>JAWWES010000081.1:2746456-2788354 GCA_035583135.1 Lophotriccus pileatus | reverse complement strand
AGGCCATTCCCCCTTGTCCTGTCACTCCAGGCCCTTGTGAAAAGTCCCTCTCCAGCTCTCTTGGAACCCCTTTAGGCGCTGGAAGGCTACTTCAAGCTCTCCACAAATTTCCTTAGTTTTTTTCCTTCCTCTCCATAATGTCCAGCACCTTCATCCTTTATTCTTTTTCCTTATGTTTTGGCAAACTGTTGTCTTTGCTTTCAGAGCTCCTGCTTTCCAGCCTGGTTTTCTGGTCCATGTGTGTCTGTACCTGTATGTGCATGTCCTTACACTCCTTTCATCTGCCACTTTTGAACTCCTTCATTGATTTTAGTGCTGAGATACCACTGTATTTCCTCCCTGTCCTTTCAGGGAGGGTCTTGTCTGCTCCTACAGCTCCTCTGTAAATGGTCACTGCTGCACTAAGTGAGCTGCTGCTGATGGAAGATGGTAACTGGTAATGCAAACTGGAGTCCCTGACTTAACTATAGATGTGTCTAAAAGCCAGTTGGTGCTTGAAAATCACCAGCCTGAATTGCTGGCTGACACCTAGGACCTAAGCTTTACATAGATTAATTCCAGCTCATGTCCTGCAGCAAACATCTCCCACCAGCTCTAGTTCTCCAGAGGCATCCACCCAGTTGGAAACACTTTGCCTGGGACACGTAAATCACAGAATCCTGTGATTCCCCCCGAGCTGGGAGCTGGGCAGTGGTGTGGTGTGAATATGGTGCACAGCTGCCCAGGGTGGAGGTGGAGTCACCATCCCTGGAAGTGTTCAAAAAACTTACGGATGTGGCACTTGGGGACATGGTTCAGTGTTGAACATGGTGGTGCTGGCTTGACAGCTGGACTTGATGATCTTAGAGGTCTTTTCCAACCTTTGTTTGGTTGAACTATGATTCTACTGCCATTTTGGTTGCCAAAGGCAGGCTTTGTGTTCTCTTGTACTGTTGCTTAGAAGACTTTTCTACTGTGGTTTCACAGTGATTCCTCAGGAAGGTGATGAAACATCACTGGTGGATTAGAACTGCTAAAAACATCAGTAAGAACCCATAAACGTTGGGGAGACCTTCAGGAGGAACACAGAACTATAATTGTGTGCAGTAGTTTTAAAACCAATTCCAAACTGGCAACAACAGAGTTGTTCATTTCTTTGGGCACGGCAATTCGGACTGTTTTTTCTGGAAGCTTTATTCTTGTTGTTCCCCCTCCTGTTTCTTGCCATATGTTATTTATTAATGGGTGGTTCTTTGCTGCTGCACAGTCTGCTCTTAGCTCTGGTTATATCCCAGCTGGCCCTTGTGGGATGTTACACTAAGAAATGTGTCCCGTCTCCGATCCTTGAACTTCATGGAGACTTGCATGTGCACATGCACATCCTCCACCCTCTCACATGTATTTACCCTCTGACAGACCCCTCCCTACTTAAGTTGGAGAGGAAATAATCTAAAATCCCCTATGGGAAATATGAGTACATTAGAGATGTGGGTCCGTATAGGTGAGTGTCTTACTGGGTGAGGCTTGAGTTCATCCAGAAATAATCAGCAAAAAAAGAACCATAATTTAACAAATCTTGCTCAAAATACATCACTGAGCACATACAGAAATATCAGATAGTACTGGACAGGCTTTGGATGTCTCATTCATGCTGTAGTTCCATTGTAGAGAAAAAGGGACACCAAAATATTTTAATTCAGACAAAACAACCCTAATATGAGAAGGTTGAGAGTTGGATGTAAGACTAAATTGTTTACGAGCAGTTTGCCTTTGGAAAGATGAATTTTGGAAACTCCACTAATATTTCCTCATTTTGCTCTAGGAGTAGATTTTGCCCAAAATATCTGGAAAATTTTTCCTAAGCAATCCTAATCCTAACCCCAAAATTAAAGCCATGATATAGATGAAGGCACTGACACACGTGTCACTTTTACCAATCCTCAGTGAATCTTGTGCTGATGTTTTAAGTACTGTTTGTTTTTGTTTTATTTTGTTTTGTTTATAAACATGGCACAAACAGGAATTGGTGAACCTGCTTTTGACTGGCAAAGCCGTGTCCAATGTTTTCAACAATGTGATAGAGCTGGACTCTGGGAATGGGAACATCACGATTTTGAAAGGCATCACCAGCCGCAGCGACATTGGTTTGCTGTCTCTCTTCGAGCACTATGATGTCTGTCAGGTATTTTCTTTCTCTGTTTTTAATCAAAAAGAAAACAATTACGTTTATAATTAGCTCGGGGTGAGTGCAGCAGCAGCAGAGAAATGGTGGGCTTGGTTCAGTTGCTCTGCTCTGTGCTGGAGGGGTGGTGGTATTGTGTGAGCAGTAAAATAAATTATAGAAATTAAAATAGCTGTTAATGCAGTGGGATCGTTCCCTTTAACATCCTTTTGAAATTAGCATTTTAATTGTATTCATCATGAGAATTTAAAGATAGATTAAAAATTTCAAAGAAGTGACAGCCATTAGTTTACTGGTTTTCCATCTGCAGTGCTGGGGAGATGGACATCTTTCTAAAGACATGTTCTATCTTAAACAGACAGTCTTGTATTTAATTCAAGAATATTATTTGAAATTCTCTTGCCTGTGCTGGATGCCAGATTGGATAGTTGTAGCAGTCCCATCTGGATTTGCAGTCAGCACCTCTATAGAAATTTGAAAGTGATTGCCAGAGAAATTGTTTGTGCTGATACAGGATAAACGTGCGACTGAAAAGAAAGGTTGGTTTTAACCTTTTCCCAGCTACGTTTTCCTACTACTGGCAAATTATAACTTTTGTTATTTTTAATTAACACAATCATTTACGTTATTCACAATATTATAAAAGGCTTGAATTCAGTCAAGAAATTATATCAGTGTATCCAAATCAGATGAATTCAGAACAGAGTGGGCTAAAAATAAATAAGCATCTGTGTCTAGTTCACGCTTCTTTTTCTTTTCTATAAAAAATGTAACATTTAAAACCTCAAAAAATGGTTCTGCACTGCTGCAGCATTTTTTTCCATTCTCTAGTGAGGAAAATGACTTGGGAGTAGCAAAATGGTAAGTGAGGTCAGTGCAGGTAAGAGCTATTTCTTTCCCACCTGCCCTCTAAAAATAAAGTAAGTTACTCAGGGAATCAGACACCATTTTCCACTTATTCTGCAAATTATATGGTAGAGGGGATCTGTTTCTACTACTGTGCTCTTGCCTGAGAGCTGGACTCATGAGCAGGGATCTGTTTTTCCAACCCAGTGACTCTTAATCAGTAACAGAAACTCCTGTAGACGTAGTTTCCTTTTTTTTTTTTAGAGTCTACACTAGTTGGGCATCTGCTGGTTTTTATTAAGAACATCTGGGAGTTCTCTGCATTTCAGTTCAGATGCAGTGTCTGCTCAGGACTAGAACAAAAGTCACATTCTGGTGGACTTTGGCCTCAAATCGGGGTGTCTCTGCTGCGGCTTCAGCACAGAGGGCCAGATTCTGCTTTCTGTGACAGTATTTGGAGCAATTTAGGAAAAATAAATGTCACTGGTAGTTTGCAAGAGTGGAACTGGGAATAGAATTTTCAAACTGACTCTTTTCTTCCTCTCAGTAAGTGGATTCAGCATCCAATTACAGTGTGGCCGTGAAGCTGGGAACTGACACGAGTCATGGAAAAGGACTGTCATTTTTGGTTGGTTTTATTTTTTCATTTCCAGTAGGAAGAAAATCCTGAGCGTGCTATATGGTGAATCATAGACGTCGGTGTTGGAAAACTCCCTTTAGGTCACATCCAGCCAATCTCCCAGGGGATAATTCCGGATATTTTTATGTCCTGTCATATAGCAGGGTTTCTTTTCAAAATCTGTGTCCCCTGTGTTCCTGTCTCTTTGTTCAGATGGCCATTCTTTAGCTGATTTTAGTGCTTCTAACTGTGATCTTACCTTTTTTCCTCATGCTTCTCTACTTTAAAATACAAAAATACAAATACAGATTTGTGGGTACTTGTGAATTTGGAGATTTTAATATTTACTGCACAACTTGTGTTTGGATACACAAATCTGACTCTTCATTCACTTAGTTCCCTCTGATTATAGTTTTACTTCTAAGCCAACCTGCCCCCCTGAACAATTCCTCCCCATCCGCTGGACGTTTGCAGCTGATGTAACAGTTCCTCCCTTTTTCATCAGTACATCCTGTCCAAAGCTTGTTTTTTACTGCTCTGCTCTAGACTTGCTCCAACTTGCCAACACATTTAGGAAGAGATGTTCAAGATTCCAGGTTGGATGCTGAAAATCCACGTGGAGAAAGATTTCTATACCATTTTGTCTCCCTTGTCTTGATACATGGAGTATTTGTGTATAACCCACAGTGCCCTTGGCATGGCTTCTGAGTTGAAAACACCACGAGGGCATGTGAACCGAATTAATCCTCCTGTCAGACTCCAACAGTAGCAGATGAAAACAAAGTGATCCCTTCCTTTTTTTTCTCCTGGAGAATCCCTCTGTTCCCCTGTGCATTAATCTCTTCCAGTGGATCATGCTGAACGTGTTATCTCTGCTGATCAGAAAAACGTGTGCTCCGGGTAATTTGTCTGGAGCCGTTAATGTCTGATCATCACTCTCACCCCTGACGTATCACCACGCTCAGAAGAGCTTTTTGCAGCGTAATTACTTGTTGCAAGTTGTTTCCCAGGGACAGATGGATCCATTCCATCCGTTTCATCTGCAAACATTTAGCTCCGTAGTGAGATTCCCTATTTTAATGCGAAAAAAAGCTAAAAGCCCAATTCTGTTACTTTTCAGTAGCCAAGTTACACATTTTTGGATTCTTTCTCTTTGTGCTAAGCCCATATTTAAGCAGTATTAGTTCCATGTGATCTTACACATTTGACTTAGAAGACTAACTTGAGATTTCAGGTTTTCTGGGATTTATTTAGAGCTCTTAAAGCAACAGAAACGTTTCCAAAAACTGGTCAGTCCACAGAAAATTGGTGGAGGCTTCCTCTGTTTGCTGAGCTGCAGGACACAGCAGTTGAGTGAAGTCTCAGGGGAGTTGAGTGGTTTCTCAGCAGGGACAAGACCTCAGAGAAGGGGATGAGGATAAGGAATGGGCAGGGCCAGTTACAGCAGTCCGGGGTGAGAAAGTCCCTGCATTTGGGTCAGAGCCTTTGGCCTAAATGCCACATTAAAACTGCAGGTGGAAAGACTTAGAATGATGTTCTTTTTTTTTTCAAAATCTCCCCTGATGTTAAAAATAGAAACAGATGCTCCTCATCCTTATGGCAGGTCATTTAAAAGACTTACAGTGACAAAGGGAAAAATAATCTGCCTTCTCAGGTGATAAATTTAAAAGATACCAGTATTATAATTATTATTATTAATAACTTACTAACTTCAATAACATTAATAACCCATCAGTAAATACCAGTGTGCTGATTAATATTAATAATGATAATGATAATGATAATAATAACAATAATATGTAGCATTTATGTGTAATTTCCTATTGAAAGATCTGTGCTTTCCATGAGTGCCAAGTGTCATTACCATTTTACAGAGGGGGGTAGCAGATGAATATAAGTCAAAGTGCTTATCCCAGTAAGTCCCCCAGTAAGCTGGTGGCTGAACTGGGATGAGCACAGATCTGAATCCCTCATTCTGAAGGCAGTATGGTAGTGGCTGATGAATTTTCTCATCTTTCTGAAAAGTTTTTTGAAACCACTTTAGTTATGTGCTGGTACGTGTGAAGTAAAGGAAATGCTCAAGGTTAATCGTCTCTTGTGAACCTTCACTCTGATTCTCTGTTTTCCCTGATTCTCTCCTGCTTTAACCTGTCCTGCTGCAGTAATTAAACCTCCTGCCATCTCTGTCCTCCCAAACTCTCCCTGCTCTGATTCCTGACAGGGTCCCAGGAACTCCCTGAGCTCTCAGCCTTTCGAGAGACTGTTGCTTTTCACTTTTCGCTTTTCTGAAGATGAAGAGAGGACATTGACAAAGAAGTTATGCTCATTTTCCCTCTTTCTTTTCAAAGAGTAACAGAAATAAACAGAATCTATTCATTAAAATTCCACAGATGGGAAACATTATCTCTGGTCCTTTTGATGAAACCAGCACACTCTCTGCTATGACAGGACCTACTTGAATTATTAAATTCAGCACATATGCTCTGTCCTCTGGCACCTCACTGGTTTATTTGCCCTGTGGAACATCCTTCCTATAACCTTCTTCACTGGGAGATATGTCTCCTAAACAACCACTTTTATCCATCAGATGGACTGGACTCAAGCCAGGGGTTGTGGAGGGGGAGGTTTAGAAAGAGGCTTTTAACCACCTCGTTTGAGAAACCAGCAACAAAAATACACAAGTGCAAAATGGAAACTTGATGGTTGGGTTTAATTTTCCAATTATTTTTCAGGAACAGAGGTAGATATTGTGCCCTGTAAATGCTTTCAGCCAGGGATGCTGCTATTTGTGTGAGGCATTTGTGACACTGGGGGCAAAACCATGTGATACATTCAAATTTAACTGAAACAAGGCTGACAAAGCACTGGCCTTTGAAAAAGCCTGTTTTCATTCCCTTTTTTTACATCTCCCTTTCTAGCCTGGAACTCAAATGTTCTTTAATGAAGTCCTGTTGTCCTCCCAAGTTATGGACAGTTATTTTCCCAGAGGCCAGTCCCTGTGGCTGGGTATTGGCATTGCTTCCTTCTCAACATCCTTCCAAATAAAACAGAGTCGCAGAGTTTTGCCTTGAGACAATGAGAATACCAAAGCCCACAAGTTTAGAAGAGCTCTGCATGCTTTGCAAACAGACAAAACAGAAAATGATAAGTCAAGTATTTTCCACATGTCTCCCTAGATTATAAATACCTGCATTTGGATGTGGATTTATGCCATCTCACTGTAGGTCCTTCATAGGCTGAGAATGTTTCAGGTCAGAGTCCAGCCAGGTCCCTTCATCACGGGTGAACAGAGGGGAGTGTCAGGATTTCTGACAATACCCATCTCTTCCCTGCTAAATTTTACAGATAGCCAAAGCCTAAGGGCCAGCCTAAGTTAGAGGGCCTAGAAATAGATGCAGAAGAGTTAAGTGGAGTGAATCTTGACCTGTCCTTGTCATTGCAGTGCTGTGACTTAGTGCAGTGAACTAGAAACTCCTTCATGTGCAGCGAGGAAATGGCAGAGTGCTGAAGTCTGAGTGAGGGTCTGAACCTCCCTCACCATTTATTCACTTCTTGGGACATACCAGAAGAGCAGCAGAGTGGGACAAGGGTAAAGACAAGATCCAGAGGCTCTCTGGCACCCTGACATCTATTTTCCTTGCCACATCTGCTGTCTTTTATACTGTGGCAGCATAAGGGAAATTTAGTCATAAGCCAGTGCTTTCCAGGAGTCTTTGGTTTAAGAGTCCTAGGATTGAACACACATCTCTTTCTATTCTTCATTATTAATGTTGCCCTTTTGTGTCCCCCCCATTTCATTATCAGAAACATTCCCTTTTCTACAACAAAAAGGTTCCAAAACTGCAGAGAATTTATCTGAAAATGGCTCCTAGGTAGCCATAGTGTTTGCTGCTATTTTATAGCTATATGGCTAAAAACATCAATTTCTGTCTCACCTGGCAGAGCCATTTAATTCTACATACTCTGAATGTCAGATTGTGAACACTAATGTTTTTTTTTCTTAATTTGATTGAAATCAAGTACCTATTTGGGCAGTAATTTTCCCCTCACAGTGTCCCTTAACTGTCTGCAGATATAACAGGAATGTGGCTGACCTGGTGTTTCAGCAGTGCTGGTGGAAGAGGTGACCTGAGGGTTCCTGCTCACCCAAGGGCTATTGCAGAGATATCTGGTTTTACACCATGGACACTTCAGTCTTGACACCACTGGAACATTGTTTAATATTAATTCAGTAAAGGTCATTGCAGTTGTGGGGGGAAAACACTGGCAGAACAAACAATAGGCTGTTGCTTGTAACTCTGAAAGCTGTATGTAATTATACTTTTGTCTCTCAATCCTATCAGATTCAGTACAACCAACAATTACTCAGTTTGACAGGAACCCAGTGGAATCACTCCAGTCTGTGATTACTCTGGAAAAGAAGTGTCTACAGCAGTTGTATTCAGGCAAACAGACATTCTGAATATAACAATCATAATGGCTCTAATTTTAATTAGAAAATAAAAAGTGAAGTCCAACAAGCAAGGAGGGGAGATCAACATGAAGTGATAAAACTCCTGGAGAAAAATGCCGTCACATCAGTCATAGCCAGTGATACCCCTTGGTTTTTATGTCATATTCTCTTGTTTGCTTCTCTTGCAATTCCCATGGCAAAAGGCAGCCTTGTTCAACGAGCAAATAAAAGCTGAATGGTGAAGTACCATCCACTCATTCTGGCAGAGATGTTGGAATAATTCTCCAGTGATAAATATTTACATGTAGATTTAATGTTTTTGTATGTAGATTTAATTTCACCACTGTGAGAATACACTCTAAAATCAGACATGGGAAAAGACGGCCCTTAGTGTTGAAAATGAGCCCTTTGAAGGTGCTTGCTTTTGAAAAACTGACATTTCCCAAAGATCAGAATGGTGTCCCTGAAATGTATGAGCATTCTTAAGGGGTTTGTAAGGGAGAGGATTAGGGTTAATGACATCTCTGTGAGAACTGAAAATATGCAGCACGAAAAGGACACCTAATTCATTTTCCGCCTTTATTGTTTTTGCCTGAAGAAGATAAATGAGCCTGTTTGAAAACAAATACTTGAATAGTAACAGGAATAGAGCCTTTGAGCCCTTAACAAATAATATTTCATGAAATAGATGGAAGTCACATATCCCTGATTTGCCCTTGGAAGTCAGAGCCAGCATTATAGTTGTAGGGAACACACTGGAGAGGAGGGCCCCGTTCTCTGTCAGGGACTTGTTGGATAATGGGACACACTTACTGGGTTTCATGGGTTTCCTGAGGAGTCAGAACACTGGGTGTTCCTTCTGTTCTTCCCTGCCCTGCTTCAGGGTCCTGTTGTATTCCAGGATCACCAACCTCGCCAGGCAAGTGAGGAAGAACTCGCCCCTCAGCAGCTGGACCAGTTGAATGAGAGTGCACTTCTATGTGTGAAGGGTCTGGAGAGTTAAGTCTGATGAGGAGCAGCTGAGGGAGCTGGGATTATTTAGCCTGAGAAAAGGAGTCTCAGGAGGGACTTTATCACTCTCTAGAACTCCCTGAAAGGAGGTTGTAGTGAAGTGGAAGTCGTCCTCTACTCCCAGGCAGCCAGTGACAGGATGAGTGGAAATGGCCTCAAGCTGTGCCAGGGGAGGTTCAGGTTGGACATCAGGAGGAATTTCTTCACTGAAAGGATGGTTAAGCACTGGAAGGGGCTGCCCAGGGAGGTGGTGGAGTCACCATCCCTGGAGGTGTCCAAGAAATAACTGGACATGGCATTTAGTTCTGTGATTTAGTGGACGAGGTTGCGGTCGGTTGAAGGTTGGACTCGATGATCCTGGAGGTCTTTTCCAGCCTAAATGCTTCCACAATTCTGTCATTCCAGTCCACTCAACAACTGATGTTTGAAGAAGCAGCCAAAGGATGCTGCTTGATGTTAAAAGACAGCAGCTAATCCTCAGCTAATGCAGGTGATGTAGCCCAAATGAAGGCTCCTCCCTTCTTATGGGACAGGAGGATTTGAGCTGTAGTTTTAGATTCCTTGTTGTCTCAAAGTTCGTGCCCTCAGCGCTCTCTGCAAGGATTGGAATTGAAAACTATACATAGCTGGAGAATGTTCCTGCAGGCCTCAATCATCTGCACGGTTTGTCCTGACTCCGGTGGGACGGTTCGTGGGAGTGAGAACTGCAGTGGATGTGGCTTTGGAAGTTCTCTACTCTTTAATCTTATTTTTGTCAAATGTTGTTTGATGGAGCTGGGAAGTCACTTTTGCAGGCATATGGAGAAGACTGGCTGTTCTTTTTGGCTCTGGCTTATCTGCACATTAAAATGTGCATCTTTGTGAGATTGAATCTTTTCATCCGTGTCCCTCTAATTTGCCATCTTTTGTTGCATCTGCGCGTTTCCCTTCTTGATGACTCCTGTTAGCAGTATTATTGTGAGCTTGTAAAAAAAAAGTCTTTACTTTTAAGCCAAGAATTTACATAAAAAGCAACACTGTTGCATAAAAGGCTGTTTTAAATAGACTTTTAGCGAAGTAATGAGTCAGAGAACAGTTACTTAATTAGCTGGAGACGTGTTGTCTAACGTGAGGAGAAATTCTCATGAGGGAAGCAGTTGGATTTGTGCTCCTGTAAATCTTCAGATTTAAATTCTAAGTATCAATCATGATAAAAACACACACTGTTTTATGATGACATTTGCACCTGTGCCCAAGGGGAAGAACCGAGGGTTGCACTGTAGAATATCCACAAATCTACGTCTAGAAAACACGTGTAAGAATTTTTCTGTTAAAAGGCCCCCAGTGTCCAGCATCATTCCACTGAAAGCAAAATGTTTAATTTCAGATTTTAGTTTCCCTGAGCAATTTATCAGAGATACAAACCCCAACAATTCAGTGGGGGAAAAAAAACCCTGGTGTTATTTGGAACCTTAGAATACAGATTTCAATGACAGGAATACAGCTGATAATAAATACCTCTTGCAGCTGAATATTAAAATGCTAGCTGGAAGAAATAAAGTTTCTTTGCTTCTTCGAGCAATCTAATGATTAATTTTGCTCTCTGATTTACTCTGGTGGAGCTAATATCCTTAATTGATACTGCAGCTTTATAGCAGCAGCCTGCAGTAGTAAATGGATGGTATCTGTCTCAAAACACAATATGAGGGGAAGAAAAGCCTACAAGATATTCACTGACCTCAGGGGATGCAGGAAATTCCATGGCTCGTTTTAAATCAGCGTATATTGAGTTTCAAAAGTGTCACCAGTGATGTCGTAGCTCTGGGAGGTGACCAGCGCTTCCAGTTCATCCTGTTTGTTTCCCACACTGTGTCTGTCGGTGTCCCAGTGTTTCAGATGCATTCCTGAGCCCTCCCTGCTCCCAGGAACGGTGCAGGTGTTCCCACCAGGATTGCCGTGCTCAGGTGATGTCCTGCCAACCCTTGGCTTTCCGACTGCAGTGCTGTTTGAATCCCTTTCCCCCCCCAATTAGAGATTAAACCTCTTGAGTATTCGAGTTTAAAACATCTATGAATGAGCATGAAGATCATTTACATGTAATTTCATACAGAATATTCAGAGTGTTTATAAATGTGCTTCCAACTTTCAGAAGGAGGGCAAAGCCTTTGTAAAGGCTTTTGTTAAAGAAATCATTGTGTTTTTTTGAGGTGACAGTATTTCATTGTTGAGAATAATGAAGCAAAACAAGTGCTTCTGTTATTGGTTTCTTCTAATAGCTGAAAATCTTTTATATATCTGGACTGTGAAGCTAAAAGAAGATGGTAAAGTGAAGGGAATGTATTATACTCTTAATTCAAGGAGAGATTTTTGGTTAAGCTGAGTTGCCCACACAGGGATTCTCATGTTATCTGAGATCCTGTTAGCCTCTTGCCTGGCTTCCAGCTACTGTTGCATGAGAGCAGAGTCTCCCATTGATCTCATGTTGCATTCCTGGCCTAAACTCACTGTGGTTTTACAGCTTTTGCAGAGGACAGGGTTCCTTTTGGTTCTGATCATCTGGGATATGATCTTTTTGCTGTCAGGGCACTGCAGCTGGACGTCATTACCTGCCTATGACTGAAAGCCAAATATTGGCTTTATATCTTCCCTGATTTACTGAAGGTGTCCTCATCAAGAGCCTGTAATGAGCCTTCATTAAAGTTTGTAGCCTATAATAAATAAGTGATCTCATGAATTCCCTGTTTTCCACAATGAATTGTTTCTCCCCCTGCCCCTCGTGACCTTCCCATGTTTTATATCTTTTAGGTTGGTTGCTACTTGAAGACCCCCAAGTACCCAATTTGGTTGGTGTGCAGTGAGAGCCACTTCAGTGTGCTTTTCTGCTTGGAAAAGGATTTACTCAGTGACTGGAAAACGGGAAGGAGATTTGACCTTTACTACTACGACGGTTTGGCCAACCAGGACGAGGAGATCCGGTTAACAGTTGGTACGTGCAGCTCAGTCACCCTGCACCTCAGCTCTGGGGGTGGCAGCAGCATCAGCACAGAAAGAGGAGTCCAGTGATACAAACAGTGATGGTCACAGGCATTAAATGCTGTGTGCCTGTTTCCTCATTTCCATAGTTAGCGTTGGTGGTTAATTGGAAATTGGGTTTCGCAAGGAAGTTTTGAGGATAAGCTGTTGAAAGGGTTAAAAGCGAGCATTTGTCACTTTATACGCGCTGGGTATAAATCAGAGGTGCTGATTTCCACGGATCAGGTTGTGATCTGGCCTATTCATATTCCCAGGATCGTATTTAAACCGTATTTAACTACTCCCTTTCTCCTTCACATCACCTCACGTCGTTGCTCAGGCAGGAAATGCAAGTCTCCTCTTCCTCAACCTTCCATGCCAGTAGGAAAATGAGCAGAAATCCTTGATGTTAGCCAGTAATCTGCCAAAAAGCCTCTTACCTGCCTGTAAACCTTCCTGCAAACACAAGCCTGCAAAAGGTCTTCCAGCTTGTTACACTCCTTCTGTCAGGAAGCCATGCCAAATTATCCAGCTGCTCTTACAGTAACTACACACTTCACCAACTGGAAGGCATTTGGATAAGTATCCTGATCCTTAGAAAGCACCTACTTACTGCCATACCAAGACATTCTTGACCACTACATTTTTATTTGCTAATAATATCTTACTTATCTTCTGTTTTCTTTCCTTCGATATATTTACACAATCTAATCTGTGATGGTGTGATACTCAAATTCCTTCTCAATCTTAAGGAGCCACTCTGCTGTAGTCTGCTCCTCAAAAATAAGTTGTCTCTGTTCCTTATTTGCACCAGTATCCATGTTCTTGGACAGAATGGGTAATATTTGGGTGTTTTTTGTTCTGCTTGAATCATGTGGTGCTGGGGGCTTCAGCATCTCACGGGATTTGGGAGTGAATTCAATCATCATTCTGCCTGTTATTTATCCTCTTATTTTAATCAAAGTTCCTCTCATTCTATTGTGGGCATCACATTGTGTATTATCTCAAAACATGCTTCAGCTTTTACAGGACTGTAGTTGCCAACTGGTTCCCACATGGTCTCTCTCAGATAAAAACGACATGGAAAGTTCAGCATAGGACTATAAACACATTTTTTTTCTGTTGTGTTGCACCATATAACATGTGGTTCAAACCAGGCGTCCTTATCTGTCTTTCCATCATTAATAAATCAGGAATGTTTCCAAATTCCAGAGCTGCCAGGTGCTGTAAGATCCCTGGATGAGAAATAAATGTTTCTCTTGACTGTTCAACCTGTCCTGGCGTATCTGTGTGTTTCTCCTCAGAGCCTATATGTGCATGGAGAGATAGAAATCTCCTTGTTGTGGCTGTAGCCTCTTCCAGGGATGTGTCCTGGAAATAAATCCTCTGTTATCTGTGACATTCTGCAGAAGGCAGTAAAATGCAAATATTTTTCATCATTCCAGGGAACCCCTCTCCCAGTTCTGACTGTGCAATAATCCTCGGCTAGGGTCTGGAGAAAACTGAAATTACTTTACATCCAAAAGGTAACACTGGTCCTGCATCTCAACCAGGCACACAGGACCAGATGGAAACACCAGAATGCTGAATATTACTGGTATTTCCCTGGTGGAAATGCCAGCAGGAGATGGTGGTGGAGCAGTGTTACCTGGAGATAGAGTGTGAGGTGCAGGGTGCTGCCCCAGCCACGTCTCACTGGTGCTGGTCAGCAGAGCTCTTTGCTTTTCACAAAGCAAGAGGGTAAGTTCCTTAAAATGAGAGTCTTGGTTGTAATTAGGAAGGTTAAAATCAAGGTCACATTTTAGGAAATCTTGAAGGCATTGCACTGGACAAGAAAGGCAGAAAAGATAGAATGAAAGAGTAGATTTTTGAGAGTAATAGCAATGGCCACTTTATATTGAGAATTTGTCCTGCTTCTCATCCCCATAAGTATTTGTCAGAATATAGACAGGAAATCACAGAATGGCTGAGGTGAGAAGGGATTTTAAAGATAATCTGGTTCCAACCCCATTGCCGTGGGCAGGGACTCCTTCCACTAGATATAAAATTCCTGCTAGTATAAAACACTTGCCAGTGAATTCAACGATCCTAAAGGGATGAAGGTTCTTTGATCCTTTCTATTGGGATAGAAATTTCTGATAAGCAGAGAAGGAAAAGAAGCCACTGAATAATATAACTAAATTCCCCAGAAGATTCTTCCAGAGTCACAGACACCATCCTCAGCCCCTTTCCAGATCCCTTGGGAGTCAGCACAAGCAGTGAAATCTGTGGTGGTTTCTCACTACCTTTAGCTGAGAATGTAAGTGGAGATAAAAGAGATGATATTCACATCCTTCTTGCTGTTGATGGAAGAGTGTAACTACAATATTACTTGCTCTGAATTGTATGAAATACTTTAATGCACAGTTTGTTACTTAATTAACTTTGCTAAGTGTTCCTTGCCTATTCCTGTAAGATACACCTTTAGTGATTTTTTTTTCCTAGCCCTTTGTGTGAAAAGTCTCCATTCAGACCTCTTGGTTGGAAGAATTCAAAGCTGAAAATGCCAAAATTCATCAAGTGGGCAATGACTTGGAAAGGCAGCCATGTCGTCAGGGCAGTGGCTGTCGCTTCTCACTGTGAGAACATCCAGATCATCATTATCAGGAATTCCTAGAGGGATCCAGATATTGTTGGAGACCTCTAATGGACACTGTCCAGAGAAGGGAGTGGAGCTGGGGAAGGGTCTGGAGCACCTGGAACAGCTGAGGGAGTTGGGAGGGCTCAGCCTGGAGGAAAGGAGGCTCAGAGGAGAAATTATGAGTCTCTACAACTCTCTGAAAGGAGGTTGTAGCGAGGTGGGATCGGTCTCTTCTCCCAGGTAACAAGTGACAGGATCAGAGGAGATGGCCTCAGGTTGTTCCAAGGGAGGTTTAGGTTGGATATTGGGTTGTCAAGCATTGGAACAGGCTGCCCAGGGAAGTGGTGGAATCACCATTCCTGGAAGATTTAAAAAACCATGGTGGTTTTGAGGACATGGCTTAGTGGTGAACAAGGTGGTGGTGCTGGGTTGACAGTTGGACTTGACGATCTTAGAGGTTCCAGCCTCAATGATTCTATGATTTTATATTATAAACTCTTCAACATTAGGATAAAAGAGGCTCTTTTGGACTTTAAAGATCTCTGTGTACCTCTAAGTTCCTGAGGATTTCGGAAAAAACTGCCAGCACTTTATGCACTTTTAAATATTGTCCATTTCCTACTCCAGCCCTTACAGTCATTCAGAGTTCTCTGCATGTGTTTATACTGATCAGATCAACACACAAGGGAGAGCCAGGTTCTCTCTATAACATGAGAAAGCCAGATCTATCTGGGACTGGCAACTGAGAATGTAAGAATTCCCTCCCATCCTGTCTGCAGCAGTCTCACTGAAGCAGATCCAAATCCTTCACCCTGTCTTGGCATCACTCATTGCTTGCAACCAGTCCACTGGCTGGGTGAGAGACAGAGGAGAAGAAAGAGGAAAAAAAAATAATAACCTGCTGCAGTTTAAATGTTTTACTCCAAAACAGGAAACAGCTGAGCAGACTGACATCCAAGCTGGTCGCAGGATGTTTTGTCCCTGGGAAGTTCAGCGACTACTTTCGCTGTTGACAGATCCCCCGTCTGAGACAGTGACCTCTCTGTTTTCCCCGGAACAGTGGGATTCCTCTCCGTCCCAAAGGAATGCTCACAGCCTGGGGCAGCTCTCTGATATCCAACTCAGCCTCCTCTTCTCCTGTCTGTGCATTGCTTGCTAAGTAGTCAAGGGACAATCTTCTTTTCCAGGGTGGAAGAGTCTTAAACCACTTTGGCCTGGACTTGGGCTTTGCTGTTCAAGAGAAGCACTACCCCTGTTCTTAGTATTGGAGTATCAGCAATTAATTCCTTAGTAATTACAACATCAGTTGTGAAATGAAGGCCTCCTGACAGCCCTCATTTTGTGATCTGTGGTTTTCCTTGAAACCATCTCTGTATTAGTGAACTAACCTGGGTCAGAGCACACTTGGTTTAGTGGCGGGTGTGTCAGTGCTGGGTTGATGGTTGGATTCAGTGATCTGAGAGGTCTCTTCCAGCCTTAATGATTCTGGGGTTCAATGAGCCTGAACACTGTCCCATGATCAGCCTGACTGTTCAGCAGCCAGCACAATTCTGGGCAAGTTTCTGGCCCAGAACAGCTAATGCTGGGAACAATAATGTATTTAAATGTATTTCCCCAAAAATATATTTCCCATAAGCTGCAGTTGTTGTAGCTACTCTTGAGTATTCCCAGGCCTCTCTGTGGCCGCTCTTTTTAGGTCATTGAATCATGGCAGGGTTTGGTTTGGAAGGAACATTAAAGATCATCTCATTCTAAACCCCCTGCCATGGGTAGAGACACCTTCCACTAGCCCAGGTTTCTCCAAGCCTCGTCCAACCTGGCCTTGGACACTTCCAGAGATGGGCTACCCATCCAGATTGTGTGAATGAGGGCAGGAGATGGTATTCAAGTGACAGTAGTGCTCACCCTCCAGGGTATTTCAGTCCAAAGTGGGCTGGGAGATGGGCAGTGTGAGTGATAATCCATCACTTCCATGTGTGGAGTTCCTGTAAGCCATTGTGGGATCCTGTATGAATAGAAGTGATTCCAGTCACTGATAATGTCTGTTATGTCTCTGCAGATACAACTCAGGTGTGCACTGAAGAGAAAGAAAATGATCTCACTCCTCCACTTGAGCACTGTATTAGGACAAAGTAAGTGAAATGACAAGTTTTCACACAGATAATGTTGTAATTGATACAAAGAATGTACGGAAGGCTGGAGCATAGTAAAAATACTGGTGCAAGTAAACTTGATAAAAATTACTGCTTGAAAATCAGAAAGGATCTGAACAGTCCAGGCTGTGATAATAGTGACACATTTAATTGTGTGTTATTGTAGTTAACATTGACCTGGCAAAGGTGTGTTCACTTCATTCTTAGAGGAACTTTCGTGACGTCACCAAGAACTGACCGAGCCAGATTCGGTTTGAGAGCACAAGTTGGTTTCAAGAGATCTAAATTTAAATTCCTGAAAGTGGTTGACCCCTATTGCAGAGGTATAATGAGGAAAGGAGAAAGTTTATTCCATTTTCATTAGTCTTTTCTGAAAAATGTAGTTGCAGTGGAGGACCTGGGTGCCCTTTTCAAGGCACGAAGCCCTTTGCTCAGCAGTCTCAGTTTTCTCCAACAGTCTGAGGGCAGCACAGAGTTTGTCAAGACCACAAAACACTGTGTTTTGTGCAGTCATTCATGGCAGCTCTTAGCTCATATTCTCTCCCTAAATATAAGGCTAGTTCCTGTCCTGTTGGAATTCTCATGGCCATTTTGAAGTTTATATGATATTAAACAACGGGCTTTTAGGCAACTTATCCAAGTCAAGCTGAAGTTAATGGGAACATTTTCAGCTCAGTGAGACATGAAAGAGGCAAAATGGAGAAATTTGA
Organism: Lophotriccus pileatus; assembly: GCA_035583135.1. NCBI lineage: Eukaryota > Metazoa > Chordata > Aves > Passeriformes > Tyrannidae > Lophotriccus > Lophotriccus pileatus. Next base: position 2,770,790 of record JAWWES010000081.1, on the reverse strand, counting down.
CTGTGTAGAAAAATCAGCTTTATATCAACTCCAGCATGGCTTTGAAAGTTACTATCTGGATGCCTTTGGAGCAAGAAGTAAAAGCCTCATTGTCAAAGATCGTGACATTTGTTAAATCAGCAAGCCAAGCTTCAGATTTCTCTTGTAATTTCCCTCCTCTCTTTGCCACAGTTTGTTCTGTTAAAAAAAAAAAGTCCAAAAATAAATAAATAAGGTCAAGGGCTGCCAAACAGTGTGTTGATGAAGGGCTGCCATTATAAGGCTACAGGAAGGCAGAAGAGGCATCCTGAAAGGTGACAGCAGTGACATCAGTCCAGGCTCCCTGCACATACAGGTTTTATTGATTCCTCTCTTCCAGTAAGACACAAGCACGACTCCCAACTGGAATAAATAATGTGTAATCTCAGAACCCCCCACAGGGGGAATAATGCTTGCAACTACTCGAAGTTGCTCTCAGAATATCTTCCATTCCTGGCATTGTATCAAAGTTACACAGTGTTTGTAGTGCTGGTGTTTGTTTGTTTTAAGATCCCTGCTTTTATCTACTGGAGAAGTGAATTAGCAGCAAATTCCAGTGTCAGTTTGTTTTGTTTGTACCATTCTCAGGACTGTCTGATTTACCCTGATCATTCTGGCTCCCTGTTTTCAGTGTTCTCCATTTGCTTTGGGCCTATTTATCTTGGTGTGGCCTTGCTGCAAAAGGGTTTTCATGTTCAATTTTTCCCTTTTTGTTTTAAGAACTTTCTCTTCCAACTACGAAACAATGTATAAGGAAAAGTAAAAACAAACCCAACTAACCAATATTTTAACAGATTGGGAGATAAAAAAAAAGGAATGTTTTCTGTCATAAAACCATGAAAAACACTCCTAAACTAATTTTTAGTAAAGCAAGCAGAGAGCTGTTACTGATTTTGATAAAGTATTCATGATGAAGCTCATTATCAAACTTTTCTCGTCCAAATTTGTAGGATAATTTCTCAGGCAGAGTGGAGAATTTCACAGTCTGCACAATCAGAACTGAGAAGATTAACTGTTGTTAATTGGTTTTATTGTTGGTTGGGGTTTTTTCCTTTCATTCACATGCCTCAGTTCTGTTTTAACCCCTGACAATCCCATTGTTTACCTCAATACTGGAGCACCACTGTCCTGTAACACACTTGAGTTCTCTGCCCAACATCTGCCTACTCTTTGTTCTCTTATCCTCTCCCAAGGGGAAAGTGCATATGTAATATAGACTGTTTCTCTCTTATTATTATTGTCAGAAGAGAAGGGTTGTTTTGCTTCTGCAGGAGGAGGAGGAGGCTCATGTTTTCAGTCTATAAAATGTCAGGAGAATGAGGTTTGAGTTTAAAGCAGGTGGCTGGAGTGACCAGTCACCAACAGGTATCACTTTAACCTGCAGGCTCCCAAAAAAAAAGAGTCAGGACAAGCAGAAGTGCTTATATTGTGGCTCCCAGCCCCAGACATCTGTGGAAGCAGTCAGATTCTGAGCGAGGGATGTCTGGAATGTGCATCCCTGGGTTGTTTTGGAGATGCCGTGCAGACATCTTATCCCGCTCTTCCCTGAAGAACTCTCTTATATCACAGCCCTGATCCTCAGCATTGCTCTGCATTGGAGGAAATAACATCTGTTAGCTCTGCCTGAGGGGACTAAAACTGAGATCTGATATTGCAGTCTGAATTCAGAGGTGTATTTTGTTAACCCTCTGCCATCAGTCTGTGCTGGTGGGGAGCTGTGTGATGCCTCAGTGCATCTGTTTGGCTTTGAAGTGAGACAGCCATTGGAATTTAATGGAGAAGAGGAGAACATGGGTATTTCATCCTGAATTACTGATGTGCTCTAAAACAATACCAAATTATTAGTGCAGGAGATACTCACTGAATGTTATTCCAGACTGAGCATTGTTCGGGGCCTGAACCGGTTCCTCTTCAGTTCCTGTTAACTCCATGACCCCTGGGTGAGGTTGTAGTTGAACCAGATAGGTCAAATGTAGTTTTAGTCTTGCTAATCTGATAAATTATAATTGAATCAGCAGCTAGAAGATGCCTTGCATTGGAATTACTTTGTGGCAGGACAGTGTGGGGAAGCGATCCCCCTGCACTGTCTGGGCAGTTCTGTTTCTGTCTGTGAATAAAAGACTTGTTTATCACCTGTGAGTGAGATCCCCACTGTTTGGCACCTCTTCTTGTGCACATTAAATAGGGGAAAGAGCTTTTGTACCCATATCCGTGGGAGCAAACAGCCAAAGGATGCTTTGCAGTCTGAAAAATGGTTTGAAAATAAACCCAGGAGATAAGGCTTGTTCTGTAAGTTGCCTTCAGCCCTGATTCAAAATATAATTTGCTGTTTAAGCTCCTTATGGAAAGCCTGCTTTAAAAAAGACCAGTTCCTCACTGCAGAATGATTAATAATATCTTTAACAACAGCAAAAATGGTGTCACATTATGAGTATTTCCAGAGTACATGTCGTCCCAGAGCAGGTTTAATTCAGTGTCTTTTGGTCTCTGTGGATCCCTCTCAAAGCTCTAATCACGCTGCTGAGGTAGAAGGTTGCACTTTGGAAAGACTGTACACAAAGATTAGGGATGATTTGTGTTATTACCTGAAAAATCCAGTGGGGACAGAAGGTGGCAATTGTACTTTCCACTTGCATTGGGTCATTTTGGGGGTGATACTCTGAAGAGCTCTCACCACTGGCAAATGTCAAGTCGAATATCCTCAGCTAGAACATTTTCTGCTCTTAGCCTAAGGTGTGAGACATCTCTGCTGTGTATTCCTGCTAAATCCTGGGGTAGGAAACAGTCTTTCTTCATTCTTTTTTTTTTAAATTTCTTTATTTTCTCAGCAAAGTGAAAAACACGGAAGAATTTCACAACAGCCCTCAGATGGTCACTTTCTTTGAGGCATTGCTCTGAACGCTGCATGGATTCAGCTTTTGGTTTTGTTTTACACTTAATTGACTTGCTCAGCAAAAGGCCTGAGCTGCCATCCCCTTGCTGACACGTCCTCTCCTCGGTGACAGGAGGAATGTGGCACTCTGGCAGCTCACCGTGGCCTCCACCCCCTCCCCAGTGCCTCAGTGCCGTGAACACCCTCCCTAGAAAGATTTTCGAAACAGATCCAGACACTCAACACTGGGAATGCAATAGTTTTGTTCCCAGAAGGTGTGGGCCATGACCTTGCAAAGGAGAAGTGCCCCAGACAAGGGTGGATTCGTGCCACGAGGGGCTCTGACCGTTCAGGCAGTTGATTCAGTTCAGTGTGACTGCTTTGACCAAGCAAAGGTTCAGATCTTTGTCTTCTGTGAAGACACATTTAGTGACAAATTCAGGGTTGACACCTGCTTTGCATCGTCACATTCCTGAAGCCGAGCTGGGCTTTGGCAGCCCATTCAGGGCCAGGAATTAAAAACATGGAATGGTTTTGTGCAGGTTCGTGTGGACTCACCTGGAGACGTTGTCCTCAGTGGACAACTTCAGTGCTATTCTGAAGAGGGAATAAGGGCAGGGAGAGGCAAAACCTCAGCATAGGAAAAGCGAAACATCACCATTAAAACGAGGCATTGGGTGCTTTGAAGGAAGCAAAGATAGATAAAGTGGTCCCAGGGTCTCAGAGTCAGCGTTCCTGATCAGGGCCCTGCTGAAGAGGAGGGTGCAAATTGCCTGCTAACAGCTGGGACTGGTTATATGAGGTTAATTCTTGTACCCTTCTTGGGTATTCCCTGTAGCCTTTGCAACATGAAGGCCCTTGTTCTGAATCAGCTGCTGCTGAGGACTCTCTGTTGCCAAGGAGAGACTGGAGGAAAGGGTGAGGAGACACCTCCAACCCTGAGCACCTAAAAAGAGGGGGTACAACCACCTCACTTCTGCTCTTTCCCTTTGAAATGTGTTTAGTTATCCCAGACAAGTCCATCCCAATCCCTCTAAGGTTTGCTGGGTGGTTGAGGGGTGTGGGTTTGCCCTCTCCAAGGACCTGATTAACTGATGGATAATTGATTGCTGTCATTTCTAGGTGGCAAGGAGCTGTCATCGACTGGAATGGCACGGAACCAATCTTGTGACTGGCCCTACCTGGTCTTTATTTGCCAGGACGAAAAGGAAATGACTGGATTAGCACATTCCTATTCCCACCAGTAAAGGAAATGGGACAGGAGCTGTGCAGTGTATGTGGAGGAAGAATGACATGGTTTGCAGGCTGGAGGAGTTTCACCTCAATCACCTCGTGCTTGAGACATTTTGCGTAAAATATAAACAACACTTACGTAAATCCCTTGTCACTGCCTTCAGCATTAAACTTCTGAGGGCAGGCTGAGTTCCCACCACCAGAGCAAGGTTACAGATGAAGCAGCGAAGTCATCAACGTCCCCTTGAGGTCTCTTTCTGGATCCACTCTGTATCCTGCAATTGTTTGAAAGCATCTGATGAAAGATGCTGAACCCAGATTTCTCTCTCTGGGCATGCCTTCTCTGTACTGCCTTGTTCTTCTCCAGCAAAACTCCAGTGCCAGTATAAGATATCATCCAAGAAAAATATATTCAACTTCCTTACCTGATATTGTAGGCACTCAATAGATCAGTGACCATAAGGGCTTTTCAGATAAAGCCTGACCTATACGAAGTTCTTGTTGTGTGATAAATTTGCAGTAAGGGTTGTGGTTTTGTGTTACCAAGATAATAGCACTAGTACATTCTTACTACTGGGTGCAGTCGATGTGTAACAGTGCCTCATGCTGATATAGCTCATTTTTTCTTCCTGGATAAGAGGCAGCTGTATCAGGATCTTTGCATTTATACTGTTACTTATACTCCCGAGTTACAGATTAGATCTGTGGTTTGCTTCTTCAGAATTACAAAAAAAAAGAAAACCAGAAGAGTTGTTAGGTTTGAGATTTAAGTGGTGCCTATCTGTGATAGAAACCAGTTTTCATGATTAAATGAAGTGCATGTACTGGAGTGAGGTACCCTGGAGATGTTTCGTGAGGTACTGAAGCAGCACTTTGTACTCTGAAATTAATTCTGTAAGTGTCATGTTTTAGCAGCACTTGACCAAAATTGGAGCAAGTTACTGTACTGAAGATTGGGAAAAAAAATGCCTTGCAGATAAATGGTCTTTCCAGAATTATTCCTCTCTCTTGAGGGTGAATATTTCATGAGAGTTTAATAAAGAACTTTTACTTTCTGACGTTTATCGTAGCACCTTCTTCCTAGTCGGTATGCAAGCTCCTCTGAGGCCTGATAAACTCATGGAAAATCAATTTCCAACAGAAATTCAAAGTCCTACTGTGTGTGGTGTGAAGAAAACAAAATGAATGTGCAAATAAAGATCTTGGGAAATTAGCACTTGAATTAGACTTGAAAAAACCAATCTGAATATGAGCCATAACGAAGTACCAGAAAGGTTTAGATAGTCTTTGGATGAGCATCTGTCTCCCCCTTTACTTCCCATTCACATCAGCTATCTATATGAGACAATCATGGAATGGTTGAGGTTGGAAGGGACATTAAAGGTCATCCAGTTCCCTGCCATGGGCAGGGACACCTTCCACTGGCCCAGGTTGCTCCAAGCCCCGTCCAACCTGGCCTTGGACACTTCCAAGGATGGGGCAGCCACAGCTTCTGTTGCCTCAGCACCCTCACAGGGAAGAATTCCTTCCAAGTATCTGTTCTAAACCTGCCCACTGTCAGTTTAAAGCCATTCTGTGCAGTGAAGCATCTCAGAGTTTCAGTCATTTTAATTTTATTTAATTCACTGTAATATAATGTGTTTGGTTTAGAGCAGTGGGCAAACTCCTGAAAGCTTTGTGAGAGGCAGATCTCCCATTCAGCCCCTGAGGCATCAGCACCATCACCTCAGAGCACATTCCTGACTCTCCTCCAGTGATGTTGGCAAATCCTTTCATCTGTGTGTGCACAGGGATGTGTTTGTACTGCTACAGGGAGATTCAATAATGCCTCTAAGATACTGGCCTCACTGTGAGCTTCAATGTGAGCTTTGGGAGATCCCAAACAGCCAGAGATCCCTCTTCCAAAACCTTTTCCCCCCCTCTCAGAATTTCTGTGTTCCAAAGTCCACACTTTGTTTCATGAAGCAAATACAGTTTGATTTTCCCACCTGCCTCACAGGGAGATTTTACATCTATAATGTAAAGCAAGATTTTTTGGTTTGTTTGTTTGCAGAATGCATTTGGACAGAGAATACTGTAGAGATGATGGAAGATGGTGGAGGATTTTTGGAACCAAAAAAATTCCTTTCTGGATTTTCCAGTCTAGTAAACCTGCACCATTTAATTTTAAAGCACTGCTTTAAAGTATGTCAGTTTGGAGATAACCTTCCACTCCCTGCTGGCAGAGCAGCACAGATAAGTGCTGATCTGGGGAAGGAGAGGAGCTGTTTTGTGACTGGCCAGATTTTATCTGACTGATAGTGGATGTTTGCAGTGCAGATGTGTCCAGAGGATCTGTTCTCCTCTGGTCAGAGGAGGGGATTTATCAGGGTGTGATTTATCTTTGCTTTGGGATGAGAAGAATTGTGTGCCAGACTAGGTTGTATAAAGGGGGCCCAGGAGGATTCCTCCAATGAATTTTATCCATGAAGATATAAGGATTCTCAGTGTGTAAGAAAGAGGAGAGATTAGTGAATAGGGCTTGGAAATAGATTGTGGTTTATGGATAATCTTGGAGGATAAATGAAGATGAGGAGAGAACTGAACTCTGAACTCTGACCCTCTTTCTAAAACAGACTCCAAACAACTTTGAGGCTTCTTCATCCATGGTTATGGGGAGTATTTGTGTGAAAACTGTTCAAACAGATCTTTCTCACCTACCATCTGTCATTGTGTCCTTGTATGTTTGTTCTGAAAAGTCCACTGTCCACCTGCCGTCTTTTTAGGAAGAACAAACTCCAGATTCACCTGTTCCCTCACTCACAAAGGCAGGAATAAAGCACCTGACACCTTCCCAAACCCTCACCTACCACCTCTGTGGGGTAATTCCCCTGAGGTGGAACACTGAGAACCTCAGCATTTCTAATCTCCTTCCCCTATCCTTGCTCCTGGAACCTTAAGGCAGTATCTTCCTTCCCCAGGGTTCAGTGCCAGTGTCCTCACCAGGCAAAGGAACAGCTCTTCAGATTTTCTAGGACGTGCTTCCATATAGAAGAAATCCGCAACCAGAACATTAATTTATAGCTAAGTATTCTCAAAAAAAAATAGTGCCAGAGCACTTACCTGCTTCAAGAAGAAGACTTGCATATTTTTATTCAATATAAAGCACCAGAAATTATTTCCCTTTAGAACTTAAAGGGCTTTTTGAGTCAACCAGGCAAAGCAGTGCAAAATGTTACATGGCAGTACAAAAACCTTTGCACAGATCTGTGCAGGAACATATCCTGTTCCAGCAGCCTGCATCTAGAGTTTTTTTTAAGGTATATTTTCCTCTTCATTGTTTCTCTCTTTTTTTTTTTTCTTCTTTGCCCAAATAATGTGACTACCTGAAACACCCAAAGCAGCGGCAGTTTGATAGCTGAGCATTAAAAGGCAGGGGTGACATTGGCACTTGGTCTGCGTGATGCCCTCCTTTCATTCTCTTGTCTTTGTGGCATAAAAAAATTACACCCTGTGCTGGAAACTGAGCCCTTTAACTAACAACAGGCATGGCATATTGGGTATGGAGATGAATATGTAAACAGAGCTACTGTTTTGGCAAGGTGTCATTTATACCACCTTTGTACAAAGTGTTTATTTAACTTTGCCTGGTACAGAATGTCCTGTACAAAGAAAACATCTAAAGGGGTGGTCAAAATAAAAGCCCAGGTTTCCTCTTCATTTTTTTAATAGTTAATTTTCTTGTGGAAATTAGTCTGGGAGATGAAATTGTAAATGTTTCATGGGTATTCAGTGGAATAATAATGAGAAGCAGCAACAGCTGTGAAAAAAATCATGGTGGGTAGAATTCACAATTAATTTGATGAACCTGCTGCTACTTGTTTTTTCTACGTATCTGCCCTTACACTGGTCAGATCTGGGAAAACTTTGGGATGTGATGGCTGGCATTATCAAATCTTTGCAGTCACTCACTGTGTGTTTGGTTCCCAGGAAGAGAAAAAACGACAATGTGAGTCTGTTTTTTCCAAGTTTTCACTTTCCTGGGGCAGATTCCATTTTGTTTACCTTTGCAATGTAGCTGATGGGCTAATTTGAAAAGGCAGGAAATGGTCACTTCAGAAATCAGAGGAAAGCTGAAGAGCCTGGAAAGAATGACAGCACCGTCAGCCAAGTTTTCCAGCAGTGGGAAGTGGTTTTGGGGGCTCTGGAGATTCAGTTGCTGAAAGTGAGATACTTGGAGAAGGCAGGATTTCCTTGGGGTGGTTGGGAGCCCTGTTAAACCACGAGGACCTCAAATCACTGGTTATTTCTGAAAATACTGGCACCAATCTTTTGGAGGAGTAAAATGATCAGTTCTTCAGAGGGCCTGCGTGGTTTGGGCGGGATTGCAAAAGCATAATGTGATACAAAATATGGATTTACATTATTCTGGTAACTCAGCTTCATTTTCCTGTCCCAGGGTAAGTTTATTATGGGGGAAGCTGCCCTGAATTTCACACTGACCATGCTTGAGGTATGGACAGTTCCTGCTGAGTAGGTGATGAAAAGTTAACCGTCCACAAAGTTGGTCTTGTAATAATTTGTCTCTTCAGTTTGTATTCATAGAAATGTAAAAATTAAGTACCAAAGCCTTAATGACCAATGTGCATTATTTTATTTTACTTTGTTTTGTTTTTCATCAAAAAGATCACACAGAAAACAGAGGTTTCTTTGTGGAAATAGAATTGTTGCTCCTGCCTCTCTGTATGATCCAGGGCCTTGTCTGCTGCATAAGCTGAGGAAAAGTTGCCCCATTAAGAACACTTTGTATATACTTGCACTCTTCATTTATTTGTTTTCACTGGCTAAAAGATAATAAACCCAACATCAGTTTTGAAATAAGGAAGCAGTCTCTCCTTAGCAGCTTTGTTTATAAAACTAGAGAAGGTAAAAGGGCATTTCCAGTCAGATATTTTATTTGTCATTTCAGCCAGGGCGTGGAAGGATTGTTGGTGCAGTGAAAACAACCTGGTTTTGTGATGTCACTCACAAGTAGTTGTTGACTTTATCGATGCAGAAACAAGTACCAATTTTACAAAGAAAAAGTGACTTATTTCTAAGATAAATATTTATCAGTAGTTCAAGATTTCAAGTTTCAGTATTGTGGGGTTTTTAAGTTTGTCTTTTGCTTGAGGGAACTGTGCATCACTCCAACAGATGACACTTCATGGAAGTTGTGCTTAAAGTTGTGCTCTCCATAAGGAGGGAACACTGAGTCTTTGGCCAGACCCTCCAACCAGAATGTTTGCTTTGATCTCTGTCTCTTGGCATCGAGGTGAGTTTCAGGTGCTGTGTGGTTTCCATGACACTGTAAACACCACATGCTCTTCTCAGATGTTTTACACAGGACATCCTTGGTCTGTGCTGGTTAAAATGTCTTACAACAACTCCTGGATCTGGGTACCTCAACTTTCAGGGCCAATTTGAGAAACCTGAGATTATTTATGAAAAAATAAGGGTATGAGGAGTTGGCTGTGGTCAGCTTGAGGTGAGGTGCTTGTGTGCAGAGAGCAGATTAAGAGGCTCAGAGGCAGTAAATCCAGAAGCTGCAGTGTGGCTTTAATGGGCTCTGAAGCTGGATTCCAGGAAAAATGACTGGAGCAATTGAACACCTCTCCTATGAGGAAAAGCTGAGAGAGTTGGGATTGCTCAGCCTGGAGAAGAGAAGGCTTGGAGAAGGGGAGACCTTAGAGCACCTTCCAGTGCCTAAAGGGGCTCCAAGAGACCTGGAGAAGGACTTTGGACAAGATCATGGAGAGATGGAATGAGGGAAAATGGCTTCAAGCAGAGGGAAAAATTCTTCCCTGTGAGGGTGGGGTGGCCCTGGCACAGGTTGCCCAGAGAAGCTGTGGCTGCCCCATCCCTGGAAGTGTCCAAGGCCAGGTTGGATAGGACGTGGAGCAACCTGGGCTAGTGGAAGGTGTCCCTGCCCATGGCAGGGGGTGGAACTGGGTGATTCCGTGAACTTATAAACCCTCATTCCTTTCAGGACACTAACTGAGGTGCAACAAGTCTAATGGACTTAAATCCAAAATGACATCTTTGTTGCTGGCCCATGCATTGATTGCCAGGAGGCGTTTGTAACACAATCTCTTTTGTGATGTCCCAGTGCCTCTACAGGACTGGAGAGCAGTGACCATCCACAACCTCAAAATAAAACCTTACATGTGACTGAAAGTGGTCATCCCAAATCAAAAACCTCCAGCATTGTCAATTAAGTCTTGGCAGTAATTTTTCTGCTCAGGGGGCTTCCTGCTATAGGAAGTTTAATCTCCTCTGTGATTCTCAGGTAGGATCCATCTAATCTGGTCAGAGGTGTCCACAGGGTGGATATCTCCATGTAAACCAGTGACCCAGGACTGCCTGTGAAGCCACTGGTCAGTAACGGGCACAGCACAGGCATGAACTTTTTTAGGTGCCTGCAAAAGGAATTTCATCTCTGCTTCCCTGCCTGCTGCTCTCTGGGTCTCCATGGATTATATTGACTATCTGGAGTGAATGAATCCCAACTGTGTGTGAATAATAAAGCCAGGAAAAAATAATAAAAAAAAGGAGATAATTTTTATAGAGCCTCATACTTGACAAAACAACTGAATGAAGTGATTTCTGCTGGCTCCTGCACCCTTCTCACCTCTGGCTGCCACTTCACAGCTTTCAGCTGTGAGACAGAGAAACATCTCTGTGGGAGAAAGCACAGGACTGAGCATCACTGCCAGCTTTTGGAGAAAGGGCTACTGATAAAATTAGGTTGCTCATGTGGTCACACAGGAGGCAGATCAGAGTTGGGACCTGGAAGGTGTCCTGGACGTGAGATTTTGTAATAACAGCACCAGGACTGTGTCACAACCCTAAATCCTGATAAAACACCCAAGACATCTACCTCCTGTGGGTGTTCTGCTTACTTCCTTATCATCATCTTATCACTTGGCAAGAGCTTCCAAATTAATCTAAGAAATATTCTGGGCATTTGTAAAAATACTCTATGCAGAGGAATTCAGCAAATATTTGTTGATTGGCGAAACACCAGCAAAGAATGTGCAACCAAAAAAAGAATTAAAGTGCTCAGCTCCTCTCTGTAAAATACACAAAGAACTGGAGGTTAAAAGCTGTGTTCCACAAACATACCTTTTGCTGAGTTGTACTTGGTGTGGTGAGTGGTGTGGACGTGAGCCAAGGTCTCCAGACCTTGGATTTGGGATTATTGCTGCAGGGAGAGGGGGAAAATGGCACTTCTGGCTAAGGGAAGACAGAGGTCCAGGATTTCCAGCTGTGCAGGTCTGTGGGAGACAGTTCCCTGTGGATAGATGGGTCTCTGCAAGGTTATTTCCAAAGAGAAGTTGAAATCCAAACCGAAGATCACAGTTACTGAGCAGCCACTCGCTCAGCTGTGCATGTGATGTGAGACACACCAGTGGAGTTTTGGTAGGGATTAAATCCTAAACCCCAAAAGGCATCATCATCAGTGGGGCTGCAACAACAAATTAATTTTAGTAACCTCAATAAAATAAAAAAGTCACCTTAAACCTTGAACATGGAAGGGGTTACCAATCCTTTTACTCCAGAGGTGCAGGATATCACAGATCAATGCCTACACTTAGTTTGCTTTACTGACCATTAAATGCAAGAGAAAAACATACTCAGGGGCAAACTCATGCCAAGTGTAAATCTGGAGGTATTCCAGACCCATCTGGACTCAATCCCGTACCATTTGCTCTGGGATGACCCTGCCTGAGCAGGGAGGTTGGACCAGAAGACCCACTGTGGTCCCTTCCAACCTCACCCATTCTGTGACGCTGTGAAATGAGGTAAATACTGAGCAATCCACATTTTTGTTTGTCTCACCTGGAAGGTCACTCCCTTATACACCATTAAATTTTGGCCAAGAAAAAGCCTCAGGGTTTGTGTCTTTGTGTCTCACTGTCTGTGATCCGTGTTCTGTTTCTTAAGTGGGTGCACCACGTTGTTGAGACAGTTTCAAATCTGCTGCCACACCTCGTTTAAGTTTGGACAACAGAAGTAAAAGGGGGAAAAAAACCCCATCACAATAGCAAATTGCAGCTGGGAAATGTCAGTCCCAGCCAGTGTGACAAGTGAGTAATGAATGTTCTGCCATGGCGTGTGAAGAGAGCTGGTCTTTTATGAGCCTTTCAATGCAGAACACTTTTATTATGACTGACATCCTTCTCAGGGCCGAATTCCTATCACCACATCCTTCCTGAGTCTCTCTTGCTCAGGTCAGTCCTGTAAAACAACCCAGTATAATAATGCAAAAATTATTATTCCAGTTTGCAAGCCTGACAAACACGCCCTGGGTTTATTTGTGTTAGTTTTCAGTCAGCAGCAGATGAACATAAAAGGTGAAAATGTGAAAATTAGGCTCTTTTCTTTTTTTCAGATACATAACTGTTGAGTCATCTGAAGGATGATAGGTATCTAATGGCTGCTTGCCACGTGCTTTGAGAAATACATAAAATCATAGAGTATCCTGAGCTGGAAGGGACTCGCAAGGATCATCAGGTCCAGCTCCTGGCTCTGCACAGGATAACCCCAAAAATCACACCCTGTGTCTGTGTGTATGAGTAGCAGAGGACACAGAAAGAAGAATTAGAATGATAATTATTATATTTCTTCTAATTTTGAGAGGAATCCATTAGGTTTTATGCAACAGTGTCAAGGCACCCACTCATTTTTAACAGACTAGTCAATAGGGAAACAACACGATGAGTGAGAAACTATATTAGGAGCTGTGAGGAAAGGCTGAGGGAATTGGGATTGATCAGCCTGGAGAAGAGAAGGCTTTGGAGTGACCTAATTTTGGCCTTCCAGTGCCTGAAGGGAGCCAACAAGAAAGATGGAGAGAGAGTATTTACAAGAGCGTGGAGTGGCAGGACAAGGGGAAATGACTTCAAACTGTCAGAGAGCAGGTTTAGATCAGATATTACAATGAAAATCTTGGCTCTGAGGGTGGGGAGGCCCTGGCACAGGTTGCCCAGAGAAGCTGTGGCTGCCCCATCCCTGGAAGTGTCCAAGACCAGGTTGGACAGGGCTTGGAGCAACCTGGGGTAGTGGAAGGTGTCCCTGTCTATGGCAGGGGGTGGAACTGCATAATTTTTAAGGTCCATTCCAACTCAGACCATTCCACTTGACATGTTCTGTGTTTAATGTGTAACTGAATTAGGAAGCTTCTTTATTTTGTGGACTCTGACAGCCAAATGTCAGTGTGGTCTGAGAGAGGAGGTGATTTATGTTTCCAGGATGCAGGCAACAGGTGACTTTGGAAAGGAAAGAAACCATGTTCCTTGCTTAAAAAAATAATCAAGTAAAAGTAAAGGCATACAGAGAATATATGTTATCTACAATCGTTCCAGAAAGCGTTTCCTACAGAACAACAATTACAAGTCATTGTGAGTCCCTCGGGAACAGCAGTCAAAAACATCAGCAGTTAATTACTAGAACTTCCTAAATCAACCTTCTTTGGCATGACATGAAGTGAATGAGAGCAATAAAAGCAAGGAAGTGCATTGTGCTTTGTCCCATCCGACTCCTGTTCGGACAGGCGTGGGTCACAAGCACAAATGTAACCAGGCATGAATTGTTGGTTTGGTTTTTGAGTTGTTTTTTTTTTAATATATTTTAATTCCTGGCCTTGGGTTAAATTAAATCAGCATGGAAAGGCCAAGGTGAAATCTGAGGCCAGGTCTTGAGACTGCGTTACATCCTCTGAGTTGGACCATGGCCACACCTTCAGGGCTGAGTCCCTGCTCCAGTAAAGCATCCAAGTACAGAAAAAGGATGTCCTGCAATGGCTGGTAAAATAAAAGGGGAAACCGAGCAATCTGCTCTTATTTGGGTCCTCAAAGCTTATATTGGGGTGCTGCTGAATTTTCTGATACGTAGCTCGTGGTGGTTCTTCTTTGCTTTGCCTAAACTGTGGTCAGTGCTGTGCAGATTCTGTGGCTGCTGGAGTGAGTCTGCAAGGAAGAGATTATGTATCCTCATGATTGTAACCAGCTTTGGGAAAAGGAAAATGTTCCATGTGGATCCTGCTTCAAAAATTGATTTCTTTGCTTTTAAACCAATCTACAATATTTCCTTGATAAAGCAGTTGCTGCTGGTTCTCACTGATCTCTTCATTCTTGCACTTCTATCTCCCAGTGGGGTGGGGAAGATGATTCTCCAGCTGATTTGGTGAGTCTTCCTGGGAAAAGAAGATGTGAAAAAAAGGGATGTGAATGGGGTAGAGTTGCATCACACGTCTTTGCCTCAGACTGAATGAGAAGGAGACCCGGAGGAAAGACTTGGGTCTTAATTGGAGGGAGGGAACCACAGCAACAAATGGGAAAGAAATTGTATATCAGGAAGGGTTTTATAGGCCCTCAAATCTTCACAGATGTGGGTGAGGAGGAGCTGCTGATTGATATAGGGTGGCTGGAAGGAAGAGAGCGTGAGATGTTGGCCAGGCAGGGCTCCCCAGACCTTGGGAAATTATTTTTGGATCTGCAGATGAGCAAATCATGCTCGGTGCCATACAAGGCTGGCCAGAAGAGCAACGAGCCAGGCAGCAGGCAGGATGTTTCCCCAATCTGTTAAGCATATTTGATTAAGAGCTAATCACTTAAAACACAAAGGCTCATCAAGGAGTTGAGGAACTACAATTAGGTGGAGGAACCCCCAAAATGTAATTGGTGCCAAAGGAGTTCTTTGTCTGTCACTCCTGGGGCTGCCCTGGGAGGGTGACCAGCCCATGCTCAGGGTTTTGACCCACTGAGAAGTCTTGGCCTGGCCAAAGAAGTTCTTCCCAGGGGGATCTCGACAGCTGTGGGGTTTACTGCCTTCACAGGGACCGGGCTGCGAGTGGGATGCAAAGGAGCAGCATTTGAGGATTCTGTAAAACCTACTGTGGAATGTTTTTACAGGAATTGTGAGAGAGTGTGAGAGCTCGGGGGATGGACCAATCAATGTGATTTGGGGAGGAGCAAGTGTGGGAAAACAGAGAGGTAAAGGGATAAAAGCCTCAGCCATGTAACACCAGGGCTGGCCACACTCTGTGCTTGACATGTCAGTCTCTCCTCTCTCCTTATAAAGCTCCATTTCCAGTTATTTTCCTGGGCGAGGGGCTCCCTATCCCTGTGCACAGGTATGTGTGGGGTCTGAGAACCAGCAGCTGGAGAAGGGGCTCTGGCTCATGGGGCTCCTGTGTTTTTGGGTCCAGGAACTGGAGAGTCCAGGCTGTGAGTGTTTCCCTAAGGAACTGCAGCCCTGCACGGGTGCACACATGGATATGCACAGTTTGCTAGAGAGCTTCAAACCAGAGCAGCTGGTGAGAAGGGTAAGAGGGGTGGGAGCTGGGCATGGGGGAGACCACAGCCCTGGGGCAAATACTGAAGAGACCAGAGAGTTGGCAACTTGGCTGCTGGAGGGTCTGAAGGTCTGAGGCAGCTGCTGGAGAGACTGTGAGTGTGTGGAAAACACATCACAGCTGGGTTAGCAGAGCCACGCTGAGCTGTGGCAGCTTCACATCCACTGGGCTCTGGGATCAGCTGCCTCTGACATCCATCATCCTGACCTGGGGTGCCTCAGTCATCATCCATCTGATCCTCACTGAACCTCACGGCGACCAGCTTTTAGTCACATCACATGGTGTAAGTCACTAAAGGACAGATTGAGATTTTGGTTACGTGTTTTAAGCTGTTTAAAAAGAAAGGAAATAAATGTGACAACATTTTGGGGGGGCTTTTAACAGCACTACTGGACTGCTGCAATCCCCTGAAGACTGACTCCCTGTTCTCTGGATCTATGAGATGGGAATTTGTTGCTACATCAACGAGAGATCCTGAAAGGGCTTGTTAAGGCATCATGTACTAACTTCAGAAACTCAGGAAAACCTTCTCTGGTCCTTCATTCCACTGTGGACACACGTGAAAATCATGTTACAACTTAGTAGATTTCAAATTTCCCCTTCCATGAGATCATCTCTCCCACTTTTTCCTTGTTAAATGATTCAGATTATTTTTTTTCCCATGTCTCTACAGCTCTGGAAGTGTTCAAGGCCAGGCTGGACAGGGCTTGGAGCAATCTGTTCTAGTGGAAAGCATCCCTGCCCATGGCAGGGGGTTGGAATGAGATGGTCTCCAGAGGTCCCTTCCAATCCCAACCAGTCTGGGACTGTGTGTAATTCTGTGGATAATGGGTTTCTGATTTAATATTTCCTATCATCTTCTCTATAATAAAGGTGAACAGTGATGAAATGCCATACCAGTACGTTGTGCCTCACATCCAATATTAATCACAAATCCAACATTAAATGTCACGTGCCTGGACTCGAGTTTTATTATTGATTCTTGGCTCCACTGCACCCCAGTGAAACTCTGACTAATACCAGGTTCTGCATTGCTGTGAGTTTTAATGGCAAGTAATATAAAAATACTCTCCTTACCAGAAAATATTCGACATCTAGACAGATACAAGAGAATTTATATCATGCAAAAATTGAGTCTGTCATCAAAACCCAAAGGGAAGCCACTGCCCACAGTCCTACAGCAAATGCAAGTCGATTCTTTTCTTCTGTTCTTCATATTCAGAAATATTTTATGCTTAGATGTTCTTACCTGCTGTTCACCAATGCATGACCTTTATCTCCACTTGTGGTTTGTGCTTTTGAGTTTATTGATAAGGATTTTGAAAATAAAGGACTTTTTTTTTTGAATGAACAAGCGAATAAACACCTCTTGATCAAGGCTTCCTGGGAAGAACCTGATACTCATGGCCAGTTGTTGTGCTAAAAAAGTCTGCAAACCACACAAAAAAATGTAAGTCTGAAAACAGAGAACTGGAGAAGCAAACCACAGAGATAGGGAAAGGGGTGGTTAGCCAGAAGATTTGATCTGTTTTTAAGTCAAAACCATGGCTATCATGTTTCTTGTACTCACTTCTGTGTTCACAAACAAGTGTCCCTTTCGGGTAGAGCAAAACTGCATTTTGTTTACTGCAGCACCGCTCTGTTTGCCATTTCATACCAAAAGTGGAGCAAAATGAGGCAAGAGCTTTCCTTTCTCAAGCCCTCACGACGGACACAGTTCCCTCAGGCTGTGAGCCTGTGTGCTCAGCGCTGGGCTGGAGCACCCCTGGCACAGACTGATACCTCAAGAGCAGAACTGGGCTCAGTGCTGTTTTCCTCTTGGGGTGGAAGCTCCACAGTAATTTTAATTAGAATATAATTTTAATAATAATTATAATATAATTTTAATAACAATAATTTAAAATTTATTCTTGAAAGGCTTAGTCTGAAATTATCACCCTACACATCTTTTAGGGTCAGATGGACAGATGCCCCCTCCTGACCTACCTTTTGCCTTAGGAATACACAAACACACCTTTCCAAAGAGGAGCACAGCACACAAGATGGATCATGACTTCAGAGGAGTTTCCTTCATGCCCTTTTTGAGCTTGCAGAGTCTTTAATGACTTGTTCCAGCATCAGGCTCGGTGTCATTTACGCACGAGAAGCCCTTTGTGATCTCAGGGCTCAACAGGCTCCTTTCCAGCTGGGATTTTTGAGCAATTCCAGTGCAGTGTGTAGGAAACGGCCCCTGGTGACATTATTCTGCTCTCAGTGGCAGTGCCAAGATGATTGTTGCTATAACAAGTAAATGCAGTTGCCCTTTGTGTAAATCAGGAGTGAGAACAGTGGATGCCCCAACATCCTCCAGAGCTGAAGCATAAAAACTGCTGCTTTATCCCAAATCAGCAGCATGTGGCATCCCCACCTCAGACTGCACATTCCTTTCCGAATGTTGTAAATGACATCACAATTTGCTGTGAAATTGAAAGCGAATAGCTAAAACTTCCTGGTTGCACCTCTGTAATTTGGAAATGAAATAAGAAGATGTAATGACAACACCAATGCACACGATTGCAATAATGTGAAGGGAAATTCAGAGAAGAAAGACAATAACTTCAAATTAAAGACATATAGTGTGCCCCCCTCCACTTGCCTTTTGTTTGCTTCTGTCCTGATATACCTAAGGATATTCTGGAAAATCCTTGCTGAGCTGAGTTTAATTTTTCAAATCCCATTTCTTAACAACACGGAGTTTGAGAATAAAACTGGCACGTTTTCACTCTGACATGCAGGATCTCATTGCAAAATAAAAAGCAAAATTTGAGTGGATATTGGAAAATCAGAAATGAAACAGTTTAAGGCCAGGTTGGACAGGGCTTGGAGCAACCTGGTCTAGTGGAAGGTGTCCCTGCCCGTGGCAGAGGGATTGGAACTGGATGAACTTTAAGACCCCTTCCAGCCCAAACCATTCTAGGATTCTGCAAGAAATAATCAGGGCACTTCTGGCTTGTCTTTAAATACTTCTCAGTATCCATCAGTCCCAGTCTTAAACATCTTCTGTAGTGTAAAGTAATTCATAGCAGGGCCCTACATTTCTAATGACATTTTTAATGACCAACTAAGGAGTCTGATGCTTCTCTACCCATTGGTTCTTTGAAGAGAAAACAGTTTTGACACGGAATGAAGGAAGTTGACTCAGTTTAAAAGATCTGTATCCCACTAAATAAAAAGCTTTAAAGGTGATATTTAACTCCCACCTAAATCAATATGATTTGATTTCAAAATGAAGAGGATTTCACTGAAAATCAGCTTTGAGGAGGCTGGACTCAAATAAAACCCTTAATTTGATAGCTCTCAAGGCATAGAATAAATAAAATAGTCTTAAACCAATTGAAGTCAAAGATCTGTGTGTTAGTCCTTTGGGCTGGCCTACTTCAACTGGAGTTTCATAGCTGTGGTGCACTGTCAGTGCTAAGTCAATGATGATTTTTGTTCCCCACCAAAATGATCGTGTGGTCCCTTTCAGATGAATTAAGTGGGTGAGAAATTACAGATTCCCAGACAAAATGCAACCTTAACTTAAACAGAAAAATTCTGTTCATTTCAAATTAAAACCCCCCATGAAACAAAACAACCAACTGGTTAAACAATAAGCTGCACCAAGATATTGGGTTTTATCGGTTAATTAGGCTTTTTCATCAGGGAATAAATTGCTGCATCCAGGCTTTTTTTTTAACCAAAGAAAGAAAAAGGCAGAGTCATCAGCCAGGTGAAAATAATCAGACAGGACCTGACAACTGAAGGATTGTTTACCAAGGTTAGTGGGGGAAAAAAGAAAACATTAAGAAAACTTGGAACTGAAACAACCAAATCACTGATGCAACAGAAAGCAGGGATGTGAAAAAAGCAGTACTGCTACCGAGGCAAACGTTGGAAAATTAGTGTGAGGCAGAGCAAACAGGACCTTTCCATGCCTGAGGAGAATCATTACTGCCTAATCACTCCCCTAACATTCCCGGGGAAGCAATTTGTGGAGAGCACTGCATGCTCTCCTTCTCTCCTTTTTAGGGAAGGTGTGTGGAGTGGATGATCCACGAGAGGAGCCTTCTCCTGCTAAGGAGCAAGAAGAATAATTTCTCTGTATTTAAGCAACCTCTCTA
Organism: Lophotriccus pileatus; assembly: GCA_035583135.1. Classification (NCBI taxonomy): domain Eukaryota; kingdom Metazoa; phylum Chordata; class Aves; order Passeriformes; family Tyrannidae; genus Lophotriccus; species Lophotriccus pileatus. Next base: position 2,751,148 of record JAWWES010000081.1, on the reverse strand, counting down.
GACTTAATTTGTAAGAATGGGGACTGAGAAGAGACAGAAATCGGTCACACGTGGATCACTTCAGTACCAGAATCCCCAGGACATCCCAGCTCCCAGCTTTTGAAAGGCATTTCTGAAAAATGAATGAAATCTTTAATTGGAGGCCCTGGCACAGGTTGCCCAGAGAAGCTGTGGCTGCCCCATCCCTGAAAATATTCAAGGCCAGGTTGGACAGGGCTTGGAGCAACCTGAGCTAGTGAGAGCTGTCCCTGCCCATGGCACAGGGTGGAACTGGATGATCTTTAAGGTCCCTTCCAACCCAAATCATTCTGGGATTCTATGTAAGCAGCGAGAGCTTGTTGTCAGGTAAAGGGATCCAACTGATTGGCTTCCATGTTTTGAATTCAACGTCCCAGATTTTCCTCTCCAAACAACTCAGGTGACAGTAGGTAAATAATGTTTAAATTCATACTGGATATAAAAAAAAATCCTCTGGAAACTAAGGGCACAGCAAGCCAAGAGGATGCCTTATAATTATTCCTTTTCCATGTCTTTCTGCTGGTATTATAGAATCAATACTCAGTAACCACAATATAACCTGTACATCATAGTATCTGGCAGAGACCATTTTTTATCCCCTACTGGCTCCACAACAGTTTGGAAATGAAATAAAAATATTATTCTCCTTTCTCTTCCCATAAATCTCCGGTAACTTTTCATTAGGTTTTATTTTACATGTCAGAACGAATCTTGAATGAGACTCCAGGGTGCACAGAGTCTCAGGCAACAGTTTAGCTTTATTAAAATTATTTGTATCTGTTAAGATGGATATGAAGATTACTTGATTTTTCTTTTTTTTCTCTTTCCAAAATACTTGGCACTAAACCAAAGCGATGGAATTTAGAGTTCTGACCTTTAGGACTCCTGTCAGCAAGCTGAGGATGTAATTTGCTTTGGGGTTATTACAGCTCTGAAAAGACTGAGCTAGATTTAACCTGATCTTGTGTGAATGAGTTTGCAATCAAATAGAAAACCAGAAAGAGAATAATGGCTCTTATTTTTTTAATGTGGGCATCTGAAGCTTTTTTATGTGGAAGGTTTTATAGCTTATTTTATTTTCCGTTTACCTAACAAGTTTGGTCGGAGTTATTGAAACGTTTTGCTCTATTTTTTTTCTCGAGGAAAGGCTAAATTGGGCTGAAAATGTGTAGTTTTGCAGTTACAGAAGATCTTAGAGGGAGGCCTGAAGCTAAACAAGACTCTGTGTGCAGAGAACATCCTTGCTCTCAACAGGTGAGTCTTGTCAAGGACCTGGAGGCTCAGCTCGGACGATTCCACAGAAGTTGGTTATTCAGGTTGGAAACTAAATGTTCTGGAAATCAGCACATTTGAGGACAAAGGAAAACAAAACAAGACTTTCTGGAAGTTGCTTCTAAGGTGAGCGCCGCGTTCTGTGAATTTAAAATAGAACAAAGCTGCTTAATTGTGTTGACTGGGTCTGAAATACCACGAGTCCTACGCCTTCCGCACAGTTCTGGCAGGTTGGTGTTGTGTCCTGGCCAAATCTCAGTTGTATCAAAGAAGGAAAACAAAGCAGAAAATATTATTTCATGGAATTAGTCAATTTTTTCACTTGTCAGGAAAGGTACAGATAAAAACTGAAGGGGGGGGGGGTTCATTTGTTCTAAAGAGGATTTTCATCAAAAGGATGGAGCAGAAAGGCGAGTCTGTTTTTCTCTAGAACTGAATCTGTAACTTGTGAATAAATCTGCGACAGCATTTCAGCTTATGGTGAACTGATTCAAATTCTGTGCTCAAGTTTTATGCAATATTTGGCTTCCAGAAAAAGAGAGAGGGTGAAAGTGGGAGCTGCATTGTCAGACAGATCACAGACTGTGCCTGGAAGTGCAGAATGTGTCTTGTGATTTCTGTCAAAGGTGTTTATGAGACCGTGTTACCTGCAGGTAACTGGAAGAATTTGCTGCTAAAAGTACTAAATGACTAAATTAAGAATTTGGAAGGTTTCCTCTGGGTTTGGGGAAGAGAGCTCTTTTAGATAGATTAGAAATAACAATGAAAGAGAACAAAGCAGCGAAAGCAGAGCAGATTGCGGATGAGAAATGTAGCCCAACAGAGCTCCAGCAAGCAGTGCTATAAGCAAACCTTCAGCCAGACTGTCTCTGACAAAACACTTTCCCAACTGCTCAGCAACTATGTGCTTTTCTGCCAAGGCCCATGAAATAGTTTCAGTATAAAGAAATGCCTTTATCTGTTGGCAAAGCTGCTGAGAATGTAGGTGGGGTCACAACCCTGTGTCCTACAGAAGGGTCCAAGCCCCCACAAGAGGTGAGGTTGACGTCGTGTGGCTGCCCCTTCGTGTTCCTCGTTGAACCTTTTGCTGTCAAACCTTCCACCTTGACCTGTCCTCGTCCTTCTCACTCTGGAAGTCACTTCCAGCTCGGTCTCTCCTGTAACCTAATCTGCTTTCCTGGTTACACGCCTCATGCCACAGAACGACATTTCATCAAATCATATCTCTAATTAATACGTTCTGGACTTCATCCCGCCTTAGAGAAAAAGTCCAACTGATTTAGGTGGGAGGAGGACCAATCTTTGTTGTGTTCTTTTCGGTTTGGAATGTACCAAGATCCTGTGAAGCCTAATCAAATAAAGGGATTTGTCTCTGACAGCCTCTCTGTCTCTCCTGAGTCTTTAGGAGGCTGTTCAGCTCATTAAAAGCACCTTGGAAAATGTTGCTCTTGGAGACAACGAAAGGCGCAAACACAATTAGCTGCAGATGAGCAGCTTCTTTTTTAAAAATCAGGAAATTAGAATCCAAGCTTTGGAAACATTTTCTGCTCCGTGGCACCAGCAGTTCCTTCTCACTACACTGGGGAAGGATTATTTGAGTGATGTTGCTCTCGCTGTTGTGTGTTTTGAAGAGCGCCACAGCCAAGCCAAGCAACGCACGCCACGGCCCTGTCAGGAGAGTCGTGTTCTTTAATGGCATTTCCCTCTCGTGCACTGCTGTAACGTGTTGTGCTGGAAACACGTATTTCCAGAGCTGGAAAACCAGCAAGGAATGGCTGGGACTGCACAAGAGCATCTGCTGGAGGGGTGATTGTGTGGAGGCTGCGCGTTGCCTTCGACTCAATATTTTTCTTCAGGGAGGTGCTCAGGAGCAGGGATTTAACTGAACCCAAATCAAAGAGGGAACTGGAAAAATCCTAGTGTCTCTTTTCTTTTCTTTTTTTTTTTTTTCTTTTTTTTCTTTTCTTATCAAACCAACAGGTCCAAAATAAACCTGGTGGCCTTTTGCCTTGAGCGCTGCACACTTAAGCTGGGATTTATGCTGTTAAACCAAAGATGACCAGGGCTGGGCCTGCAATCTTCCATGGTGATCTACTCCCTCCAACTATTTCGCTCCGTGTCATTTTTCCCTTTCCCAGGAAAAGCTCAGAGGTGGTTCAAGTACTATCCAGGGTCAGAGACTGTTCCCAGTAGAGTGTGTGGGTGAAGCCACTCTTTTTTTCACATGGATGACAGTTTAGCCATGTGGCCATAATATGAATCACAAAACTTGCCTTTAGGGCCAAGGAACAGGTCCTAGACTGTTTGTCCTGGTTGTGCTGATGTATCCTTTCGTAATAAGAGAAACGGCTTGCCTTTTACTACTTGCAATCTCAACAGAAAAGAAAATCAAAAGGGAAAAATAAAAGAAATATCATTTTCCAGATGGTACAGAGAGATTAAAGACATGTTTACTTAGTGCAGCAGAGCATTGTACAAATGTCCTCAAGCCAGTGCTGACCTGTGGTTGATACATTCTCACCACAAGGATGAAAAGAATATCTTTGCTGGCCCGACGGAGTTTAGAAGTCAGCTTAAATTCCAAAGACCACTGAGAAAACAGTCAATAAAGCAGCAAAAAGACAGTTGACAGGAGACATCAAAGGAGGGGGCTTTAGTATAATCCATGTATTAAATCTGGAGTGTGACTCCAGCATACTTGGTTCTGTGCAGAACCTCTGCTTCTGCTGAGCTATTGCCAGTGTTGTTTTCTGACAGCATTTCCCTACCTCAGAGCTAAAAGTCCCCTCATTTTGTAACAGAAGGATCATCAGGTTGCAGCAGTGCCTGTGAGATTCATTCATCACCTTCAAGCTTTTATCTCCTTGAATTATAAGTTTCTTCACCCTTTCAGAGATCCGAGTTTGAGTCTTGATAGAACTGGAATGTGGATTCCTTAATATGAAAATGACATATTTATGCTCATCACATGCCAGTCTACCCCTTCCACAGAAGGACACCTCCAATCAAAGGATATCCAAGCATCTCAGGAGGCATGGGTGGAATTCACAAATTAAAGTCCATGTTGGTAACTACTGGACCATCTTCCCTCTAAAGGGGTTTATGACCTGCTCCTACAGTAGTTTTAATGCCAACAGTATTTCCTTGATTTTTGTCCCTTTCCCTTCACCACTGGTTTTCCCTGAAAACCTTCTGGCTGAAGGCTTGTTCTGTGTCTTGATTGTCCACCCAGTGGAACACAAGTGACTAAATTTATCTGCCTTTTAAGTTGTTTTTGAGTTGCCTTCAGCGTGTGATGTTTCCTTATCTCGGACAAGAGAAAGGAAAAAGGAAGGAGGCTATTTCTGCCATCGCTTTCCTCCTGCAAGAAGCCCCCCCCCCCCCACCTTCCCCCTCCCCTTC
>JAWWES010000081.1:2677769-2736836 GCA_035583135.1 Lophotriccus pileatus | reverse complement strand
ACAAGCAGTACAAGCTCAGCTCTGAAACAAAACTGGCTTGCCTAATTTTCTTAGTTAGGGGCTAGAAAAGAAATTGGTGAAAATTTAATTCAACTCCCTAAAAAATAAGAGATAGAAATAAATCTGGAACCTGCCAGCAGAGAAGGGCTTGGCTGGACACTGTGTCCCCCTCATGTAATGAGGAGTATGAGCAGCAGAAAATAAAAGGGAAGAAAGTGCTTCCTGGGAAGCACATTAACCAAAGAAAGATAATTTTTTCCCCCCAATAATAATTTTATTTCATATAAAGTGTCATTCAAACTGCAGGAGGACTTTGTCAGGCTCTTCACATGATACCAAAGGATTCTCCATGTGGAAATAGTCTGGATTAGCATGAGAAACCAGGCTGGCTGCTTAAGTTTAGTGCTGGAATTCTTGATAACCATGAGACTTGCGGAAATTATAGATAGTTTGAATGGATATTTGAACAGTCAGGATGAACTTTAATAGAAATACAATTTAATTTGAGCCAAAGCTCACCTTTATTTACTTTTAAAATCTAATGTATAAGACTTCACTGTAGAGTGTTTATGCCTATTTTAAATTTATCATCTCAGTTCCAAAGAACAAAGTGTAAGAATTGGGCTAAAAACAATGATTGAGAAAGGCTTTGCTGTTCTTTTGTAATAAGTTTGAGGGAAGATGAAGAACTGAAAAAGAAGAATTGTTTAAGATAAAAGCATGGCACAGGAATAGTGGGATTATTTTAAGAGTAATATATATATTTTGAAATTATACATTCCTAGCCATGCTTCCACTAAAGTTTGGGAACAGCTTTGTAATGGCAGAAACAGAGGAAGGAGAAGAAGAGCTAACTGCTTGTAAGATGGAGCTTTATGTATTTCTTGAAGTAAGAATATGATGTGGAATCTTTTTAGCAGCAGTGAACTGAATTTGATGATGGAAGAGGTCATGCAACTCCCTTCTCTTCCAAGAAACAGATGCTGACAAAACCACATGGGCCAGCTCAGAGACTGTGAATGCCATTCACATCCACGCAGAGGAAGCACATGGAATGAAAATGTAACTCCCTGTTTTTCTCTAATATTTGTGCTCCAGGGCTGAGATGGTTTAGGAGATTAGGGACAGGATATGGAAGATTTCAGCTGAGGAAAGCTTTTGAAATCAGGCTGTGGTTCTCAGCAAATGAAGAGGCTGCTGTGTGTTCAATAAAATCGTGGAGTTAGTCTAATTTATGGGCAAGCACACATAAGTCTGTTCCTTCACGGCCCAATTTATTGCATTCAGTGATATCAGAGCCCTTTTCTGAATCAGCTCATCAATTTGAAATAGTGGAGTCAAAATGGAAGCAGGTTACAATTTATCCCACTGGAACATCACTCTGCTCATCTCTGCACTCGAGTCCACTGGTCAGTGCCAAAGATGGTGGCTTTTAAGTCAAATTTAATCCAGCTGTTCCTCTCCGGGTGCTTTGTTCCTTGTGCCCCGGGGATTTCAAGCTGGATGAGGCTTCGTTGACTTTCATGGCCAGAAAAGACTCTAAATTCATTTATTCCCGTTTCCTGTACTGTATAAACCATTTGCTGTCATCATGAGAATGTTTCTAATGCCTGCTGACTGTATTTCTATTGTTTATTAGTAGACTACTACTGGTATACTGCTAGTGTATTACTACTGCTCTGTAAGTCCAGTGTTAGGGAAAAGCCAAGAGCAGAGAAATTTTGTCTGCATTTTACAGACTGTGGCATTTGTTGCTTTTGAACCCTGAGCACAATAGGAAGAGAAAGAATGTGGAAATAATTTCTCGTGCCCATCCTACCCCCTCCTTCCCCAGTGCTCCACACTGACTCTCCCAGTTAATAAACCCAGGTGATGCATCAGCCAGGCATCAAAACACTTGATCTCACCACCTGATATTTGTGTTACATAAAAGTAAAAGAAAAAAATGCAAAAGCCCTGTGGCCAGGCCAGTTGATGGAAATGGAAAACCACTGCAGCCTGGTAGGAAAGAGGAGAGGTTATTACATTGCAGTAGAGCAGAGCTCCCTCCCCAGAACAGTGAGGAATATCCCATATCATCCTAATGCCTGCCCAGGAGAAATAAGAGCAGTCCTGCTCAAAGTCCTCAGGGAAGTTTCAGCTACAGATCCCACCACGCCACCTCCTGTAACAGCCTCCTGTGGATCCAGGTGGCTGAAATGACCTGTGTTTGCACTGGAAAACTAAATGGGTCCAGGAGCTCAGGGCATGTCCCCAGCAGGCACCCATTTATATCATAAAATTGCTACCATCCTCTCTAGCATGCTGTGGTTGTCTTCCCAAATTTTCCTCTGGGAAAGCTTGGCTGACAACTCTTCCAAAACACCAGAGAAGGGTTTAAACCCACCCAACTTCTTGGCAGAAACACTGCAGCTGAGAACCTCGTTGTCAGTCCCATCCACCAACAGTGCTGGAGCTCACTGGTTTCTCACCTGAGCTGGTGGAAGGCATCCAGCCACATTCCTACTGATATCCTGGCCTTGGCTTCCCCACTGAATGTGTGGAGGAGCTGAGCCTACATGGTTTGATTCCCATATTATTACTCTGAACAGCACCCACTGTCCAAGTGCTGCAGACACTTGTACAGAAACCTGATTTTAGCAGGGCCCTGCAGGCTGAGGGTCACTTTTGGATGTGGAGGCAAATGCAGAAATGTTTGGAGCAGAAAGTTAAAAACATCCTTTCTATCATCACATGGGACCGTGGTCAGTTGAACAATCGCTACTTCTGGTGATTAGTACAGCCCCAATAATCCAGCAGCACTGAATGAAAACAGTAGAAAATAACAACAGATTATCGATCATGTTTTGCTTTTCATGCTGACAATTAGTGTACTAAAGGATGATCCCTGTGAGTGTTACCATGAGTCAGTGAGTGCCATCTGTCTCTTGGCACTGATAGCTCATCCAGGATCGATATCTGCATCATCCTGCCTTCAACTCTGTCTTTTAAAAGCTGTTTTAGATTACTTTGAGTGGTTTTCTTTTAAAGAGCAATTTTCAGGCTTTAAATCTCTCTCTAGTGAGTCAGTGTATTTATAAACCCTAGAAAACAAGGTTTAAATTCTTACTCATTTAAGCCTGTCTGCGTTTTATACGATTGTTACTTACCGTGCTCAAGCTGCACCCCGAGTTTCTGAATGCTTTTCCAGAAAAGGTGGGTGTGCAGAGCAATGGATCCTATTGGATCACCCAGGAAAGGCTCTGGGAGCTCCATGGCCCCTCTGTCTTCTACATCTTCAGGTTTGTTTTCACAAGAAATCCTTGACACAAGCCCAGGACTGGTGCACTCCAACATCCCATCCAGATGAGAGTCAGGAATGTGCCTCTGTCAGCCCCCCCCCCGCCTCTTTTCCTTGGCTACACAAATTCCCAGTGGTTTGTCAAGCCATTTGTATTTTATTTTAAAGCACAAGGCTCAATCAGCCTGTGACCACTGGAAGTCTTCCAAATACCAGTTAAACCCCAGCCTGAAATAAGCTATTTTTCCCTTATTTGAAACCTCCAAAACAATGCAAGCAATCTGCTTTCACTCTGAATCCTCCAAGGCCATGTATCACTGATTAATTTCTGTTTCTCATTCTCTAGGATTCTTTTCTTTTTGTCTCTTTTCTCATATTTTATTTCCATGTATTGCCATCATAGAAATTGCTGTTGAGACTATTTTGCTGTAATTTAACCTTTTACAGATACTTTATAAGAAATGCAGGGAAATCAGAGTTTTCTTCACTCAGTGTCAGTCATAAGAGCAATAATTAAAAAAATAATAATTCTGTAGCTCTTGAAAATCAAAGGTTTTCTTCCTAAGCCTGTTTTCTTGTGACCCTACACAAGAGGAGCTCTGCTGTGTCAGGAGACAAAGCAGAGTGTGGCTTTGCCACATAGTGAGGAAGCTCTGTAGTGTATTTTGCACGGTGTGGTATTGCTCTAAAGAAATTGTATATGTTATTTAATCTCTCTGAGTACAGGCTTTGCTGTAGACCTGGGCCTGTTGTGGTCAGTGACAGAAAAACTAACCATGAATCTGCAATTTTAGTCCATGGCAGAACTGCACAGGGGGAAGGAGCATCGTTGAAGGGCGATTTTAGGCTTGAATCGAAGGCCCAGGGCCAAGGTATTCACCCCATGGGCTGGGGAAAGCTGACAATCACCTGGAAAGCAACCAGGCCTTGGAATAAATTGTTGTGTAAAAGCCCATTCATTAACACTCTTGTTTTCAGAGAACTGGCTGCAGCAGCACAAATACATCCCCAGAAGTGCAGCCTCGCAGCTCCAGCTGTTTTCGCCACCAACAACAGCTCTTCTCCATTATTCCCTCACAGCACACCACCAGAGATAGCTTCATTGTTTCTTCCTGCTGGATCACTTCCATTTATTGTCCTGGGAAAATCTGTGCTGGCAAATGATATCACCGAGGGGTCCCGACTTAGTCTCTCACGTTCTCTGTATTCTCAGTTTCAACAGGATCGTGTTCACATGTGGGTAGGCAGGGTCAGAACTGGACCCAGGGGCACTTAACTTCACATTTTCAGGTGGTAAAGGAAAAATGCAGCTGGAAGCTGTAAGTTCACCGAGTTTGTATCCAGCTGACTATTTTATTCTAATTTTAACCTGTGGTAAGAAGGGAAAAAAGAAAAAAAAAAAAGAAATAGAGTGGATATTTTGAGTTCCCTGTGTTTTTGTTCTCATGAACAACTGGCATATTACTTTGCCAAATGGCACTGTGAATCCATGATGGAAAAGGTTATGCAAAACCCCTCATTTCTCTTCAGAATAGATACAGCTCCTCATAGAAGAGAACACTTGATTTAAAGCTGATGCAAGGCACAACTTAGGCACTTAGGCTTATCATGTTTGTCAGATCATGGAAGATGTTAAGTGTGCAGGAAATAGCTTCATCATAATCCTAAAATACAGATGACAATTCACAGAAAGGTGTTTTTTAATATTTAATACTTAAATATGTCATATTGTGGCTGGAAAAACTGTTGTGAACTACATTATTCTAATGTAAAACACCTACATGGAGAGGGGCTGGAGTGAATTCAGAGGGACAGCAAAGGTTATGAAAAGAACTATAATTTATGAAATAAATAAATAACCTAATCCAACAATGGTGGAGGGGCCTAAGAGTAATCATAAAGTAATTAAGTGCAACAGAGAAAAAGGGACTCAGTGCCATTACTTCAAGGGAGTTGGAACTAGATGATCTTTAAGGTCCCTTCCAACCCAAACCATTCCAGGGTTCTATGAATATAACCAGGAGGATAGAACACAGAGGAAGAAAATAAGTAATTTAAGATTAATACAATAAACAACTTTATAATCAGGAGATCTGTCAGGTCCTGGACCTGTTTTCCAAGGGCAGTAAATAACTTCACAATTAAGAGATCTAAATTCAAGGTGGATAAAGGAGTATTACACTGTAGAAAGCAAGTGTAAAATTGATATACAAATGTTACAATTAAAAGCCAATCAATATATAAACACCTCACTTGAAAGACCCTCACAGTGGTTTGAAACGAATGCATTTACTTTCTAAATGTTTGCATCCAGGTATTACTTTTGAGGAGTTTCTTGGGACAAGGAATAAACTGACCCTTTCAATACGACTCTTCCAGTTCCGTATGCAGCTGGAATTGTCCGTAGAATTTGGCTGTGGAAAAAACCCTAAAATGTACTGATTGCATTTTCCTTGGGAGGTCTCCAACCTTCTGCTTAAAAAAAACCCCAACAGCCCTCGAGAAGAGAATGTGACAAATATTTGGTATTTTTCTCCTGCATGTGTTTTTTTCCGGCTTTTACTTGAAACTGACCCTTGTCAAGAAACGAAATGGGTTGGGAGCAATGTGGTGTGAAGCAGGTTGTCTAAAATATTTGCTGGGTTTCACCTGAGAGAGTGAAACACTTATATTTAGATTTTTCCATCCCACCTCAACCTGTGGATGTCCAGTCATGTAATCAGTGAATTATCAATTATTAAAGAATGATTCAGCTGGTCAAATATGTGCATTTCCCTCAATTTAAGCTTCAAAAGTCCTGAATTTCCAGCAGTTTTACCCTCTAGTTGAGTCATTTAAAGACAGGGTCCAGTGATTAACCTACATGGGAAAAGTGACCATTACAATGGATCTACAAATTTATGGACTTGCAACCAGTTGTCAGGTGGGAAATGGAATCCCAAGTGCTCTTGGCACAAAAATATGACTCCTTTATACCTATATTAAGGTAACTAACTAAATTAAATCTCAGATCTCAGGGATTTAGAGAAGGAGAGAACATCCTGAGAAAAGAGGATCCTTGGCACCCAGTTTACATGTAGATATGAGACTTCTGAGACTTCTAATTTTTTGCTCTGAATGCCACCAGAAAACACCATTAACAAAAAAAGAAAGATACAAACCATGGTGTCCCTAACAAGTGAATGCAGTTTGACACAGGTAAGTTTTTCAACAGACAGCTTTTCTTTTTTTGGTGTGTTTCTTATGGGTTATTCAGTTTAAGATGTGAGCATCTTATGATTTCTTAGCTGATCTTGGAAAAGAAATTATAGGACTACCAATAACAGCATAATATAATCCCTGAAGAAAAAAAAAAAGGACTCATGGAGACATATTTCTATCACAATAGTGCACTGATATCTGTGATATCTGAGGGATGTATCACACAAAGTGAGACTGTGAGAGATCACATTACCTGGGCTTCTGGAAGTTACTGACCCTGTGAAATGTGTAGCCAACTAAAATAATGAGATGAGTCCTGTTGTTCTCACTGTCAGAGGGATTTGAACCACCCCTCAGAGGTTTGAACCATCCTCCCTCATGGAGCAGGGATGGACCAGATGACATCCCGAGGTCCCTTCCAGCCTCAGCCACTCTGGCATTCTAAGAAGAGGTGAGTAGAGAACAACAAAATTGTTCTGAAAGTAAATACACATGATTTTTTTTGGTAAAACATAACCTGGGAATAAGTCTAAGATGAGATCATGAGAAAATGGAGCAAAGAGATGAAGATGTTTTTCCTCACTGACTGCTTAAAGGTTTCTATCAGCTTGTTAATGCTGACTGGAAAGAAGATTAATATCTGAAAAGGTCTGAGATTGAAAACAAGCAGTTTTTTCATATGATAGAAAAGGACTGAGGTGAGGGGTCAGAGGAGGAAGCCAAGAGATCAATAACTCCCAGTTAAGGAAACACGGTGGAATATTCAGGGTTTTCCTAAAGCAAGGCAACCAAGATAGCAAGGACTGTGTATTTTAAGATCTGAGACAAAAGAGGATTGATGGAAAGAGCCCAAATGAGATCTGCCCTTCTGTGGACGGACAGAAAAAGTAATATCAAATAACATATTAACTGGAGTAAGGTGGGATGGCTCAGGACACAACAGTCTTTCCCACTAACACGGAAACTTTGAAAGCTGTGAAATTTCACAGCTTGTCTCGAGTTCCTCAGAGGGAGGTGAAGAGAAGAAGCCACACTGAGCAGGGTGACACTCAGAGGGCACAGCCCTGGGTACCACCTGCACAGGGCTGGCTGATGGAAAATGAGGCTGTGCAGGGTTGAGATGTAGAAGGGGAAACATGAGGTAAGTGGTGATGTGAGTCACCCTGACACACCATTAATTATGTTTCCAACCTTGGAACGAGATCGTGCCAGTCCCGTGTGTTTGTCAAGGTGGAAAGTGCCAGCACGAGCTTCTGTGTGGCTCAAAGAGGCTTCCAGAGGGATGTAGGTGAGGCTGAAGTGGTTCCTTATGGATGAGTGACATTCCATCCTCACCTGGCAAGAGGAGAAACAGTACTGGGAAAATGTACACTGAGTAAAGGAAATCCAGGTAAAGTTCAAGGGGCACCTCAGCTTTAGCCACCTGAAAATGAAAGAGCAGGTTCTTCTCCAGGGAGAAATTGGTAATTCCAGGGAATGGGTTGCATCACCTCTCTTGGATGCTGGACAAGGTGCATTTCCATCTCTCAGTACCTTCAGGTACTGGGAGGCCACAAAAAGGTCACCCTTTTCTTCTGCAGGATGAACAACTCCAATTCTCTCAGAACCCTAGAAAGAGTCCTTATTTATTTTATTATTTTATTTTATTTTATTTTATTAACAATACTACAATGATAATTGTGTTTAATATTCTGATATTCTACTTCAACCCTAACTTGCAGAACCATCTAATCTTCAGAGATCTCAGTTGTAGGAACGGGTCTTAAAGCATCTAAAATCTTGCACAGGCTTCATGTCCTTTAACACACACACACAAACAACTCTAAATAAGCAGAGGCAGATCAGACAGTTTCCAAGCCAGACTCAAAGATGGTGTTAGAAACGTCTCAATTTTCTCCTTTTCACCTCTGTAAACTGGATTTACAAGTGCTCTTGGGTAAGACTTCCCCGTCTGCTACTAATGGGAAACACATGTGCTGAGAATACACTGGAGAAAGAGTTCAAGAACATGTTATTCTAGGAGAGACATTATTTATGTGATCCTGCCAAAGATATCAAGACTTTGGGTAATTGGCAGTGTGTGTGCTCTCTGGGCAATTCAGCACCCACCACTGTGCAAGGAAAAGCTGCTACAAAAGATCTTTAGGACTCTTCATTAGGGCTTATTGTTGCTTTCTGTCAGAGATTTTATTATTAGAGTGAACCACTTAAATGTCAATGAGCCTTTAAAAGACCAACAGCTGAACCTTGTCTGCACTGTGAGACCCTGAGCCCCCTCCTCTCCTTTCTTACCATGAATGGAACCAGTAACACCAGGATTTCTGGAGAGTTTGGGAGTTTTGCTGAGCGCATGGAAGGACAGAAGTGTGAACCTTGAACCCCAAACATTCCTCACCCACCTTCCAGGGCATGTGGGCACAGTGCAGTGAGCCAGAGAAGCAATTTCATCAGTTGCCTTGTAACTACAGCTCAAGATTCATGTGCCAGTTTGTTGTTCAGTGAGCCAACAGCAGTAGAGTTCTCTGTTCCCCTGGTGAGAAAATGAAGGACCTGCATCAGGGATAAACAAGATCATGTGGTCAGCAGAGGAGACCCTTTTGGAAGTGATTTATCATGTCAGACAATGACTTTATGCCATCCAGTGTTCCAGAGATCTTTAAGGTTCTTTGGGCTTCAGGAAAGCACCAAAGAGAGAAAAAGCTAATCTTGCTCCCCTGCTATCTAATGCTTAGGAACCACCCCAGGAGAATAAATAAAGGAGAACTCCTTTAGGAGTTCAGTTTTCTGAACATTTTTGTTCAGAAAATTTTTTTCTGAACTTGCTTTTGGTACCACAAGAAAGACAGGTGAGTAAGTGATCAAGAGGAAAGGAAGGATTAATTATTCACAGTCCAATCAAAGTTGTTTTAGTGAAGTCAAACTGAGGTTAAAATATCTGGAAGGAAAGTCTTCAGGTTCTGGGTGTGGGAGGGGATAAATTTATCTGTCAAGAGGCAACTGAAGCATTGATAACTGTCTCAGTGTGAACCATGAAAAAATAAAGACAAGTGCAGCTTCTGGGTGTGCATGGAGACCATTCAGCAGAAGATGGGAAGTGACCTTTCTTCTGTAAACTACAGCATTTAAAACTTGCTGAGTGATGTGCTCAGCTCTGGAGGACACTTCAGAAAAGACACCTAAACAATGGAGAGAGTTCAAAGGAGAACTGCAACCCCAATCCAGGACAGGAAAGCAAATCTTTCACTGTGAAGCCTAAGAGGCTTAATTTTTAAAGCTTCTTGCAGGGAAGGTTGAGGCACAACATCATCCCATGAAAACAGCTCCAGGTTCAGCACCTCAATGGCTCTACCTGGAATATCATCTCCCCCCCGCCTTTGAGAAGGTTGGAAAATGTTGTAGCAGTTTTTATATGTGGCTTTCCAGTAGATTAAAATAAAAAATGAAAATAAACACTGACACGATAACACCTTGGAGGGTCAAAGTTCAACTACATTTTGGGATAGGTTGAGGTATAAGAAGTTTCTGCGCAAACCTTTCATGTCATGGAATGTTCAGGCTGCCCAGAGGGCAGAAGGTATTCTAGAGATAAATATCTACTTTGCTTTTTTCTGTCCACAACACATCCCTGACACCCCCTGCCTTTTAGGACTAGAAGGCATCAAATGCAAATAAAATAAGGCAAACAGACAATCCTTTGGAAAAATCTGAAATGAACGTGCATTTAATTAGTATGATTTTGTTCAATTTGCATATTTACTGCCTGTCTCAGACCCATTTCAGGCTCCTCACATTGCATAGAGAGAGAGGGAGGAAAAAAGAGTGAGGGTTACATTTGGTAAAACTGTTATTTTAAATAATTGGAATCACAGTTTGTGTCAGTGCCAGTCCTGTCAAAGTGTGTCAGCTGGGCGAGGGGAAACTGCTTTTTGCAGCCTTTCCACTTCCTTGTCCATAAAAGACAAAATGACTGTAATAATTTGATGTCCTCTACATGAATTCAACCGTGTCCATTTCTCTTGGGGTTCCGTCTCTCAGACAAACTGACATTTCCTCCTTCCACCACATTCAATCCAAGCATAATTCTCACATGAAACACCCAAAGTTGAGCCAAACTTCTCAACAACAGTTTTGCTTGATGATCAGCTTTTCATTCCTAGCTCTTCTTTTGTCTGGATTTGTGGCAGTGGATAACCAAAGAAAACAGGATCACACCCTCATCCAGATCTGCAGCTATTTGCTAATAGAAATGTCAGAGTTCTGTGACAGTGGCAACTGTCCCTGACTTTTAAGGAGTCCAGCTGTGCCTTAAGAAGCTTGGGAGACCCCAGATTTGAGGACATCCCTCATGGCTGCTCTTTACATTCATGCTGTTGCCCCACTAGGCCAAGTTATGACCTTACCCAAACCTGCCAAACCCTGTTATCTGTGTCATCTTTCAGAACAAGACAAATCATCCAGTCTCACTGCTCTTTTCCTCCCACCATCGATCTGGTCACTATGGAAAAGTGAATTCATTGCTGAAGGGAATTGGTGGGAGGTTCCCATCTCCTCTCCTGCCCAACAAAGGCAAAGAAGAGGTGCAGGGCACACATGAAGAAAGCTGTCCTCCGTCTAATTCCATGATGATCTGATCCAACTCCCATGCAAGTCAACCATTCTTGTCTTACACCGATTGGAGGTGAATGTTGACACAACCTTCTCCTTTTCTCCTTGTCGTGGAGCTCGTGGATACACTGTCCCACATTACTGCAGAAGTCTTGTTGGAGTGAGACCTGTGGGAGGGAAAAAACTGCTGATTGAGTCAAACCAGACAACTGGCTGATTTTTCCTGTTTCTTCCTTGTTCAGAAAGTGTCTGCCATTGAGTGTCATCCTGCTTTCCATTTTTCCACCCTCCCTGAAGTCACAAGAGTCTTCCTGCCGTGTCCAAGTGACCAAGTGGGAATACAGTGCAAGAACAAGTCTCTAAAACCCACAAACTCCTGAAATACTCTCAAAATCATCTAATTGAAGCCATTCTCCCTGTCAGGTGTTCAGAGTTTAAATTCATATGCCTATTGCTGACTTGATTTTCCTTAGGTTTCGCCTTACCTTTTTTTGGAACCTCTTCTTTCCTTTAAAGCAATCCTGTGGCATATGGCCATGTTTTTTTTTTTTGTTTTCTTTTTAATTCACTTCATCAGTGGAATCCTCACTTGGCTAAATGTCGTTAACAGTGATGAGCACTCACAAAGCACTTGAACCACTCACAGATATTCAGACAGTGGCACAGGAAGAGAAAGCTTGGAAAACACAAATGTTATATAAACACACACATTTTCCACAGCAGAACATAAATACTGAGTCTGGAGTTACTGAGAGCTCTGCTGGGGTGTAAAATTATCCCAGCCTTCCCTGGATGAAGGGGCATTCAGCTCTCCCTGTGCCACACTGGCCAGAGTGGACTCCTCTCTGACTCTTTCCTTTTCCCATCTGTTAAAGGAAAGTTCCTTCCCATCCAGCAGAGACACCACCACACCATGTGCACATCCAAAAGCTATTTCTGTCCAAGCCAAAGGGTTTATTTTAATTCTCTGCTTTGTTTGAATCTCCTCTGAGCATAGACCCTGGCCCCAATTTCCCTGTGGGATGGGGACAGCAGTGCAGGGATGGCACTGGATACAAACATGTCCTAAACCACTTCAGCAAGCTCTGGAAAAGCTCATTTTTATGTCAGGATCACTGTTTGATATCCATCAGTGAGCCAGTGGGGCTTCAAAGGTGCACAGATGATCTTTAAGGGCCCTTCTAAACCAAACCATTTTATGATGCTATGAAATGTCCATGTTTATTTCTTCCAGAGTGTTCAGAAATGGGAGGTAGGTGGTACCCTCAATAAAAAGAGAGAAGACAGGTGACGGAAGAGCTTTATCAGCAAAGATGCTTTAGGAGACTGTGCCAGTGAACACAGAGAAAAGGTGTGTGCAGTGCTATGTTTGGCTGTGACAGAGGCAACCCCATCTCCACTGACCTGAGTATAAAGAGATTACTGAGTTTAAGAAAATAGGAAACTTGAGGCTTCAATGAAACCCCATCCCTGGAAGTATTCAAGTCCAGGTTGGATGGGGCTTGGAGCAACCTGGTCTAGTGGAAGATGCCCATGGCAGGAGGACTGGAACTAGATAATATTTAAGGTCCCTTCCAACCCAAATAGTTCTGTGATTTGGATTCTATGAAGTTTCTCTGTCTGAGGTCTTCACTGAGACTGAGATTAATTTCATTTAACTTAATCCATCTAGAAATTAAACACTGAGTTTAAGCTGATCATCTGAGGTCCCTCTATAGCTCTTGAAGGAAGACACTTTCTGAAAGTGATTCACAGCATCTCAACATATGGCAGAGGAAAGGTAGACCTTTTTCAGGGTAGAGGACATTGCATTTCCTTTCAATCCACCCTCCTGATGAAAAGTAGCATTTAGAGTCTCCAGTCCCTTCACAAGCAGATCACAGAGGGATTTGCAGGATCTCAGCTTTGTGACAAAGCTGTGCAAGCCCAAATGCTACTGAAAGCAATCAGGATGAGACTCTCTGTGAAAAAACCCCAAACCTTGGCTAAAGGCCTTGCAGATATTTTGCCTATCTGTGGCTACAGGACCACAGAGATCTTCAGCCTGTAAAGTGACTTCAGAACACATTTCCTGAGGTTTGGTAGATTTATTTATTGTGTGAGTGTGCTTGTTAATAGTGTGGCTAAATTTAGTGTTTCCTGCCAAAATACAACCACCAGGAAACTGATTCATTCTCCTGTGGTTCATATCCACGAGAACTCTGATCCACTCCCGGTGGTAACTTATGTTTTTGTTACAACCAGAGTAGATGTTGACAGATCTTCCCGCTTCCCCAGTGCCAACGTGCTCTGAGCTTGTTCCTGGAGGAATGGGGTAGGCCTCGCTCGCAATCTGTGTGCCAAACAAGAATAGTAGTTTTACGCATCAAAGTTCACTTTGAAGTGAAGATTTGATCAACACGGTCAATTGTGTCCAACGTGGATGTACAAACATATTCCATGAGCCAAGGGCCAGAAGGGCCTGTTTCTTTCCACTAAAAAAAGGGAAAACAAGCAGCATAAAATGGAATGTCTCTGAAGTCAGGTGAGGTTAACGTTGCCATTGCTCAGGACTTGCTTTGATTTAAGCGTCACGTGTAAGAGAGTTGCAATAGTTATGTTATCCCTTGAGCTGAGTCGAACCATGAGTTTTCTGCTCCTGCAAGCAGGGGAGGACAATCCCAGGGGGGATTATGAATCGACAGCAAGTGCATGGCTGTGGGAAGCTGCACCTAAAGATAGCAGTGATGGTTCATCATCGAAACTGAGGATGGCATCGAGACCCAAATGGATGGTTTCTCCGGCAATTTCAGAAAACGCCACCACACTGAGGGTTAAATTCCCCAAATTATTCTTTTTTCTAAGTGCACATATTTAGCATCAATTGTCCTTTTGAATTTCCTTTGCTAGGCTCTTGTTCTGGTGTGCTATTTTCCATTGGTTTGAGGGCTGGAGTGGTGAGCATAAAGTTGCAAGTTAGTTGACATGAAATGTGGAGGTGCAAGATCAGAATTTAAGACAAACCTTGTGAGTTTCAAAGCTGGCCTGAAGTACAAAGAAGCTTTTCTATAGAGAAAATTCACTGTGTGACAATCCTCCAAACACCAGAAAAAAACCTACATTAACAGAAGTCAAGAGGGCCAAAAGAAGGGAAGTTTTCAAGAAAATGAGTTGATTAGTCTATACATTAGTAAGACATTTAAAAATCTAACAAATTTTTGAGAGGGATTGATGAATCTTTTCCAAGGTCCACATTGTTGGGCTTTCATCACAAGGGAGATTTTCGAAAGTTTGGGTGTGAGCACTGGAATCAAACACTTGAAGGCATACAAGGATTCACCACCCTTGGATAAGGTCTTTAAGACGGCCTAGATAAACTGCTGTCAGAAGGATTTTGTAATTGGAGATGCAGGAAAAACTAGGGAACTTCCAAAGAAGATCCATTTACTCTGAGTGACATTCTGTAAGATATGAAAGTGCTCTGCCTGTAGTGACTTTGTTTTATTTTCTAATCCCTGCAGCCTACATGAAATGGTGAATTACTTTGTTGCTGCAGTGTATGATCTCATAGATTTGACAAGTCCAGCTGACACTTCCCAGACTGTGGCCGTGTGATAAACCTGACAAAGTTCACCTCAAGGCTTTTTTCTGCTTGGGAAATAGGTCACAAATTTCACCTCAAGGTCTCCCTTTTATTTTCCTATCAGCTCAACATCCAGTGCCCTATAACCCTTGGCAGTTAAAAGAAATTCACTATTATAAAGAAGTCTGAGATGTTGAATCAGCACCTCGGACTGTGCCAAAGACAAGCTGTGAGCCTGAGCGGTGGAACTGTGGGGAAACAGAGCACAGAGCACACACACAGGGGTGAAATCTGGGAACAAAACTCAGGAAAATGACATAAAAAACCTCCCTCCTAACAAAAAAATCATCAGTATTGCTCCAGTGGAGCTTATAGCAGTGGCATCTTCAGCTTGATTTCTTCTGCATACCAAAAAACAAGCGAACTGTGATCCATACTGAAAACTTTCCTATAGCAGCAACAATGGTTTATTCACCTCCTGTGTTTGTAATGAAGTACCAAGGCTTTCATTAACACAGTCACTGGTGTGTCATGCCCAGTATTCCTGGCAGACTTGTTGTTTTATGTAACACAATGTGCAGGGCAAAAAAAAAAAATAGTAAAAAAGAAAAAAAAAAAATTTAAAAAGAATTGGTCAACCTCCCAGTGATGCACTGGGCACAGGAAATTCAAAAGGACAATTGTTGCTAAATATGTTCACTTAAGAAAAAAAAAAATAATATCTTGCATTTAACCCTCAACGTGGTGGCTTTTTCTCAGATTGCCAGAAAAACCAACCATTTCACAAGCCAGTGGTGTTTAAATGAGACACCTATGAGAAGGTTTGTTGGGAGAAAAAGAGATAAGATTTTCTCCTATTTCATGGCAAGGGATTAATACAAAAATTTGTCAAAAAAAAATTGTCTTGATCTTAGAGTGCATTGATGTTTTTTTGGTTAATATCCATTGCTGCTGTAAGAGGGACATTATTGTTGCTGCTAAGCAGCAGAGCCTGTGGTTTCTGTCTCCAGCATCAATTTGGAGAAAAGAAATGCCCAATTTGGAAGGTTCCCTCAGACAAAAGCTGTTCCTGGGGACAGCCAACTTCTCTGTACCCTTTCCTTGCACTACTTGCTGTGTGTCAGGAGAGCAGGCAGTGGTGAAGAACTCCTTGGTCCGCAATCATGGAACCATAGAATCCTTCAAGCTGGAAAACACCTCTCCTCTGTGGAGATGCTGCTGCCAACTTGGTGGTACAGGAGAATCAGGGGGGAACAAAGACCTGGTTCCTGATGCAGGCTGATTTAGCAGCTGTCTGGGAAATTCCCTTTTATGTGCTAGTTGGAAGACAGTCTTCTTTGTTACCTAATGTCCCAGAATTATCAAAAAAAGGGGTGATAACAGTCCTGCCCCTGGCGTGGTTGGCAGCTGGACAGTTCTCATGGCCAGAGAACTGGGATTTCCAGAGAAAAGTAAGTGCTGACTCTGGAGCTGGGCAGCCCAGGAAGCCTAAAAAGTTGCTTAAATGGAGTCAGTGGATGTCTGAAACCAAGGACTGTGATTACACTCTGAAAAGTC
Organism: Lophotriccus pileatus; assembly: GCA_035583135.1. Lineage (NCBI taxonomy): Eukaryota > Metazoa > Chordata > Aves > Passeriformes > Tyrannidae > Lophotriccus > Lophotriccus pileatus. Next base: position 2,720,631 of record JAWWES010000081.1, on the reverse strand, counting down.
ACACACTGTGAATTCACTAAGGCAAAGAACATCAGCTCAGTCAGAGCCATTTTCATGGTAGATACAGACAATTAGGGGGGACAAATGCCACCCAGGTGGCTTTGTTGTACTTGTGATGAAAAATTGTGCTGTACTGACACATTTATCACTGCATCACTTATGTTTTCAGGAAGTGCTGTAGGGTCTCTTGCCCTCACAAGAGAGAAACCTTGAAATTGGAGGCAAACTCTCCGAGGACATTCATGAAGGATTTCCTCTTCAGATGCCTCCAAAATCTTCTTCAAGAGAAAACAATTTTTTAATCATCTCCTCTGTCTATCTGGACTAAATTGATCATTGATGTAAATAGGTTTGCCTCTGCTGATATTGAATTTCATTCATTTGATTGTACAACCATGTATTTTGTCCAGTCATATATTCATTGATAAACTTTTCTACACTTTTATTATGATCTGAAGGGAAAATAAAATAAAAATGAGGTTCAACATATCCATATCTAGTGACAAATTAAAACAAAAAAATCCCTCAAAAAGAGAATTATGTTATCCAGGTCAACATGGAGGAATGTACAGATACTTTTTGTCTCTAGGAAAAGGAAAAGCTTGATCAATCTTTAAAACATGCTTTGATTTCACTGGATCAGGAAGTACTTAAATGAAAATTAGTCTTGTGAACTTCATGCCTTTGAATCTTGCTCATTAGAGGGTGACATCCCCTCTCAGCTCCCAAAAAAAACAGGTGACTCATGTGGTTGATAAATAACTGCTGATCCTCACAGGTGAATTTCTGATAATTCAGGTCCAGCTTCCCAAAGCAAGCCCAGGGTCCAGCTCTGTAAGGGGGGGATTTTGCAGGCTCTGAGTTTTCCACGCAGGGAACAAAGTCAGCCGAGTCCCTAAGGAGGGAATTTTCAGCAGTTGCCATATGGAGCAAGTGGGTGCTTAGACTGGCTGGTAGCAAATGCTGGAGAGGGGGATGTGTCTGAAATCTTCCATCTTTCCTGGATTTAGGAGAGTTAAGCCAGGGATTCAATCTAAAGCCCCTCCCAGTTCCTGGGCACTTTACTCAGGTGTTGGTCGTGCTCAGTGGTGTTATTTTTATAGGAAATTCCACCTGTGAGCTACAACTTTCTGTATGGACAGCACTGAACAGAATACAGGGGAAAACATTCCCATTCCAACCAGGAATGCCGGGCTCCTTCCCATTTCTGAGCTGCTGGAGCAAGATGACATGGATGCTCCAGCTCTTCCCTGCGTCCTGGTTTTGCTCTTCTCCACGGTGGTGAGAGCTGGACATGCCTCAGAGGGGTGAAAGTCTAAGGGCAGAAGTAGGAATTGCTGTTGTCTCTGAAACTGTATAAAATGGAGTATTCCTGGAACTGCTGCTTGCCTGCTAAAAGACTTGTCTGGCAGGGTCACAGGGTAACTAATTCTTCTCAGAAGAAGAATAATTGTGGTTTGCTGAATTTCCCCTGGTTCTCCCAATCGTTTGACTGCTGGACCGACACACATTTCTTCTGCCCTTCAACTTTGACTGTTCCTTCACCTAAGAGAGAAATTCCTGGAGAATTCGTGTTGGCCAAGACCAAATTTGCCGTCACTGACATTTGTTTCTTGTTCAAAAAGCAGCGATCCTGAGCAATTTGACATGTGGGAGCAGAGAACAAAGCCTACCACTCAAACTACAAGTACATTTGTTTTCTGACTGAAATGTTAAGTGAGATTTGTGCTACAGCCCTCCAGAACCTGATTTGTTTCAGACAAAAAACAAATGAGTCGGTCCTGGGATCTTGGCAATTAAATATCCAGTCCTGTGAGCTTGATTTTTCACTCAGCTGTCTCTAGTGTAACTAAATCAAAGAGTTGTTGGGACTACACCGGTTTAAACCATCTGTGAAGAAACACCCCTCAGCTAAAGAGCTACTTTCTCCCTCTTGTTCCCATCAGATCTGTTCTTAATTGCATGTCCTAAACACTTACATAAGGCTGGCAGTCATCTCTATTTCCAGAAAAGTCCAAACCCCATCTTCAAGTGTGATTTGGTGCGTAAGTTAAAACCATGCCCAGAAAAGCTTTCTGTGCAAACCCCAGCTTATCTGATAGGTGGGAAACTGGGGTTTGTCCTTTTTGGGGGGCCTCTGGTGGTTGTGGGGTCTGAGTTGAGAGGCCTCTGGCTACTTGGCCAAGCACTGGGGTCTTTGCCATCAGCCTGAGTAACATGGGATGGAGCTGGTTTTGTGGAAAAGTGGCATAATGAATAGAGCACCAATTAGAGCTGTGTTGTGGTGGACATTACTGAAGAAGTCCAACTGGTTTCTCTGCTCATGTTTTCTCTTTCCTCTTTCCTCATTACACTTACACTGCTGTATAATTTATTCTGTCCACAACTCCCTCTACTTCTTGTGCAATAGATTTGCTCTTTTGTTTTCATCCCCTTCTGTTTCCCCTCCTGGTGGTTCTTCTGCACACAGGACAAGTCTGTCTCTGCTCTTTCTGCCCAGAGCTGAAGGTGGAGGGGCCCTGGGTATCATCACTGTGCAGGCAATTAGTGACAACACAGCAGAGATGCTCCTGCTTTACTTCACATCACAGCATAGATGGAAAAATTGGATAATAGCTCCACCCATCTCTTTTATGTGTGTATATTCCCTGGAACCCTTCCTGTCTTTAATTTATTTCAGATTTTTTTTTTCTCTTTTTCTGTCTGAATTATTGTTTTATTGAGTTACTGTGGCACCAAATCCCAAAAATATAAAATGAGAGGTGAGTAACAGTTATGAAGAGACCAACAGGGAGTCCCAGGATGAAAATACAAGTGTGAGGTGACCTTGGTTCAACACCAAGGTGGGTGCCCAACCTCTTAAGGAATATTTAATTTGTGTGCTCACATATTCCACTGGTCAGAATAAAGGTCTGGCTTTCCCGGTACCGAGTCTCTTCCAAAGGCCAGTCAGGGATATTTAGGGGACAAATCAAGGAAGCATTTGCAATACTTGCCCTGGCTATTTTCCTGTCTTCTGGAAATTTTCCTTGGAGGGATTCTTCCTCACCTTATCAGTACTGATACAGAGGTTGCTTGGTCATCCAGTTCCTAATTGTAGGAAGAAGTGAGTAAAGAGGGAATTTCCTGTGGACAGAGCTGACTATCTGGGCAGCTCCATCCCACAGGTGCCAATCTGGGACACATGGAAACTCTTGGAAACTATTCATAGAGCTCTTGCTGTGCCCAGTTCCCTGAGGTGTGTGATCCAGGCCCTGTGTCTTGGGCATCTGCTTGGTAGGACCAGAGGAGCTGCTCACTGAAGGTCTTCAAGTCTCAGAGACTGTTTGCAGTAAATAAAAAGTTTCACTGAAAAGGATTCAACTAGAATCAATTGTATCTTATATTAAAATTCCACCACTGTTATTTGGCTAAATCTGATCTTTGATTTGTTTGTCACATGGTTCCTCATTGAAATCCCACTGTAATTAGAAGGGTAAACCCTATAATTGAATTATTCCCCTTTTCTTTGCTTTTCCCTTTTTCCACTGGTACAGTTCTGTTGTGTAAGTGCATTATAAAACAGAAGGAAATAAAGTTGGCTATATGGAAAATCAAGAACATCTGATGCCTAGGAAGAATAAAAACTCGGGGGTGACAGGCTGCAGACATCTGGATTCTTATTTAAACAGTTTTCAGCTTTGTCACTGAATCATCTTTTGAAAACTGAATATATTTTAAAACCCCTTATTGACTGTCTAATACTATCCAGGTGTGTGTTTGATTTTTTTTCTTCTCACCTACATATTGTCCAAATGAAAAAGCCTTGAATTAATTTAAGTGCAATTTAGAAGACGTTACCGGTGCATTAAAGTAAGAAGAGGGGGGAAAAAAGAGGAGGCAGAGAGAAACAGGCTGATTTTAAATACCCATCCTTCAAGAGCTGTGTCTGGGGAATCAGTTCCTGACTCTGGATCAGATTTTCCTCGGTTTGAAGCCGGAGCAAACCCCCCGGTTTACAGACGGAGGTGCCCCAGCTGTTGATGCAGGCGGGGATCTGAGAGCACAGGGGTTAATCCCCGGCGTGTGTTCACGTCCCGCTGAGACAAACCAGGCACCCCAGGCACCCGGACCTTTTGCTCTCAGAGACGCTCTGGCACTGCCGGCAGATTCATTCTGTCTGCAAAACCGAGCATGTAATTTCCCTTCTCCCCTTCTCTCCCCTCCATCCCCGTCTCTGGGCAGTCCTGTGGCTCAGTCTCCCTGGTGACAACCGGGACAGCTGAGCTGACCCCCGGCAGGCTGGTGACCCGCCGGTTTGAGCTGAAGGAAGCCCCCAAACTGGCTTTTTTTTTTTTTTTTTTTTCCTGCTGGTCAGAAGAGGAAGGCTGGGGAAATCCTGAAACACCTCTGTGCTTTGGAGAGCAAAAGAGAAGGGATCACATTAATTAAAATAAAATAGTAAAAAGAAAAAAACAAAAACCAAACACCTCCCCCTCAGCATCCAAACTGCATCCAAAGAAAGCTTCAGTGTTATGTCAGCTTTACACAGAGATTAAAACTGATCCCTCCTCAGTGAACACCAGCTCGTGTGAGCCGTGTAAATCCACAAGTGTGTCCGCACAGACTTGGCATCCCAAACACCTCCAAGTCCACAGAGCCAAGAGAAAGGACATTTCTACCTGTTTCCAAACGAAACAGAGGTGCTGAAGTCCCTGGAGTGTGGATTTATTTAGCTGTCAGTCTTATTTACCACTCTGAGCTGTTCTCTGCCGCCGCTGAAGCTGAGCGTGAATAACTCACCAGCCTGCACAGATAACTTTGCTTTTTGTTTCAGTCCAGCTCGAGACAGAAATCCCATCAAAGCTTTTGTTCCAATCCCTGTGCTGAATGGTGACACGGGAGTTCAAGAAGTAGAGGGTAAAAAAATTCCTGAGGCGCTCCCAAAAGATTTTTTCCAAGGATTTTTTTAAAAGCCTCTTAAAAAACGGCGGCAGAGATCGAACGCTGGTAAGGGAGGGGAAAGGGAAAAAAAAAAAAAAAAAGGAAGAAAAAACTTTGGCAGGCAAACAGTGTCTTACATCAATCTAACAGTCAGCATCTATGTAGATGTTCTTTCCTCCTTTTGTGCAACACCCCTTCCCTCCTACAGACCACCCAAAGCCCTATAAATAATCCAAGGACTGTATTTTTCCTCCAGATTTCTCTTCAGACCTCAAAGGAAAAACTATCAGGCAAAGGAAGGGAGAGAGGGAGAAGGGAAAGTGAGGAGGGGAGAGAGAGAAAGAGCAAAGATGGCTAGTGAGTTCAAGAAGAAAATGTTCTGGAGGGCAGTGGTGGCTGAGTTCCTTGCCATGAGCCTCTTTATTTTTATCAGCATTGGCTCGGCTCTGGGCTTCAGCTTCCCCGTGGTGGGCAACAAAACGTCCACGAGGTCGCAGGACAACGTGAAGGTCTCGCTGGCTTTTGGGTTATCCATCGCTACCATGGCCCAGAGCGTGGGCCACATCAGCGGGGCCCACCTGAACCCGGCCGTGACCCTGGGGCTGCTGCTCAGCTGCCAGATCAGCATCTTCAAGGCGCTCATGTACATCCTTGCCCAGTGCCTGGGGGCAGTGGTGGCCACGGCGATTCTGTCAGGAGTCACCTCCTCTCTCCCAAACAACCTCCTGGGGCTCAATGCGGTGAGTTGAAACTTTTAATTCCCCCTTTTTGGGTTTATTTGTTTATTTATTTTCAAGTAGAAATGTAACACCTGTAACCTACTAAAGATGTGTGCGTGTATGGGGGGTGATGGTGAATTCGGGCACCAACTGCTTATTGTGGCAGAGAATTCAGCCCTGACTGATTCCAGGGTGGATCTGTGTCATAGGGATGGTCCTTCCTCCCCACCCCCATTTCGGAGCTTTAGGACGCTCTGGTCGGGAGGAGTTTTTCTTGTGTTCAGTTTTGTACATCCAAGTTGCTGAAAGGTGGCTCTTGACACCACTTTAGCACTGAAATCTCTGGCAGTTGCCTGATCTTTCACATTCTGAGAGTCTCTAAGGTGACACGCTGATTAATGTGCATTTACCGGCGTTGTTTTGGCTTCTTGTGAATGTGGTTTGTTTTCAATACCTGATTAAGGGTTTGTGTAACCTGATGATGACTGCAAGGAAAACCTGTGGGAGCAGAGAGAGGTGTGTAGCAAGAGAAACCCTGTCCCCAAAGGTGTGAGCTTCACCTGTTGCATTAGGCAGAGTGCTCAGATCCTGCCTGACACAACTCCAGCTGCCCTTTCCCTGTTTTTCCGTGCATAAATGGGACAAATCCTGAATTCTCAGGTGTAAAGATGTGAGGCAGCTGCAGGTAACAGGGGTGTGGGTTTCATCCCTCTCCCAGCCAGATGCTCACATCATGCTGCCTAAAAACTGCCTGGCCACAACTCCTCCTCCTCAAAATGTTGTCATTTTGCTGTTGTTGTTGTTCCATAATAGGAGAAAAAAAAGCTAAATACACTTTTAAACTTGAAATCATCCCACTGTCAGAGGCAGTGCTACAGCCACTGCAGTGCACACAGTACTATAAATGGAAATTGCCTTCTAGTCACTTATTTCACCTGACCTCTTAAAAACAACTATTTCACATATTTTCTGTAGCCCCTCTCTGGCAGAATATTTTTAACTTGAGCTAATTTGGAAGGTCTACCCAAGTGAGGGGATATTTGGGACATAAAGCTGCAGATACGGGATGTTTTCTGAAATAATCTGGGCAAAATATTAATACGGTTTTGCGTGCTGTGGCATTACAGCTAATTCAGAAGATGAGCCAGAAAACATAATAAAATCTGGTGCTAAGGTGACTCCTGAGCATCTCAGTGTCACCCACCTTGGTTACTCTGGTGTTACTCCATGAGTTGGCTGCCTTCCTCCCTCCAGCCTGGTGCCTGCAGCTATTCCATCCTGCCACTGTCTTGGAAATTCTGATGGGTTAATTCAAAACATTTTGGGGAAGAAAAGCAACTAATTTTATTGACTCCAGAAGGCTCTGTCTGTGTGTGTGATACATGATCTTTTCCTCTGAAACCACTGGCAGAGGGAACAGCTCAACCACATGGGACAGGGGATCCACCCAAGTGGTTTCCTCGAGAGGTCCAAGTGCCATTAAACACGGGAGGTCTGGTTTCAGTAGCACTTAAGCTTGGTCTTTCCCTTTTGCTTCCATAAAATCCTGATGACTGGTTCCTTCCTCTAACCAAAAGCCCCAAAACTGGCCGTTTGTAAAGCGGGAAAAAGGTCTTCTTGCTCCTCAGTCAGTAATTCCCTGAGCTACAAAGGCAAAATTGGACAGTGTTATGTCTCCATCATACAAATTTTGCAAATCTGGCCACAGTTTCTGTGCAATTAATGGATAATACAGCTCCTAAAATCCCTGCTCTCGGTGTTTGTCATTGTCATAGAATTTTGGTGGGTTTTTTTTTTCTTTTCTTTTTCACATCCAGTTATAAATGTTCTGGCTAGAGGAGCAGTGGGGAGACCTCCCTGGGGATGGGGAGGGCAGCAGCTGTTTCTCCTCCCTTGCAGGAAAAAAACTAGAGAGGAAGGGAAAGCAAATCCATTCATTTCCCAGTGACAGGCTTGGAGTGCCTGGGGAGGGGAGAATGGAGGGGGGAGTTGGGTCTGAGATGTGCTCGTGCAGAGCTGGTCTCAACCAAGGGCACATCCTGAAACCACAGCCCGGCACCAGGAGCACGGTGCCTCCCTCGGCAAACAGAGGACAAGGAGAAACCACAGAGAGTTGCTTTTATGTTATGCCTTTTTAACCTGAGGACAAGGAGGGGAGGGACAGAGCTGGCATCCCTGCCAACTGCTTTGTCTTCCTGCCCTCCTTGTGCAAAATGAGGTGTGGATTCACTACTGAGAGGCTTGTTTGATAAGGTTTGGAAGAGGGCTTGGATGTGTGGGACTTTGTTCTCTGTCCTGACCCTGCCATGCTCTTGGAAAGGTGTTTTTTTTTTTTTTTTAACAGGAAAAATGGGGTGGAAGCTGTTTAATGGAGTGAGTGTCCATCCAGTGTTCCCAGTGGATACTGGGTGGGGTAGCATGCCTGAGCTTAGATTTATCCTGCCCAACTGTAGATCCTGCACTGACAGGCCGAGCTGAGAATCCATTTCCATAGGCTCCTCTCTAGTTCACAGAGAAGGAGAGACAAAGAGAGGGACTTGAGCCTTTAGATCCATTAAGTTGCCCTCCAGAGGCACCCGGCTCTCTTCCTTGGCATAATGAGGCTCCAGGCTTGGGAGCCTCTGCTCAGTATCCAAAATTAAGTGGGATAAATTTGTGTCTTTCTCATTGCCCCAAGAGAACAAGGGAAACGTAAGCAAATGAAGCACAAAACACAGCCATGGAAGCTGCAAGGCTGAAGAGAAAGAAGGGAGAATGAAAATGCAGGATGTTCCTTTAACATGTTCCATATTAAGATCTCTTTTACACTAAGACAAGCAAAGCAGTCACACATTAAGAGTTTGATCCAAACTTTACCGAAGTCAAAGGAAATATTTTTAGTTACTTTGGCTGGTTCCGAGTAAGACATTTTGGACAATATTCAGGGAGGTATTTAGATTACTGAATCCTTTAAAAACACTTAACTTCCAATATATTCTAGTAGTGGTGTGGGTGCCAAAGTAAAAACTTTGAGAACTGGAAAAGCTGAAAGAGGAGTATGCAGTGTACTCGCTCTCCTAAAAAAAAATGAGATATTTTTCCTTGCATCATATGGTATCTTTTTTTGGAAGTTGATTTACTACACGTTACAAGTTTCCATTAGGTAAAAGTGCAAGAATAGAGAATACCTAATCCCAAATGCACTCATCTCCCAGCAGAGCTGGCTATTGTCTAGTGAGGACAGATCTGTAGTTTGGATAATGGAAGAAACTATTCAGCACGAGCAGTTAATGACCAACAGAGAGCTCAAGCAGGAAGGACGGGTGAGAGTGGCCTCCTGTGCTTTAAGGTAACACAATATTTGCTGTTCAGCAATGATTATCTGGAGGACTTTTATCGAGATTTTAAAAACATTCTGAGGACATTTCTTTTGCTCAGGTTAATTTGATGTGTTCAGCTAACCAGAGTTTGTAAGAAGCGCAGACAACGCTTCACAATTTCATGTTTTCTGTGTCTTGGCACGAGGACTGGAGTGCCAGGAAATGTGCCCCCTAACTCTCAGGGCTATAACTAGGAAACTATTTGAAAACTCTGCCTTCAAAGTTTATGGTGAAAGATATTGTTTTAAAAGTTCGAAGTGGATCAAAAAGTGTAGGCAAGAAAAACAGACCTGAAGGTAGCATTGCTCGGGTAGATAAAGAGAAAAGAAAAACAACCAAGAATAACAAATAGAAGGACTTGGGTTTAGAAAACACTCAGTGAACTGATAAATGTTGTTTGTGTAACTGAATTCTTTCTGGAAAAGCCAGGAGAGGTCTGTGGTTGGTGGATTTAGAGGTTTGGTGCGTTTTCTTAAGACAGGTGAATAGTCATATAGATGCTATTCCTGGAGCGTGGAAAGTAACTTGTTGCTGGATCACCCTTTGGATTTCCAGTGTGACTGGCTGTGTCTCTGCCACTACAGCTGAGAGGAGTGTCCCCAAACCTGGATCAGCTGTGGTAGAAGAATTTGTGCCCATAAGGTGCAACATCCGTTGGTGATAAACAGGGAGAAAGGAAACCTTTGCTGTCCTTGACTCCTCATACCAGGACAGTATCTGCTGCTTTGAGTCTCCTTCCACCCTCACCAAATTCACACCACAGGATCACAGAATTGTGGAATGGTTTGGGTTGGAAGGGACCTTAAAGTCCATCTCATTCCAACCCTGTGCTGTGGGCAGGGACACTTTCCACTGGACCAGGTTGCTCCAAACCCCGTCCAATCTGGCCTTGAACACTTCCAGGGATGGGAATGAGTCCTCTTTCCATAACTAATCCCTCTAAGAAGGATTGTGATCCAGCACCAACAGAGCACCTTAGAACCCTTATGCTGGAGATGTGTTTTTTTCTCTGCAGTTTCTGTGTTCCCCAGCTCCAGCCTTATTCTGCTACTTGGGGAAGACGAACAATCCCTTGTCTCCAAGAGACTGGAGCACAGGATTGGACACAGGAAACATGGATACTTCTCTCCTGCACTTGATTTTATCTCTAGGTCATTGATGCTGGTGATTTTTCTCCCCCAAAATTTCCAAGGCACAGAGATTTCGAGTGCAAACACTAAATCGATCCCGTACCGGGAATTCCCTTTCGCACAGTTGAGAGCTGCCGCACCTTTTAATGGTATTTCAGGGTCAGCACTGAAGTTTTTATCCTGGTATTTCTTGTTGAATCTTCCCCATCCTTTAGAAAGTTCTCTCAGAGAGGGGATCTCGATTGGGAATCGCCAGAATCCCAACAGTTGGTCCAACCCAGTGCACCACTGGTGGCCCTCTGACCACGGGGAGCAGGACTTGCTTGGTTGCCCTTGATGACTCAGTGTTTGCCTTGTGATTTCCCTCTCTCCTCTTGCCTGCGCCCCGAGAGCCTGTTCTCCTTCAGCCTCAAATTAAACAAAGCCGGCTCGAGTTGGAAGAACTTCCAAAATAAACTGAGGGCTTGACGGTGTGAGTGCACAACTGAGTAAGTGATGCTGCTTTTCCTCTGAGTCAGTGTGGAAAATTGCAGCTCCGGAGGTGCCGCTGGATGGACGGGACATGCAGCGGAGTTGCTGACCTTTAGCGCTCGTTAAAAAATCCTCGGATGCCTTTTTTTTTTTCAAATTTAGATTACACACTGTGACTCTCTCCAGTCTCAATGCAGCGAGGAGCTTCATCCTCCCTGTCTCTGCCCTCCCTGTTTTTGCTCTACCATGGGCTTCTCCTGCCAGCCTGGTCTCTGCTGGGATATCCATGTGCTCGAGCACTCGGGCTTTGACGAGAAGCCGTCGCATCTTTTGGAGTGAGCAAAACGGTTCCGGCACATGAGATTAATCCAGGATTTCTATTTCTTAACCAAGAGTTGTCACAACAATGGCTCATTGTTCGATGTCATTTGTTTTTGCAGCAGAGGCCTTTTATGGCCTGCCAGCATTGTATTGGATCGCCCCAGGCCGGGCAGGTGGGACACAGGAAAGGCACCTGCTCAAAACTGGCCACGGCCTTGGCCTCTTTCTAACGAGTTCACACAGTGACAGCAGAAATATCTGGGCTGGGACACAAACCTGATGGTTATCACCCGTTCTCCGGAGGATTTGGGGGATTATAGCTCTAACCCGTATCTCAGATCTCAGAGGTTATTATCTGACTTCCATTTCCAAGATTTGCTCAGTGTTTCTGTAATAATACAGCCCTATCTCAAGATTTTGGCAGAGAACACTCAGGGATGCAGCAGCACAGCCATTTTCGGCACAAGGCAAGGCCTTAGTGATCCTCCAGCAGGCTTTTGGTGCTGGAACAGAAGGGTTCAAAGTGGGTTTCGTTCCATGGTCCACATCCAGAGGACCCAAGGACATCAGGATCACTGTATGACAAATGCTCTGCAAGGCTCAGATTAAAATGCCCTTTGTATATTTCTACTTAGAAATGATAGCAATTGATTAAAGAAGTGAACAGAGGATTGAAAAAAATTGAGTTGCCATAGACCTAAAACCATTATTAATTTGGTAGATTAACTAATATTGTAATTCAAATGGAGTTCATGTTGGGATTTTCAGAGAATGGTTTCTTTCTGTGTTTGACCAGCTGTCAAACTAAGTAGGATTAAGTATGAAATATAAGGAAATTCATTTTGCCACCACCCTTCCTGACTGGTGAATAAAAAGTTAAAATGGTGTTCCCCTCCCATAGTGTTCTATGAGTTGTACCATATGTGTGGAATATTCTGTGTGTATGTGTGTTCACATCCCTGAGTAATAGATAGAAATCTATCAATTCTGGGTAAATTGGTCCAATGGTAAGAAAAAACATAGAAGTCTTTGTAGCAGAGCTCATGGGCTGCAGCAGATAAAAAGAACCTTCGGGGAGTCGAGAATAACATTTCTTTAATCAGAGAATCCTAAATAATATCACTTTCTGGGCTGAATAGGTGTTTTTAAGAGGAGCATTGTTAAAGCAAGGATACCAAACCACATCACTAGTACTAAAGGAAGAAAAAATAGCCCCTGAAAAATTTCCTGTTTGTCTCGAGAGGAAATTGCCTGTTTTCTTTAGAGCAATGGTACATTTTTGCTTATTTGTCCATTCTGCAGCTTAATCGAGAGAATTCAATAACACAGAGGTCTTTACCTGGCACCACAATTGAAAATGCCAAAGAAATCTCCATTCTTAGAAAAATCCCTATTCTAGAGTTGGGGAAACCAGTCCAAGCCATTGTGCTTGTGCTCAGCTTCATACACAATAAACAACCTGTGTGTAATGTATCTGTATTTTTAAATTTCTGACTTTCCCTACCTTTGGGTGTTGTCTCTTTATTACAAGGAAGCAGAGGCAGCTTTTGCCTGTGTGCTGGTCTGGTACCTGTCACAGTGAGACCTCATGGTCTGTGGCTGTGCCCATCAGTACCTCCAGAATAATAATTCTGCAGATGCCACAGAACATTTAAAATCTCCTGGAGGTTTTCCTGGCCTGGCTGGGAGCAGCAGACAGCCCCTGTGTATTTATTAATGTGTAACCTGATGGGGAAGTGCTGCTCTTCCCGGCATCCAGAGCCAAAGCTGGTGCAGGTGTTCAACTGCTGCAGCTCCACTGCTGAGATCTGAGGCTAAAGCAAAACATCAGCCTGTTAAATCAAATATACAGGGCCAGACAGGCATCCTGGAGGAAACTATAAACAGCAGGAGGGCAAAAACGTGGCCTGAAATCTCTGCAGTGAGTTTCTCTTTTGGCATTTGTAGCCTAGAAAGGAGTGTGCTTCCCTGGATGAGCCCTGTGCATCCCCTCTCGAGGAACCACTGAGAGGTATCACAGAAACCTCAATTTTCCAGGCTCTTGACACTAATTCTGTGCCAAGGGAAGTCAATGGATGCTTTCAGAGCAGAGCTGTGGCACATGTTTCCTTACACACATACACAACTTCTCCCGAAGGCAGTGCTGACTGTGTTTGGACTGAGGAATGAGTAAGGTTGGGTTTGTCCCCTTTTCCTTCCTTTTTGCTTGATGAACAAGGTGGAGAAATGAAGGAGCTGGAATTGTTCCTCTAATTCCTGAAATCCATTGCACGTATTCAGAGCTGCTTTTTAACTCCATGGAAATGCCAAGGCTGCACAAGATTGTACGAACTACCTCAGACTTGGAAGGTTTGAAAACTTCACAGTTTTGCTGGAGTGTTTGTCTAGAAATATAAAATATCACTTTGGTGCAATTGCCAAGAACCATATTGTGAGATTTGTGCAAATCCAGCTGCTTATTCCAGTAACAACATAGAAAAGAAGATCCTATTAGGCTTGAAATTCAGATATTCCTAAAAATTCTCAGTTGAAAGACTGTCTCCTTTTGGGCTGCTAATACAGGAGATCACAAACAGCTCTGTGATATAAATGAGTGTTTCACATGTTACAGAAAATTAACTATTTGCTTGTGGTTTGCTGGGTAAAGAAATAAAAATACAAAACCTCACAATTCCTCATCCTCTGAACAGAAGTTGTTTATTTCTCAGCAGCAAGATTTAACAACAACAACAACAAAAAAAATCGTTTCCCCAGAAACAACTTTCCCAGAGGCACATCAAAAAGTGAAAGTGCAAATAAGACAAATGGTCTGTCTCCAACCAGCAAGTCCAAGAGAGGGGCTGACTTTTTACTGCCTGCCACTGGTCTGACATAAAACTTTTATGTGCTCTGGTTTGATATAAATTAAACCATCTCTCTTCTCTTCGCCAGGCTGCTGTGACACAAAGCCCTGGCTGGTTTCTCCTCAGCCCTCAGAGAGGGTGGGAGGAGGGAGGTTAATCCTGTTCCTGGAGGGTGTCTGCTGTCCAAAGAACGGAAAATATGATTTCTGCTTTGGGAATTGAATGAGTCCCCTTTAGAGCTCTTAAGGCTGTATTTATAGGAAGGATAATCTAGCAGAGGACAATATGTTTTGTCCCCAGGTTCTGCTGAACGTTCCTATTGTTGATCTAGGACACAATCCAAAGCTAATTCATAAGCAGCTTCTGAGTGCTCCCGTCATATAATTTTAAGTGAAACTCTTTAGATCTTTGCCTGCCTCTACTTCCTAAAGAAATGAAATTTTTCTGCTCTCTGAATCCCCAACACTCAAATAATGGGTATAGAAACATCCATTTCACAGGGATACTGTTCAAGAGGATAACTGCAGTTAAATAGGCAGGGATAAAATCTCTGAATAAATTTTGACTATCAATTAAAGGAAGAGTTACAACTATGGAGATCTGGGACAGAATTCCAGCAGAAGAAAGGCATGTTATCAAGGTGGAAGTTATCAAGTTCTTTTCATGACAGAGTTGGAGCTGAAAGAGTGAGAAGAGTCTGAAAAAATGGCAGGTGAGGCAGAGGGAGATGGTTTGCAGGGAAGTAGGGATGTGAATTTCTGAGATTACATTTGAAGAACATTGCACTGAGGAACTTTGCCCAAGCACTGAAATGATAGTTGGTATAAAGCAGCATAATTAATATTTCAAGCAAGGGGATGAAAAAGAGAGAATGAACAACTTTAATGTGAAGAGTTTCACTTACTAATAAAAAGAAGGAAAATCAAAGAAGGGAAAGTTTAAGCTGCAAGAATAAAATGCAGTAAGATTGCAAGGCTTTTTTTGGGGGAATAAAATGCCAAAGATCTGCTTTTAAAAAAAATATCTGCCGTGGCAGAAATAGGGTAATAATTTAGTGGGCATGGCTGAGATATGCAAAGAAAAAAAGTCCCAGTCATTAGTGATATGTCTCACTAAATTGCTTTGCCTTACATTTTCTCCCTCGGAAGCACACCAGCCAGTGGTGTTTCATAACAATGGGGAAAGCTGACATTCCCCTGCTAAAAAATAGACCTCCCCCATTCCAGAGGCCTATGATTTTTTGGGAATGATGAGAAACTAATCCCTGTTATATGAGAGTAGGCTGGACTCTAGGAGCTGCAGTCCTGGGTTTGTTGGGTGAGGTGGAGCACAGCAGCACGGGGTGGAACCACCTTGCATAACAAACTGCCTCATCCACATAACGGGAAACAGGTTTGGGCTGGATATACTTTTGCTCATAATGAGAAAAATATGAAGGCACTGGAGAAGTACACAGTGGGGTTTACCCTGGGCCAGTTTAATTTCCTGTCCCCATTTCTCTTCTGAAGGCGGACAACGGGCAAATATCCTGTCCTAAAACAAAACAAAACAAAAAAATCAAAAGGAAAGAAAACATACCATTAATTTGCCCAAATTATTGCTGTGGAAGTCAGTCAGCTAAACATGGCAGCTCAGGGCACTTCTGAGAAACAAATTCCACAGTTCCTGCCTCCTGCCTGATGTGGAGAACTGGAAGCGATGCGACCGCTCCCCGTTTCCTAAGACAAAAAGCAGGTGTTCCTCTCAGCTGGACACTCCCATCTTCGTGGCTAGATAATGATTTTTCACTGATATTTCCCTCAATTTAACAGTCCTTCTTTGATTACAGCTCATGTCTCTCGAGTCACTGGCCAGTATGTTTTATATCACCAGTTCAGAGCCCTCACAGGGATCGATCCATTTTTTTCTGTCACCAGCTGCTTCCAGACATTGACTCAGCTGAGCCAGAGCATCACTGAGGCAATCCTGCCCCAAACCTTCCCCCAGGAAGAACCTTTCCAAAGGACCAAGGTCTCTTATATGATAATTCAGCTTGCAAAGGGCCTCAGGGGATGTCTGGTCCAACCTCTTGCTCAAAGCTGGGTCAGCACTGAATTCAAACTGGGTTTCTCAGGAGCAACATTAGCAGATAAAGTTAATATGTGAATGGGGACCCAGTATTGTACCTCTTTCCATCTCCAGTAATGCAAAGCAGGGGGCTCCAGCTTGCCCTGAGTGCTTCCTTAGGTTCCAATCAGTTTCATCTCAGGAGCTTTCTGAATAAGATTTGATTTCTGTACATTTATTAAATTCCAGCAGATTTTTATTCCATGAGGTTGTTTAGATTCACAGGGAACTGGGGTAAAAATATTAATCATAGAATCACTATGGTTGGAAATGGTGGAATTCTGCTCACAGGATGCATCTCCCTTGGGGTGTCTACATGGAGGTTTCTGCTTGTCATCTGGGTGCTGTGACAGCCAAGAGAGAATTAATTACTCGGTGCAAGTTAATGCAGCCAAGTCTGATTCAGCTGATCAGATGAATGTATCTACATTTAATTCTCAGCTCTTGCCAGTGATGTAACCCATTTCTCATGTGTGTTTCTGGTCCCTCTTCTGTCAAAATAGTTCCCTAAAAATGAAGTTTTGTGGAATTATTCATGTGAACAAAAAAGGAGGAGAATTCTGGACAGACTCCTATGGTGTGTGAAACTGTGTTGGAGACGAATGTGGGCCTGTGTGTTTCATTTTCATCCCTTAAAGTGTTTTTGGTTCCTTCAAGCACTGAATCTACTCAAGTCTCCCAAATCTGAAGCATGAAAAACTCAGGGAGTCACTGAGCTGTTCCTTGTCCTCTGACATTTTTTTCTGTGACTTTAATGACCATTTCTGGGCTGAGAGGAGAAGATGTCAGAGACTTTCCAGCAGATTCATCAAAGGCAAATGCAGTGTCAGCCCACAGACCTTGTGACCAGTGAAGGGAAGAAAGTCACTGCAGTGTGGGTACAGCCACTGGAAAAGGCCCCCTTCACCCCAACACTGGCAGCTGTTTCTTATGTTTTGAGGCATTATTTGGTCTATTTAGGTACCAGAGATATGGTCACCTCATGTTCCTGATGTTCTCTGTAGCAGACTGCCATATGTTAAGACCAGCTGTTGATTTTTAAGTTTAATGTAGGGTCCTGCATTCTACTAGATTTGGATTAAGCTTTAGACAGCCCTGAAGCTTCTGGAGCCAGGTATCCTACAAAAATCCAAGCTTTCCTTAAAAAAACCCAACAAAACAACAAAACAGAGTAACAAATGGAAAATACAAGGAAAGGACAACAGAGTCACGTTGGTTGTGCTTACCTGGTTCTGCCAAGAGCTTTAAACCAGCAGATTCAAAGGATGAAAACTGTCTGATGTTGCACTGTTAGCTGGGCAACGCTTGCAAATCCTCTGAACAAAGATGTTATAAACATAAATATACACATATATGCATACATTTTAACCTGATGCAAGGAAATGCACCTTCCTACTCTCCTTGCTTTGCCACAGCAAAGCAGAACTCCCAAGGCTTGCCTCTTTTTGCCTCGTTTTGGAACAGGTCCCAGAGCCCTTGCTCTGGGATCTTACGTTCCTGGCAGGCTGCGTGAAATCACACGCTGGAGGAAAGCAAGGGCTTTCCTATGACATTTCCAGGTTTTCTTTGATTCCACACAGCCCATCAATAAGTGTTGATTAGCAGGGAGAACGACCTCAAGTCACGTCAGCTGGAGGATGTGTTTGTCCCGCAGGGAAAGGAAGAGTACGATTTCCGCCTCTCGAAGATAAGGATTATCACAGGTTCTTAAAGCACAGTTTTTTTTTACTCTTGTTGTCTTTTGTCTTTCATAGAAGCCCTTCCAACGAAGGGGAAGCCTAATGGCTGGCCAGTGTTTCATCTCTTAAAATGTCAGGGCTTGTCAAATGTTGCCATTGGTGGGTCAAACCTCAGATATGGATTCTCTGGGGTTTAAAAGTTGCATCATGATAGAAAAGAATTTAGTTTCTTCTCTGCTTTTGCGTGTGTGTGTGTGTCAGTCACTTATTTGCTAAGACACCTAGATTTAAGTTTGGCCATTTGGCCTTCCAAATGTGAGCAGAATTTTCCAGAGAGTCTGCAATCCAGATTCCGAAATTACTTTTGATATCAAGAAAATGCATTTGAAGCCTAAATTATGGAGATCCACAAATCCCACTGTCTCTGCAGTGAAAAACAGTGTTTATTTTTAACAGGGGATGACTTAAGTACTAGAATATTAATATAGAGATGTATCAGGAATTCAGCATGAATTTCTGCATCATTCAATTTTCAGTACTGTCTCATATGTATATATTTGTGTCAGACTGACTGATACATCTCACATGTAAGTCCTGTTAATGCTGAAGGTTTCATGAACTGATTTCAGTTTCTACTGTATGGATGCTGAAGGAACTAAAATATCCATCATTTCAACCAGAATTCCCTTTTATTTGTGGAGAAACTGCTTTTAACTGAGAGGATATCACTCCTGCATACTGAAGAACAAGACAAAAAAATACATTATTAATGCTTCAGATTAACAGGACTTGAAAATCATCTTATTTTCAATGTTTCTATGTAGCTAATCAGATTTACGCTGACCAAAAACTGAGATTTTTTTTCAGTACTCAGGGATTTGATGTGATGGCACTTTGTCAGAGAGAAGAAACAAGAAAAGTGAGTAGAACAGGTGGACAGTGAAAGAGTTCAGCCAAACATCTTTAAGTTTTAAGGTTATTGAAATATTAGTTTGAGGAAAATTAGGGGATAAAACCACAAAAACAGATTTATGGCATGATTCCCCATAGTTTCTTTGTTCTGGACAGGTCACAGCAACATGTAATTATAGTTTTGCCATGTGTGACCCAGCAATTTTCAATGCAGAGGCTCTGGCAGAAGGGGTAACCCCCTGACAGCAGTATTTTTGAGCAGAAGTTTTGCAGAGTTTGCTTCCTGCTCCGAGTCTCTCCCAGTCTCAGTTTCTCTGGTCTGTGTCCAAGCTCATGTTCCATCCTGTCCATGCAATTGAGTTATTTCTGCTTCACACCAAGTTATTCAGCTCAGCAACAATCTTGCCTTGACCTAATGAAGACTCCACTGAACACAGAAATTAGAACCCAAAACTTGTTATAAAAATGGTTTAGCTCCGTGGTTTTCTTGCTAAGCACAAATTTCCATCAGTGCTCCTGAAATACTGACAGCATTTCTACGCTGTAATGTTCACTTATGTGATTACTGTGGTTTCAGTGTGTCACACAGCATTTACATTTATAAGAAGCTCTACTGATTTCATGACTAATAATGCCATTGGAATATCTATGTCTGCCAGTCTGAGTTTTTCTAGACGATCTGCTTTGCTTCAGGAGGAAATTGAAATATTCCTCCCATCAACTCCTGAGGATTCCTGAATTCTGGATGCTCTTTTATAGATCCCAAAGAAGTTGAATGGCATTTAGTTTGGGTCTTAGCTTAGGCCAAGAAGAATCTAAATTTGAGTTAAGTGCCTAAGCTCGTTGTAGTCAAACAAGATCTATACAAAATGAAAGACAGAGCTTTCAGTGATCACCTACATTTCATCAGCTGAATGGATCTCCTCTCCAATGATTGCATCCATTACCTGTCCAAGTTAGAGATACACTGCCTAAATACTGGTATCTAGAGGGCTTTTAGTCACCTTTTAGGGCTTTTAGTCACTCCTTCTGCAGGAGTTGTGTCATATCTCCCAGCCCCACAGCAACACCTTGGATATCTCAGGTCATTTTAAGTGGAACTAGAGGAATATTTTCAGCCAATTGATTCCCAGTATAGGTATCTTACTATTAATATGGAAAAAGTAAACTGTGCTGAGGGAGAATCTCTGGCTCATTTGTTTCTCGTGTGTAGATCAGTTATGTTCTTATTCTGGGTGGTGGTTGAGTGTCTACTTTGTCTGGGTTCAGCAGCCACTCAACCACGTTGAATCACCAAGGAATTTGGTTATGCCTAGACTTGACTTCTGCAGTGCAAGGTTCAGAACTAATTTCCATTCATTTGTTCTTTTTTTTTCCCCCCATTAAGCAAAACTCACCTGAGGAAAGAAATGACTGTTCAGGTCTACATTTTCCTGTTGAGAAAATAGATCCTACAACAAACTTTGTCACACAGGTTGAAGTCAGGTAGGAATATCAATGACATTTTACTTCTTGTCTGCCTGCAGCTTTCAGAGGGAATCAACGCAGGCCAAGGACTGGGCATCGAAATCATTGCTACCTTCCAGCTGGTGTTGTGTGTCCTGGCCACCACAGACCGGAGAAGGAATGATGTCTCGGGATCAGCACCCTTGGCCATTGGTCTCTCTGTTGCCCTGGGGCATCTGCTTGCTGTGAGTTTTTGCCCTTACAATTTGTACCTGCCATGTCCCACCCCGGGACGAGCCAGTGAAGGCAGGAAAATGATGGGGCAGTGATAATTTCTTCCTTCTCCTTCCACTTCTGAGACTCTCCTTGCTTCTGCAACACACATGGCCCTTCTTTCTAGGGCTGTGTGGCTGTGGCAGCAAGTGGTGAGGTGGCACAGCCGGTAGGAGTTGCTGTGTAGGACCTGTTTCCCTGGTGGGACAGGACCAACATGGGGCAAACATTTTTCCTCCTTTCTCCGAGGAAGAAGGGGTGGGATGAATAAAGCTGCTGTTGTGAGCACCCAGACCCTGCTGGAGGCTGTCACCTGCCCTGCTGGGAAATGGAGGTGCCACCTGTGCCTCACACTGGTTCTCTTTCCCCCTCCCCAGATCGACTACACCGGCTGTGGAATTAACCCGGCCAGATCCTTTGGCTCAGCACTGATCGCCAACAACTTTGAAAATCACTGGGTAAGTTGGATTAATTCCTTTACCTTAAAAGAGCCTCTGAATTGCATAACCTACAAGATCAGGAGCATTTAAGCACGTATCATCAGGACCAGCTCAGTGAGTTGCTGTTTCTATTTCATTTAACAAATTAAAATCTCTCTTCGCTCCTGACCAGCCTCGGGCAATCAGAAAATCCTCAAGCTCATTCAGTTCTCTGTGTTCAAAGTAATACAGTAGATTTTCTTTGGTTATTTCCCTTTATATTTATTTATTTTGAACATTTTACGTGTTTAAACCTTATTACACAAAATCCTGTGTTGTGTATTTATTGTTTAAACTGAGTTTGTAAAGTACTGCTGCCTAATCTGGTAAAACCCAGTTTAGGAAGATCCTTAAGCAGGTTTATAAACTGAAATGGATCATCCAATATTTGGGAGCCAAAAAACGTTCAGCATCTTAAAGTGTCTGCTCATGTGTTTTCAAGGATAAATGCTCTGGAAACACTATGAATTTTAGATTATTTCCCATGGTTAAAATGAGTAACTTCACAAAAATTTATCGATTTCACCAAAGCTCAATAAAGAAGGCTGTTAAAAAAAGCTGTAAATGAGCATATGTTCTTGAATATATAAAATGTAGCTTGTTCCAACTCTCCTACTCATGATTTTCGCAGTCGGTTGCATAGGCATTGGTGGAAATTTGAGTGATACTACAAGGGGTTGTGAAAACTGTGGGTATGGAGGCCATTTTAAGCTAAAGAATAAAATACAAAAGAAGGATAGTGGAGAAATTTTAAAATATTTCCCACAAAAATTTTTATTGGGGTACTTGGGTAAAGCAACTAGTAGTTGGTATTTTCAGAATTTAACAGAAGTGTTATCCTTTGTACAGACCAAAGGAGATAGAGTTAATAATTTATTTTAGACTTCTGGCATTGTTGAATCAAAGCTTTTAGACTCAGTGACTCTTTCAATTCGTTCAGTATCAGCAGTTATTTCTAACAAAAGCAACCTGTCTGCTAAAATCCTTTTGCTACCTCTCCTTCCAAACTTTGCTTGCCTTAAGTGTTTAGACCAGTTCAATTACAGCAATATCACAACTAAAGAGCAGCTAGTAGCAAATTAAGCTCTTAATTAGGTCCTCATTAAGTAATACTTTCAAATTCACCCGTCACTGGAAGTTAATGGGAGAACGGAATCTAATGCCCTGCAGACTCAGAAACTGTGCGCTGCTGCCACACCTACCTGGAGCAGCAGAGGTGTTTTAGCAGTAAATACCTGATTTTGAATATCAGAATTTGGCAACACAGTCACAGTCATTCACCTCTGGGTCTGTCACCAATTCATGGTGAGAAATTCCTGGTCTCTTGCCACGTGCTTAAGTAAACATTCAGGCCACAGAGAGTCCATTCGATGTGCTCGGTGGTGTTTTCTCTGAGAAAATGAGGAACTCCGCAGAGGAGCTTCAAATGCAGAAAGACCTGATGCATTAACCGGGCTTGGACTTGTCTTTCAGATCTTCTGGGTTGGCCCAATCATCGGGGGAGCAAGTGCTGCCCTGATCTACGACTTCATCCTGGCTCCCAGGACCAGCGACCTGACCGACCGCATGAAGGTGTGGACCAGTGGCCAGGTGGAAGAGTACGACCTGGAAGGAGATGACATGAACTCCCGTGTGGAAATGAAGCCGAAATAAAGAAGGACAAGGAGGAAAGGGGGGAGGAAAAAAAAAAAAAAGAGAAAAATGAAAAAAGAAAAAAAAAAAAAAAAAAAGAAAAAAAGCAGCTTGGTTTCCGAAGATTTTATCAGTGTTATAGACTCTTTGTAAACCAGCAAGCAGAACTCTGTGTTTTTTTTAATTCAATATTGTTTTCCATTTTGTGACCCCAATCCTAATAATGTTTGGTTTGTTGTTTTTTGTTGGTGGTTTGTTTTTTTTTTTTTAATATATCTGTGGTTTTTCAATTATAGAGTCTTCAGGCCAAGAAGTCATTTTTAGACACCTTTGCATGAGCTAAATAAATTGGACTGAAATTTAACCCCTCCCTTGCTAGCACCAAATTTTCTGGTGTATTTAGCACGGGCAGTTCTCCCACCACATCACTTGGTAATGATAAGTAGTTGAAATGCCTGGTCTGTTTGCTGAAAGAATGGATATTGAGGACAGAGAACCATCATAATGTGGGACTTTATACAAAAATGCAAGGCTGGTATCTAATGCCAGCAATGCCTGGGGAAAATCTATCTCAAATCATTGTCCAAAAGCGTCTTTTGGAACGAAAGGCCACTAAAAATTACTTGGTATGTAGAATTAACCATAATTTTTGTAAATGCTTGGTCTTCTCTGAGAGAGAGGACCAGAAAAGTTTAGCAGGGTAAAAATCTCCAGAGTCCTGGGATCCTTTAGGCTCTCTAGTATTTCATTCTCCCTGACCCTGCATCCAGCTCATGGGGAGGGGAGAGAATATGGGACAAAAAGCCAATATACAGATACATTCATTCCTGGGAAGTAATAACTAGAAGTCAAATAGGAGAGTAGTACCAACAGTGGCCACAAGAACAACATGGTGCCAGTGTGTGAGCGGGATCTGATTGTTCCTGTGACTACTCTGCTTTTGTTCATCTTATGTAATTTATCTGTATGTTTTAAAGCAAAACAAGGAGAATAGAAGTCCCCTTTCTTTGTGACCCCATTCCAATAGCCAGCGGTGAGACATTCAGGGACAACAAATAGATGGACACACAGTATATTTTCTAACGAGGGACAAATACATACCTGTGTGTAAGTCCATTTTGGGGGTCGTTGCTTTGTTTTTATATATATATATATATATATATAAATGTTTATATATATGTTTTATACAGAAAGCCTAGTATACTGTTTTGTAAGAAAATAAGAGCATAAAGACAAGTGGAAAGAAAAGAATTACAGCAGTGTTTAGCAAAATAAATGACACTGGAAACGTGGAGAAAATTAACACTCTAAATGATTTGGAAGACTATTTCCTGGTTTTGGTTTGTGTGTGTGCTACTTATGATTTCCTGAGTAACCCAAAGCATTAGCTGGTCTTACCTACTAACTGTAGAATATAGTTAAAGCAGATACATGCTGATATACTTGTTCTGCACTAAACAGTTGTCCATAAGAAATGAGGCCCAGGGGAATCTAAATTAAAAAAAATCATCAGAGTCCACCATTCAGACAAACACCCCAGGGGCAGTGGGAGGGATGTCTCCTCTTAGAGAGACAGTGAGGCCTGGGAATCGAGAGAGGACTGACACAGGAATCCTTATGGGTTGGATCATCTCACCAACTTGAGGAGATGTACAATGAATAAAAATGAATAAAAAGGAAAATCACCAGCAAAATAAACCGGAATACATTTTATCTCTCTTGTCTACACTTGGTGTGCTATCCCGTGTATTGTCCGTGTACATAGAGCATGATTGGATTTTGGGGTGGTTTCAAAATAAACAAAATCAGTTGTGCTAACACATGAGCTGTCCATGATTCTTGATTTTTGATTTTCTGTGTAACACAATGAAATTTCATTTTCTGTACCATCCTTCAGGTGGGAAGACTGAGGCAATTTTTGCTTTTCCACTCTTGCCTGTTCCTTTGACTTGATGCTACACTATGGGGAAAGGAAGGCTCCTTGTTTTTGTGGCAGGAAAAGCAGACCCTCATCTGGAATTAAAATCCATCCAAATTATACTTGGAAATTAACCAGATACCACAACCTTCTGTCCACTTTCCAGAACATCTTTTCCATTTCATTTGCTGTTGTCCCTGTGCACCCACTGACCCCAAATTAACCTTTTTTTGCCTTACAAGATCTGAGCCAGAACAGCTGCAGAAGTCACCCAAAATAAACAGTTTGTTTTGACAAGCTTGAGGTAAATTAACACTGCCAGTGATGGAAGAAATGTGAGATTCACAATTTGTTCCCTGGGCTACACCCTGCGAAGAGCAATATCTTGGCTAATTTTCTGCACTTCAAAGTCCAAAACTTTGAAGACAAGCAAGACTGGCTTCTCATTTAGGGTGTAATAGGCCTGGGTCCTGTTAGCTGCTCCGGCTTATGATAACCAAAATAATAAATAAAATAGATTAAAGATCACTGTTTCACTAGTTGAAAAACAAACAAACAAACAAAGAAACAACTCAAATCAAAATAAACAAACTGTGGTTTGTTGGTGTATTTTATAGAATCATAGAATCATTGGAAGTTTTGTGTTGGAAGGAACCGTAAAAGTCATCTAATTCCAACCCCCTGCCGTGGTAAGGGACACCTTCCACTAGACCATTTATTCACAGTGATAGTGTTCAAACAATTTACCGGAAAGCTCTTAAGGAAATAAAATGAAAAAAACCCCTCAACTTCAGGAGCATTCCAGGCTTAAACCCCTCCGTTCTTCTTAAAGAAAGCAAAGCTTAATGGTCCACTTAAAGTGCTTTTGTAGTGCTTAGATCCAGAACTGAGAGCAGCAATTCAGGCTGTGGCTGTTCCCTCCCCACACAAAGGGTTTTGCTTTGTGCTGGACAAGAACACTTCAAAGTTATTATCATCTCATTAAAATATTTGGAAGACGCCCAGCAAAGGAATTAAAAGCATGAAGCAGCAAATACCGAAACCCACTAGCAAATGTCAAGTGGGCAAATGTGATCAGTCAGAAACTCGGCAGAGTTGACAGAGCAAGCCTGCGACTCAAACATTTGTTTGAACAGCTCCAGTGATGTAGCACCGAGAATTTCTGATCTGTGGACTGACAGGAGTTGTCTGGTGATTCCCAGGCACAAACCTCTATGTCTGTTGCACGTTCTAAGAGGAAAAAAAAAAATCATAGAATCCTGGAATGGTTTGGGTTGGAAGGGACCTGAAATGTCATCCAGTTCCAACCCTGCTGCCATGGGCAGGGATGTGACCCCCTGGACCAGATTGCTCAGAGCCCCATCCAAGCTGGCCCTGAGCACTTCCAGGGATGGGGCAGCCACAGTTTCTCTGGGAAATCCGTGCCAGGTCCTCCCCACCCTCACAGGGAAGATTATAAAGGGTAGGTTCTTCCACAGATTACCTGGGGACCACTACCATGGTCTCAGCAGCCACCCATCGAGCAGCCCACAGCACACAAATACCTGCACTCCCTGTAAGTGGCAAGGCAGAGGGAAATATTCCCGAGTCCAGGAACATGGTTTTCAATGCCTGTAAGGGCCATCCCAACTGACAGTCTCCCAAACTTTCCCTGGGCAAAGCTGAGCAATGCAGAGATGATCCAATTAGTGTTGTCTGAGGGTCAGGTGTGATCCCAGGGGTGTTCAGGGGCTCTTGCTCTGTGGGTCAGACAGCTGACAAATTATCCTATGGTTATTGCATGTTCCAGCATGAGACAACTTGGAAGAAACCCGAGGAAGGTGCTTTGGATTCACCCCTGGAGAAACCCCTGTCACTCTACAGGCAATCTATGGAGATATGGTTCCTAACTTTAGCCATCTATCTTTAGTTTTAAATACATATTCTGCCTTCCCATTGTAACTGTGGCCATTTAATTTTAGATTTCGGGTTGGTCAACTCTACACAGACTTTTAACACGTGCAAGGGAAGAAAGGCAATTGAAACCCAACATAATGACAGCCAACACTCCAGGAAGCTTCCATTGTCCTTCCATATCCACCAGCTGCACCAGTCACAATTCACAGTGCAATGTTTTTAAAAATTAGAGTAACACAATAATGCTAATACAGAGTTTCTCAGAGTATTTCAGTATTTTCCCTTCTCCTAAGCAGCTGAAGTTTGGACATGCCAAGAGGCACACAATAAATTATATTAAGGACACGGCTGTTATGATTCAGTTGAAGCCTGGGTTCTAGTAAACATCTATGTCAAGAATGGTTCTGGGTTTCATTCAAGCCTGATGTCCTTGAAAGGACCATATTTTGGGTATTTAAGTTGTCTCATGTTACGGAAATTAGTCCATAATTTCTTCTGGGGACATATGCATCCCTTTATAGACTTTCCAAAGCTGAATTGTGAAATCAAACCTCTGTTTAAATAGATTTATTGCTAATTAGACATTAACCATTGATTAGATCACATAGTGTTAGGGTCTTGAAATTAATATGCCACGTAGGGCTGTGAAAGATGTTCCTGAGAAGGCACAATTCTTATTGACTTCAAAATTCCCTTTTGCTGTTGGACAAATCTAAGATGTTCAGATCTGCAAAGGGAGTTCACAGGCTGAATTCTGATTTGACAGTAATAGGACTTACTTTAAACCCTCTCAGTGAAATCCTATTCTTGCTGAAGCCACAGTCATAGACTGTTATTTGTTTCGGGAAAGCAAAATTTGACCCCAACTATTTCTCACCTTGTAAACCCTCGATTCACCATCATATCAGTTATTTGTTGCTGTGTGCCTCTGTTTCCCCATGAAACCTTTTAGAGACCTGTGCTCCTGACCACTTCCATGTATCCATGGAAGCCTGCCCATGGCATTCCTCTTCCTCTACAGCTATTTAAGTTCTTTGGATGTGGATGTCAGGCCTGTTGCCTGTAACACTGTGAAAAAAACCCCACAGAATACTTTAGGATTTGGTAAAGGCTGAGCACAAAATAAACACAGGAACAAGGAATAGATGGAGGGATGTGACACAGGGCATACAAGGCAATTTTTTTGTGGACTTTGTTAGCACTCAGAAGGATTCATTCTCTTCTCACCTTGCTTGAACTCTATACTCCACTGCCCCCGAGCTGTGCCTGCCTGAACAAAAGGTCTGCACCTTTTTTAATCGTTGTGCCACGAGATTTATAGATCTTGATAAAAAAAAAAAAAAAAAGAATCCCAGAAACGCAATACACTCCCCTGTTCATGGTTTCCTGGACTTCCTGACCTGTCATGCTCTAAAGTTTGCCATGAATTGCCCTCATTGTGCCATTTCCTCTGTTTTGTTTCTATTCTTGTCTTGGAGCAGGGATTAAGAAGCCTGTGGAAAATTATCAACACAGTGATACTATTTGCCCATTTTTGGGTAGCATTTCTAGACATTTCTTTCCCCCTTCTCTTCTTTTTCTCCACCCTTTATTTTCAAGGTCCTGAGAAGGACTAATCACAGTTAGAGGTGATGCTCCCATTTAACCTCTTCTCCCTTTAGCCTGTGCTCAGTTCCCCGTTCTAGAGGGTGTATCCTTACTCCTACACAAAAACCTGGAGGGACCATTTATTAATTCATTTTTTCTTTGCCATTGAAAGCAAACACAACAATGTTCCCTGGAAGCATGGGAGCCAAACAGCAACTCTTGGCAAAAAGTGGCTGTTAAGTGCAATTGCTGGAAATAGTCGTAGTTTTTCTTTCTTTTTTTTAATAATTTTTAATTTTTTTCCCCCTGAAAAGCAACTGGAGCAGTTGCAGGTACCAATGTGTCCAACAGATGGCCGTGACTATAAAAACAACAAGGTGCAGAACACACTTGGTTTCCTGATCTACAATTTTTTTCTGGTTTCGCCATTTCGCTTTATTGCTCAACGAGGAAGAAACTGGCATGAAAAGGGAGAGGGGCAAAGGATGGGCCTGCCTGATACTACATCCCATCAATCCTGTGTGGGAAGAGAGGCCACTTGTACTGTAACTGTATTTTCTGCCTCAGAGCCAGATCTGATTTACGCAAAATTGCTTGAACATTGTTCAAGGAGTGAAAAAGGAGCTGAGTTCTGTTCCTGTCTGGCTTTCCAGTGTTTCATGTTGTCATGGTAGCATGAAAAGTGTTTGGTCACACAAGGGAGGGGACAGCAGTACTTTCGTGTGTGCTGTAAGAGATCTGACCTCAACTCTGGCTGGTCAAGACTCAAGCCAGGCAAGGGAGTGATTCTCAAACCACCTATTTCAATGTGTGAGAGCCAGAAAGATCCGTCTTGTGCCAACCTGACACACATTCCTTTCTGGTTCGTGTCATTCCATTCCTGTCAGTCTTCTAAGTGTACTTCAACGAGTCTTTCTTTGCAAAGGTGAGTAATGAAGGAGTCCTGAACTGACAGACTGCAGTTTATTTGCCACAGGCAGGTATTTTGTCTCTAGGGCATTTTCTTTTTCATTCTTGCCCTTGCTGAGGCTGCCACATTTACATCTTTTTGCTTGATCCTCTTAGCAGAGAAGCACTGGGAAATGTTATTTACTAACACAAACATACCCAGAAATAATATGTCTTGGTGACATTTTAGGAGGGAATTCCTCTCAGTGGCCACCCATCTCTGTCCAGTGTGTACAAGGAAATAAACTTCTGCAAAGTTAAGATCAAACAAGAGGAATGGCACTTTTGAGAAGAGCCCTGGTCCTCTTGATATGTGGAATTTGGGAGTGACTCTTTCCAGAGAACTTAGAGAGATTACTGGTTTCTGATTCCTGGTCAAGCTTTGGCAAGAGGGATGCTGTGGACACGTCCAGAACTTGAACTTTTGGCTTTGGGGGATGTTAAAGACAACTGAGTCTCTATGTGAATACTTAAGTGATTCAGGCACTTCAGATTAATGAGTTTGAGTTCTGTTTATGTCTTTTTTGAAGTACTTTGCCTTGTCACATGAGGGCTTCTCACATGGATTTTCAACCATTTTGAGCTTCTATTGCCTCTGACCTTTGTCAAAACATCCAGAGTGGTTAATTATTATGCTGGGGTTTCCACTGCATGAACAATAACCTCTTTCTTTCCTTAAGGGATTGTTTGTCCAATTAACCAGTTTTGTCCAATATTGTTGAAAAGCCTTGACTTTGGCTCCTTGATAAATAATAGCTGTTTCCTGAGCCCATTCAAACATTGAATTCATTGTTAAATTTTAATAATAGCCTCAGAAAAACTGTAGGGTTTCAGCACCATACATTTATTCCAGATATAAATCAACATAAGTGATTTAAATAATGTACAGCTCTAAGAGATTCACTTAATAAAGTCACTTGAGTGTTTTGCATGAATAAAGAAAATGGAACAGAACTGGAAGAGCGGCAAGGTCTGCAAATTTAATTAATTGGCAATATGTGGGATTTGGTGGTAGGTGAGGTATGGAAACCAGTGGGATCCCACACTCTGTTGTGCCAGGCTGGATTCTCAGACTGGAGTATGACTTCCATGTGACTCAGGGAAGCAAAGTGTGCAGATGTAGGTGTATAAAATCCTGTGCATGGAGCCTCACATATGGGAAAGCCTGTGGGCCAGACTTATGTAAAATTACTAATGAGTCTGTGTGGAACACACTTTTCCAACTCCTGTTACCCCAGCAAAGATGTAACACAGTTCTTGGGTGAATTTAGATGGAGACTCAACTTGCAGCTGATATTAAATTCATAGACATGATTTGAACAGTTCTTTTTATTGCTTCATTTTGGTTTTCTTTTTGGGTTTTTTTTTGTGTTTGTTGTTTTTTAAATTGTTGTGCTTTTATGTTGGACGGAAAAAATTACCATTTCATGCTGTATTCTGTGGATGTTTTGAAGCAGGTTATTATTTTTTAATGTTTTTGAGACACAGTATATTTCTGTTATTCCAGAGAAGACTTATTTCCACTTGCAAGCCAAGACATCTAAATTTAGATGTTGGCAAGGTGGGAGCCCACGTGTGAGGCAAATTTTTAAACTTCTATTAGAGTCACTGCAGGTCTGCTGAATTCAGTTAGGGAAACATGAAAACTATTCAGATGAGAAAATAACTGGAAAATAACTGGAAAATTCCTTGACAATATTGATCTCAGAAGACTCTACTAGATTCCTGTCTCCCTTGTATATGCCTATGCAGATACATGCAAACAGCATCTATAGTTTTAAATCAAATGTTTTTAAAGGATCATACATTTTCCATTGAAAATAAAAGCATTTGCAATATTAGACACGGATCTTTATGCTCCAGTTTTGAACTTATAGCTCAGTTTAATATCTAAAGGGCAAATATATAAACGATCAGAAATAAATTTTAATTCCTTGCCAGCACGAATGACAAGCACTAGAGAAGACTTTAAATTAGTCCTGTCTGGTGAGAAAGAAGGATTTTATATTCAAATGTGTCAACTGCCTCTTAATCACATCTAGATATAGACAGAAATTATTTGCCTGTACTGAGATAGAAACCCAGCAGAACATTAACACTTTGGTTGTCTGATTAGTCTGTCCCTCAGACTGGTGGAAGCAGATTGACTGTTCTGTGAGGATTTGCAGGATCTCAGTCTTTTATGAGACATGGGACAGGACAGTCAAGGCCAAATCAGGGTGTTCCCTGGGAATGCTTGGGAACAAGCATTGGAGTCAAAAGTTACTCTGACGGAGATGTAAGTAGGAAGGGCAGCCCATTGGGGTGCCAGGTTGCAGGAGAAACATGGAATTTGGGTGTATAACAAGAGGGAGAGTGAAATTTATGAGTATAAAACTTTATCTGTCCATTTCTATGGCACTCAACACCCACTTATATCCAAGAAAGCTCTAACAGTAATGCATTTTTTTCCACATCTTCCTTCCCAAATTCAGCTGGTGGTTCTCTCAGCTGGCCCAACTGCTGCCTGGTGGTTACATATCAAAGCCTGGAGCCTCCCAGCCCCTCCAGAGCTGAGATTTCACAGGGATGGATGTTCCATTAAACACTCTCATTTGTGCAAAGTCAGTCCTGCCTCCACTCCTGCTGCACTTCCATCCCCCAGGATCCCTGGGATGCTCACAGGGGCCCTGCTGCTCCCTGCACTTCTGTTTAAGGCAATCCCCAGAGGGGTGGGAACTAAAGAAAACCCTCTGCAACCTGGAGTTTTAAAAATAGCAGCAGCTGGCTGGAACTCTGCCCCCAGCCGGGCCTGCAGCGAGCAAAGGCTCGTGAACGATCCCAGGGTCAGCCCTGCACTGTGGGAACAAACAGCCCGTGTTGTGTTTGAACTGGAGGCTGAAGAAGGAGCCACAGCAGGAGCTGTTCTCTGATTCTTTTCAGGCACTTTTGGAAAGGTTGCTCTGCTTTGTTCCTTCAGCCAAGCAGGCTGGAGATGGGGCTGAGCTTGCTGCACTGTGAACATCCCTCGTCAAAATGCTTCATCCCTTTTTGTCTCTCCTCTTTTTCCCACATCTCATAATATTTCCATCCTTTTTTTTTTTTTTTTTAATTTTTATTTCAGACCTTCCTCATTAACTTTTACCCCAACAGGATTTGCTTCTCTCCTATTCCATACTGCAACATGGACCAGCCTCAATTTTAGAATCATAAATCATGGAATGGTTTGGGTTGGAAGGGACTTTAAAGATCATCTCTTTCCCACTGTCCTGCCGTAAGCAGGGCCACATTTCACTAGACCATGTTGCTCAGAGACCCATCCAAGCTGGCCTTGAACATTCCAGGGATGGAGCAGCCACAAAGTCTCTGGTCTTAGTACCTCTCTTTGCTGTCCCTGAGGATGGTGCATTTCACACCTTTGTCTCTGCCTTCATAGGAATTTGTTGTCCCAGGTCTCCAGCATCTTTCCTCACTGACATTCAGGGCAGATGTTCTTCACCCATCACTCCACTGGGCTGCTCAGCTCCCACCATCCAGCTTCTCACAGGGCTGCTGGCACCTCCTGTATTTCAGGCCACAGTGTCTTCCTTGCACACTCTGTGTTCTCTGGACTTACTCCATCCTGCATCAAACACTTTCTGGAACTGAAGCCTCTCCTCCTGCTTTCTCCTCCCTTTTAGCCCCAGTCAAAATCAAAAATCAGACCTAAGGCCATCGCTCAGACCAGCAATCCCAATATACTCCTACTTGGCAAAAGA
The DNA here is from genome assembly GCA_035583135.1 of Lophotriccus pileatus. NCBI lineage: Eukaryota > Metazoa > Chordata > Aves > Passeriformes > Tyrannidae > Lophotriccus > Lophotriccus pileatus. The sequence goes on along the minus strand of JAWWES010000081.1, from coordinate 2,688,252 downwards.
CTTGAACGTAGAGCTAGATTTAAACCTGAACTGCTGGAAGGAGACATTTGGGAGTAGGGAAAACTGGGAGCCTCTTCTCTCATTTTCCCTGCTAAAAAATTCAGTAGCATTCCCAGTTGCACAGCTTCGACTGGGACCACGAAGGATGGAGCCTTTCTTTTGTTTCTATTTGCACTTTGTCTTGAATTTCCTTTTACTTTCTGTCATCACAGAAGAAAACAATTTTCCTTAAATATATCAGGTTTGAAAAAAGATGCCCTAAAGCATTTTATAGACCTGAGTTTCCTTCTTAATTTGTGCCTAGGTCATTTCCATAGCCCGCTGTAGAAGTTACAAGCTGCCTCACAGCTGGCTGAAAATACCTGGATGTCCTGCTTCATTTCTTGCTTTTACCCGGCCATCTCATTAGAAATTGAAATGGCCATAAAAATTAGGGTGACAAACCTCATGCCTGATCTACCAGGGGCAGGGCTTGAGGCCTGTGAGGCTTTTGCAGAGGGTTATCACTGCAATCTTTGAGCAGCAGCAGGAAGGCTGGTGAGTGAGTTACTCAGCCTGTTGCTGCTGGCGTTATGTCACCGAGGAACACACCTCCTCCTCCTCGGAGCTGAGAGGGTGGCAGGAAATCTAAATCCAGGAGTTGCTCCAGCAAATGTAATCTGCAAACCCTTTCTCCTTGGATTAAGTCATTTCAAGGCTTTGTCAAGCAGCTTAAAACAGCCTGAAGGGGGGCCAAAAGAAATGAGGGCTGCTAGGACTGTGTTAGGGCTGGGACTGAAAGGTTGACAATGGTTGAGGTGGGAGAGGGAGGCTGGAAGAATGAGACCAACAGGGAAGTGTTGCTGCCCACGCAGATAAGTCATTGGATGGGAAAGCTTTGCCAAGCAAAGGCTTGCTGCAGTGGAAAGCACATTGTATTCAGGGCTCACAGCTGCTGAGTATCAGCCCTACGAGACAATTGCTCTCCTGCACCAGGGGGATTTATAACATTTAGTTCTTTTGGGTGCTTCTTGCAAAGCGTCCTTTTTACTGTCTGGGAAAGAGGGGTGAACAGAACACACTGTGATTCAGCAGAGGAGAAATGCCCTTTGAAGACAATCAAAAAGCAGCCTGAAGATACAGGGAGGGGATAGGACCAGGACAACTTGCCAAGGGAAATTGCCACAGTCTTGGCCTGAGTTGGACACAGCGAGGCTTCTCCCAGGAGCTGTCCCTCCCCTCCCTGACTCTTACCAAGGACAAAGGCTAATTCTTAATCTCCCAGTGTGACAGAGACAGTCCTGGGATGGGGGTTTCCCTCCTCCCTCTCCCCAGGCCGGCTCCACCGAGGTGCAGAGACCCTTTGATGACTTGACAAAGGTCTTTCAGCACCATCCAAGCGCATTTCTCAGTGAGACCCTTCTCCCTGTGAGTGGGGAGGACAGCCAACCTCCTCTTTCACAAAGTGGCTCTGTGTTGTCCCTCTGGCATCCGGACACAGAGCTTGTTACCAGCCAGTCTGAAGGAGTTTCTTAAAAAATAGACCCTTCAAGCAAGCAGAATGAGGAGACAGTGAGACCCGAGTGGCTTGCCAGGAAGTTGGGATGGGTGGGATGTGCAACGAGTTTTCTCCACCCCTACTCACAAAGAGTTGGAAAGTGGGGCTGCCTGCCTTGGTTAAATGGAGTCAGCAATGCAAGGAGCTGGAGAAGGAAGGGCTATCACCAGGGGTGGTTGTCAAATAAAGGGAAAAATAATGATTTTTTTAAAACTTTATTTAAAAGCTTGGAGCAACTCTTTTTATGGGCTTGTTAAGTGGTGGTCTCTGAGAGGCTTCAACAGCCTCACAGACACCAAGAGCAGGAATCCATGCCTCAAACGGCACCAAGGTCCTTTTTTCCATCCCAAATAAATTTGCAGCTTCCACATGACTTCTGGAGACTCTGCCCCTGTCACATCTGAGTGCCTGGAGCAGTGTGTGAGTGTGAGAGGGGGGGTGTGTGCACAGGAGTGTTTGCATGTGGATGTATTTACAGGCACTGTTTCCCAGCCTGTCTGGGGTGCAGAGTGCCAGCCTGGGGCTGAGCCAATATTGTTGTGTTCTGGGAAAACACACAACGAGAGCTCCTATTTGGGTTATGATAAGAGTCCAATTTAATCACAACAGAAGCCAAAGTCATCCCAAATTACAGCTCAGTGCAGGCTGTGATAGCAGTGAGGTTGCAGCATGTAGTTTTCAAAGAACATGAGCTAATGTCTAGAAAACGAGAGTGGAGGAAAGGCCCTGGATTTTGCTTCTGGCCCAGCCACCAACTCAATTCTGATCTCAGACAAATCATGTTAAGCAATATTTGTTATCCTGAAAAAAAAAATTAAGAGCTGTTATCCTAGTAAGAGCTGATTAAAAAAAACAAAACCAAAAACCACCAAAACCGAGGTGTCTGCAGAACTTCAGACTGTTCTGGTCTCAGACTGTAACATGCAGAAGGCCAGCACCCAAGCTGTATTTTGCTTCCCCTGAGGTGAGATTTTCAAAGATATTGGACTAAACAAGGAATTCAAAACTCAACATTATATTCTGGGGGCTTCTGCCTCTAATTCACTCACATTTCTTAATGTCTGTGATATGTGAATGCCTCAGTTTTCCTCCCTCTGACAGAGATAGAACCTCAGGGGCAAGTGTGTGGAAATTAATTGTCTGTATTTTTACATCAACTCTGTCACTCTCCCTGAATATTTTAATATTAAAACGTCAAAAGGAACATTTTATTGCCATGCAAAGTTGCTGTGAAGTTTCATTACTTAAGTCTTGCAAATAATCTGAGTTATAGTTTTTATATCACATTTATTGTCATTTTTAACTGACATAATAACACAGGATGAAGTCACAGTCAATACTTCGAGCTTAATGCCAGTTTCTTTGAGTTTAAGGGTTTAAACACTGTCCTTGCTGCAATGTAGCTCTGAGGGTGCTTTTAATATTTTGAAAAGGCAGAGCAGTGCCTTAGCAAGATCTCCATCAGACAATATAATGTGCTGCTAATTAAAAGGATACTTTGGTGTCCCACTTGATTGATATTTTTTCTTTCCTCTCCACACTGTGATGATTTTTTTTTTTAAATTTCAGCATCCTAGCTATAATTTTTCTTTTTCTTTACTCAAAAAGTGTTCTCTGTAGTGAAAAGACCACAACATGCTACTCTCTGAATGTTGTACCAGCTCTTCTCTTGAGAGCTTTTATCAAGCAAGAAAAAGATGAAACAATAAAATACTGCTTTGAAGAAGTCTGTGGCTGACCTATTCCAATTTCTTTGTCCAAGCTGGAAGGTTACAGAAGAAATAATCTCCAGTGAACACTGTACATTTGAGTATTTAAGATGCCTGACTTTCTACCATAACACTGTGATTTGGTACTTCTGCCTTCTTGGAACCTTTGGAAGATTTTTTTAAATATCTGTCTCACTTTAATAATGTCACAAGTGTTTCAGAGAAGATGGAGTTACTACTTATATAGGCTTTCTGTTTTTTGAATAAAGTCTTCAACTCATTTGTGCTCTTTGTGCTCACTGACCTCACTGATCACTTACACCAAAACATGCATAAAGAGCTCTCTCTCTTCCTCCCAAACTGTTCTTCTTCACCTTCCTGAGAATCATTGCTCAGACTCTCGTATTTGGAAAAATTTTGGGTTTTTTGTCTGAGTCAAGTGGAAAGAACTCCTGACCTTTTCCAACTCATTGAAGACAGACCCAGCAGAAAGAGATTTACAAACAGACAAGTTCTTGAGAAACCACCAGGGCTGCAAAATTGTCACCCAACAACTGGTAATGGCCCATGTATGGACTGTCAGTGTGAATAAGATGATCACACTGAAGGGTGAGTTATCTTGCAGCCAGAGATAGTTCTTTCTGGGGAAGTGAGATTCCAAAAGACAGAAAAAAAATAAAATTAAAAAAAAAAAAAAAAAGAAGAAAATAAAAAGCTGCTTATTCTATAGCAAGAGGAAAATAAAAATTATTTAAAAATTAAAAAAAATTAAAAATTCTTCTTTCTTCTCTCCTTCTTCTTCTTCTTTCTTCTTCTTTCTTCTTCTTCTTCTTTCTTCTTCTTTCCTCTCTCCTTTTTTCTTCTTTTTTCTTCTTCCTTCTTTCTTCTTCCTTCTTCCTTCTTTCTTCTTTCCTCTTTCTTCTTTCTCCTTTCTCTTTTCTTCTTCTTACTTCTTCTTTTCTTTTACTTGTTTCAATTATTAAACTGTTCTTATCTCAAACCACAAGTTCTATTTTCTTTTCTCTCCTGAATCTCCTCCCCCCTCTGATCAGAGAGGGGATAAACCACGGTTAAACCCTGACAAAGTTTAATGTTACCCATTTTACCGTCTGCAGACAGCTTCTGTCTGGGCTGATACTCTGAATTTCAGTAACACCCCATGAATGGGTGTGATCAGAGACGAGCAGGGATTCTGCGACCGTGATCTAATAACCGTGGGGAGATGCCTTCTGCCAACACCAAAGCCTGCACTTCTGGAGACACAAATTCCAGCTGGGATGTTCTAGTGTCCTGTGTCACACAAATCGAGGTGTTTCTGACACTTCACTCTCTTATGCTCATCCAAACTTCAGATCTTGTAGCCCCTTCGGTGTGAAAATCGCGCCTAGTTCTCGGGCAGGGACAAGGTGTCAGGAATGATTTCACTGCTTGGAACTCCCCAGGAAATGAGATCCTCGTAGTGGCATTAACAGAAGTGGTGAATCAGTCTGGGAGGCAGATTTCTGCTCTTTCCTTTCTGTTCAGGCCAGGGGGAAATGGGTGTTCCCTTGCACTCAGCAGGGCAAAATAATCCCTCTCCCCATAACTGCTCCTTTGAGATGCTGTGCGTTGTTACTGCACAATGAAGGGCATTCCCACTGATTCCTGCACCTCATGGCTACGTGTTGGACAAGATTCAGATAAAGAAGGAAAGTTTTGAGCCTCCTTGCTCATCCTGCCCTAACACACCAGAGCTGAATCGCTGTTTCCACCGGTTCTGCCACCCCTGTGTCCTACGCCACCAACTTCCCAGAAGCTGACCCGGGTTTATAAATGTTTTCCTGCCTCTGAGAGGGCCCCTCTGATAAGTTTACAACTCTGCTTTGTTTGCAGTCGATTTCTTCCTGTAACAAGCCTCTCCCCACCCTGGTATGGAAGTGGTGATTTGACAGTATGTGGGTATCCTGACACAGCAACGGGGAGTGAGGGAGGGAAATTACTGCACTTCCCCTCTTCTGCTCAGAGGGCAAACGGGAAGTTTGATGACTTTTGCTGTTTCAGAGGTCAGTGGGTCACGCTGGCATTCCCAGTGTTATGATAGCTCAGTCATTCTCTGCCCTCTCCTTTTGTCTTTCCCAGGAACAAAGCTCGGAAAACCACAAAACCCAAGGTACTCCCTGCAGTTTAACTTCCTGCAGGCTCGTGATCAGAAGGGAGAAAATCAGAGTGGAGGCACCTTCTTTAGAAGAAAAATGTCAAGTCTTTCTGGATAACTCCCATAGTTCTAGAAAAACCAACCAGTTCTGTGAGCAGAAGGGACCAGGGAGTTGCAGAAAAGATGTAAATCTCCAAGTTGTTTCTTACTCTCTTCTCACCCATCTTCGGGTGAAGTTTCATGTTCCTTTTGGTCACATTTAGGTCTTAATGGAAGAGAAGCCTTTTAATGGAATTGGTTTTACGTTAAAAGGTATTCAAAAGAACCTTTAAAATTTTGTTATATTTCATGTTTCCCCCCAATGATATACCTACAAAACACTGCAAGTTTTCTATTAAATAAAACAGAGGGACCAGAGTTTGCTCAGACAAAGCTGCTAGAATGAGGAAGCTGGGCAAGTAAGGTCAAGAGAGAAACCTCAAAGAACTGGGTGTGTGATTCCAGAGAAAAACAGAGATTGGTGATTAACTGAGATTGTCTAAAACAGATGTTATATAAGAGACAAGCATCAGCTATTCCTTCTCATCATTTTGGGCAGAAGAAATGGCTTTACAAGACAGCAGGGAGGAATCAAATCAAATATTTGAGAAAACCTCACAACTACAAGAAAAATTTCATGACTACAAGAAAAACTGGGCTGTGGGGTTGGTTGCCAAGGGGAGGACGTGAATCACTGTCTGCAGATCTGTGTAGTTAAACAGCCATCTGTCACAGAATTAAATCTGCAGTGCTGTAGTGTTAGATAAGGGTTAAAATATTTAGCTACCTCTGTTACTGTAGCTACAGTGAGTCTTGAGTAACTGGAATCCATAATTTTGGATAATCCAACAGAAACCTGCCTTTTTTTTAAAGCGTTTTATGGTGGGTTTATTTTTTTCTTTTGTTATGCCCTGTGTCTATGAAGGTTTGTGTAATAAATCAACTGCTACATTTTGCTTTTCCTCCTATTTATCCATCATTGATAACCATCAAAATATGATGGGATGGATGGAGAATACATCTTGTGATAATTTCAGTGAATCTGAAATATCCTGAACCCTCTGAAGAGTCTGGAATGGCTAAATCATGCTTTGCTTATTGGGTTAATCTCATCCTTTAACTTTCTACTGAGCCCTGAAGATGGTTCCAGGATTTCCAATATGTCATCTTCAAAAATAAAATAAATCCCTGATCTTTCTAGAAAGGCAGTTCAAACCTGTACATGAAAAGACATTGAATCTGATAGTTGGAAAAGAGTCAGTTAGAATTTATCTCCCCACTCCAAACTTGAAAATGTATCACAATCATCACAGTTTAACCATTTACACACTAATCTACAATTTCCTATGTATGTGGTTCTTGTTGTTTTCCTTCAAAAGCTTTTATTCCAGTATTTCCCTAAAGTGAACAATTTATCTGTGCTGAGAACTATTTCTATAGTACTTAAGTTTGTGAGGAGAGAGAACTTCCATGTCATTATGTCATTTCCTCAAATAAGGGTCTATGTTGCAAGATGGAGTGGTTAATTACGGTCCTCTTTTCTCTTTAGTCATTCCCGAATTACCCCGGTGTGTAATTACTCAGTTACTACGATTCAATCAAAATAATAACACGTTTCTTACTCTCCTCATTACTGCTGTAACCAGTGCAACCAGAACCCTCACTTTTTGGCCCAGAACGTTACAGTGTGAAACCATCTGCAGGATAACCACAGGCACGGGCTTATCTGTGGTCCTCGGGCCACCAGGAGTGACCAGTTGGCTCAACTCATCCTGGTGACATGGCACAGTCAACACCATGATCACTGAGGTACCACTGAAATTTATTATTTGGCTGTGCTCAGGGCTTGATCTCCCTCCAGTCTGAGCTCCCATTCTGCCAGGTCCCATGTAAATGCATCTAATAATTTCTAAGTCTCTGGAAGTAAGGAGCTCAGGACAAGCAGCTGGTCACTGAACTCACCCAAAGTTTGACTCTTTTTCTGAATCTCTTCCCATTTGGTCTGGAAGCAGAATAGCACAAGCAGACTTTTAAGGTGGTGTGGTGGGTTGACCCTGTCTGGGTGTCAGGTGCCCACCACACTGCTCTTCTCAGCAGGATGTGGAGGTGGGGGAAGAAAACGAGGTGGAAAAAACTGATGGGTCAAGATAAAGGCTGTTCAAAAAAGCAAAGGCAAAAAGGCCTCATGCAGAAGCAAAGGAAAACTAAAGATTTATTCTCGACTTCCTACCAGCAGGGGATGCCCAGCCCAGCTGGGAAGTAGGGCTTCAGTAGAGCTTAGGGGTTGCTCTGGAAGGCAAACATTGTACTAGGGAATGCTTCTTGCCATCCTTTTCTCTTAACTTTTATTGCCAAGCACATGTCACATAGCATGGAATATCCCTTTGCTCAGTTTGGACCAGCTGTCCTGACTGTGTCCCTTCCCAAGACTTTGCCCACCCCCAGCCTATTGGGGAGGGAGGAATGTTGGAGAAAATCACAGAATTGTAGAACTGTTTGGATTGGAAGGGACCTGAAAGATCACCTTGTTCCAACCCCTGCCAGGGGAAGAGACTCCTTCCCTAGCACAGGTTGCTCAGAGCTCCATCCAATATGGCCTTGAACACTTCCAGGGATGGGGCAGACACAGCTTCTCTGGGAAACCTTCTCTAGGGACTCACCACGCACAGAGTCAAGAATTGCTTCCTAAAATCTACTCTAAACCTACTCTCTGACAGGTGGAAGCCATTCCTCCTTGTCCTGTCACTCGTAAACAGTCTCTCTCCATCTTTCCTGTGGCTCCTTTCAGGTCCTGGAAGGCTACAACTAGGTCACAGCAAAGCCTTTTGTTTTCCAGGCTGAACAACCCCAGCTCTCTCAGTCTTTCCTCACAGCAGAGCTGCCCCATCCCTCTGATCCTCTCGGTGCCTCCTCTGGACTCCTCCAAGAGGTGGATGCTGTGCCAGCACTGCTCAGCAGTAGCCAAAATGCTGGTGTGTTCCAAACACCTTTCTAGCTCCCAAAACACAGCTCAGCTGCCAGGGGGAAAATGAATTCCATCTCAGCCAGACCCAGCACAGGCAGGGACAAGACCCAGACTGAAATCTGGACATCTCATTTTCAGCATCTAAATATACGTGTGCAGGGGGAGACATTTCTGTCCTGGGCATTTATTTTCCTTGTCCTAACATGACACCCCTGGATATTTGAGAAATGCCAGGGTATTGGAGACACCCATGTTGATGGATTCAGGGAACACCTGTCCTATTCCTGACCAGCTGGAAGTTAAGTAGTATCAGAACGACTCCAATAGCAATAACCACAGATGTTCAGGTAACTGAATCCTGTCCCAGATGTCTGGTCTCACATTAAGGTCCACAGAGACTTTTTTCAATGTGTCAGGAGGCAGATTTCCATTAGGAAAGTCAAAAAAGCCACTGGCAAAAGAAAGATATTCAGCCACCCCTTAAAGGCAAGAGTCCAACCACGCTCTGCTCACCCCAGATCATGGGACAGCATTAAAAAGAATAGGATTTGTTAATGGGCAGCACAGAGAGTGAAGACAGAGAGTCCTGACTTTTCCAGCTTGTATGGTTAATTAATTCCACTTTTAATGCATAGTGCTCAGGTTCTGCTGTTAGTCAGGGGGAAAAAAAATAAGACCAAAAAAATAAAGCCTCACAGATGTCAGTCGTTGGTCCACCTTTTTTCCAGCCTCTCCCATAATTAGGATGATCAGGGATTTACTGATTATCTTAACCTCTGGCCAATGATGCAATCCGAAAAACACTCAGTGCCCTTCCCAAAGTAAAATTTGGCTGTGCAGTGGCTTGAAAGAAATAAACATAATTTTGTAAAAGAATGGGTTATACTTTAGGTAATGAAATAACTCTCCACCTGATTAGTTAAATGCAAATGTTTCTCCATCAGTGATTTCTGCTTAGTGCCTCTTCAGGACAGCATCAATTAATTACAGCATTCTTAGGAAAAAAACCTCATTACTAGCCTTTTCATTATATATATATATAGATATATGTAGATATAATATAAAGGCAACTAATCACTATTTCTGTGGGATTCTTCAGTTTATTATTAATATTATACTGCTACATATGATTCTGTGTATCTTATATGAGTGTGCTAATAATTGTCCTGTCCTCTATTAGGCTTTAGCATTCAATATCCAGAACAACTTTTGTTGCACACTCTTCTGCTTTTATTTGCTATTAATATTAGCCAAAAAAGCCTAATATAGCTACTTGATTTCTAAATCTGTATTAAGTATATGGGTTTTATTTCTCATTATTTTCCACAGTTTCTGTTAATGATGTATATAAAGGATCAATAAGTCATTTACAGGAACACAGAAATTTCTTCATCATGAGGTGACATCCGATCTCCTCTACATTAATCTGGTTTCTAGGTAAACAAAAAAAAAAAGAGCAGAAAAATTGTCTTTTCTCTCATTAGTTTCTGAACTTCTCAAGAAAAAAAGAGAAATTAGAAGAATGAAATACATTGTTCATGCCAGTTTGACTGAGAAATGATTTACTGGTACGGATGTGAAAATGTTCCAGTGTTATAAATTGTTTTTTTCCTCTCAGCTTCTCATTTGTTTCAAAGGCTATTTACTTTGCCCACCCCTGAAGACAACTCTGTTGGCAGTGCACTTCAAGGACCAACCTCCTGTGACTGCTGGAAGTCCAACAAAGCCCAGGGGAACCGGGCTTGAAGAGACTTCAAGACACCAACCCACCCACTGTCCATCCCCAGGGCAGTCTCAGCCATCCCTCCCATGGGTTTTTGTCTGATCTTTTTCAAAAACCCTCCAGTGACAGAGACTCAACATTTTCATCATTTCATTTATCAAAGGCTTCAACCATTTTTACTGCCAGAAAGATTTTTCCTGACATCCCAGCCCACGATTTTCCCCTCCCAGTTTTAGCCAGTGTCTTTTTCTGTCCTATCTGACATGGCAAAATTATTCCTGTCTCCCTTCCAAAGGTCTAGTGGAAGGTGACTCTGTCCATGGCAGGGGGTTGGAACTGGATGATCTGTAAGGTCCCTTCCAACCCAAACCATTCT
>JAWWES010000081.1:2644200-2677669 GCA_035583135.1 Lophotriccus pileatus | reverse complement strand
AGTGGAAGGTGACTCTGTCCATGGCAGGGGGTTGGAACTGGATGATCTGTAAGGTCCCTTCCAACCCAAACCATTCTCTCATTCTATGATGTGTCCCCTTCATCTCGTTTTTTTCTAGCCAAACCATGGCTTTCCTTCTGACCCTTCCCCCGACACGGCAGTTTCCTGGTGTCTCCTCAAACCCTCTGCTTGCCTCTAGATTATTTCCAGCAGACCCAAAGCTTCCTTGGAAAATGCTTCCTAAATAGTCTTTATCAAGGTAATTTGATTGCTTACCATCATGAAGTTCTGCTTTATGCAGGAAATAAGTAATATCTTCATTTATACACCCGATAATTTTGCCTTTCTCCATTACTGTGACACCACTGACATTAATTTACTCACCTTGTGTAGCCACCAGGACCTCAAAAGCTTTCCTGAGGCCACTCTGTAAACAACAACTTCACAGATTGTGTTTGATAATTTCCAGTGGTGTTTTTTGCTGCTGTTTCTGTTCTACTTTATCCTGAAATTTTTAATGTTGAAAGTGGATTACTCTCCTCTGATATAAAAGCACTGGTGGAGTATGACCAGCAGGAATGTTGAATGTAAAGACCATTTTTAGATCTTTCAAGGTCTTAATGAGCAACTGATTAAAAGAGAACCAAAAGAGAGACATTTTGGCCCACACAGTGATCGTCCTGTGCAGGTTGGAGAAGGAACTGATGGATTTGATGTTAGAAATGGCTGTTCTGTTTGGCTGAGACAACCTTGCACTTAAAGAGGAAACTAAATTTCCTCACCTGAAAAATTTCAGAGATTTAACACCAATTCCAGACGACAACTAGCTTTGGAAATTAGTGTTTAGTGCATTTATTTAGTGATGTCAAGCCCAAATGACAGAAGTCGTGGGGAACCCGTAAAGAGTCCAAGAAGATGTCTCATGGACTACATCAGAAATATGAAAATTATCTCCTGTAAAACTGACAAGAGACATGGAGGTGCTTCACAGAACATTTTCATTGACTTTTTTGATTAAAAATTAACTTTTATTACTATTCCAATTAAACTTTTTGATTATTTTTGCGCTACGATGGACAGGCAATGGGGAACATTGCACAGTAGTTAATCAATGTTGATCAAATTATTATTCAAGACTTTTTCAGAGGAGAATGTTGTTCCCAACTCAAAATCCAAAATAAGCCTAATCAATGTGAAAAATATATTAATGTTTCTTACTCATCATTACAAAAATCCCTAAGTTTTACTTTATGTTTGTGTTCCAGTACTTCCTTATTTTAAAAAAGTATTTTCATTTTATATTCAACTTGTGTGGGCTTTTTTGTTTGGTTGGTTTTGAATTTGTTTAGATTTTTTTTTTAGTCTTTCAGTTTTATTTTTCCCCTGAAATAGAAAAGCACCATCCTCCAAAAGTTTATATATCAGATATCTCTAAGTGATTGTAGAAATGCCTGATATATAAATTTTTTGAATGAAGACTTGTGTGGAATACTTGGCAGAACAAAAATGTTCTTGTTACACTAATCTTTGTAGACTAAGTCCTAATATTGAATTGCAGCCTCAACTTTCTGTAACAAAAAGATGGAAAGGAAACATTTTTCCCTGGAAATCATGAAAACCAGTCAAATGTAATGGATTAAACCTCTGACTTTCCAAAGATAAGGCAGTAAGAGCACGTGGCAATCCACTTTGATCTCTAGTTTTTCCTTATCATCATGCCTTTAAAAATATAAACAACCTGTTTTCATAACTAAGGATTATACAGCTCACAGAATCCCAGAATGGCTGGGTTTGGAAGGGACCTCTGGAGATCATCCAGTCCAACACCCTTGCTAGATCACGAGTGCATAAGTTTATGTTTTCTGCATCCAAAACCTTCTCTTTTGGTTTCTTTTTTTCTCCCTTAAGAGAAGTGTTAAATGCAGTACTCAAATGGCAAAGTCACCTGTCTGGAAACATCACCTGATGGGAGCCAAAAAAACCCCATGGGTTTAGGTCTGTCTCAGCAGCTCCTAAAAAAACTGGCCCCACTCCTTTCCCAGGGGCTGCATCTCTGTTACACTCACATCATTCTCAAGGGGGAACTGGTTCTGGTGCGGGGAAAAATAATGCTTATCTCTAGTCTGGATCAGCTCCCTGCTCCAGTTGCCTGCAATGCCCACAAATAGCTGTGGCAGGGAATAAGCAGCCCAAAAGAAGTTGAAAGGGGGAAGGAAAGAAGTGCTGGAGCGCTGTGTGGTCAAGTAGCGGTGCCACGGCTCGGCTGCCAAGCTCGGAAACTTATCCCAGTGGAAACAAAATCAACCAAGCACACCGCCACAAACCCTCAGTGCACGAGTGCTTAAGGAGATTCAGCTTAATTTAATGAGATCAAGAGTTAATGTTCTCCACTTTGCACGACATTTTAGCTGCTTCAGTTGAAATCTCTCCCGCTCATTTAATTCGCGAAACGATCGTCCTCTCAATCGAGAAAAATTAATTCCACTGCTTAATTATAACTCTGCATTTTTTCGATCTTGGGTGCGAAAACAATAATTCAAGACCCCATTCGTAAAAACTCCTCCAAGTTCTGGGTTGTCTGAAGTTTCCTTGCTTCAAACGTTCCCTTTTTTTTTTCCCCGTCGGAAACTAAACATTCATTTGTCACGTCTGCACAGCAAAACCACCTATTCTTGGAGCTGTGGTTAAATGACTTGGACCCAGACTTCCTCCTCCCCTCCCCTCCCACACCTTCCCTTTAAATTTCAATACTTTTAAAGAATTGTCATGGCAATAAGAGACTCTGTGAGACAATGGCAGACACTGAAATTTCCTTTTATTTCCCTGTAAATTTCCCTCCAGTATCACAAACTTCACCATGACACCGTGTGCCCCTGGCTCTGACCTTGGGAGGCCACAAAAGCATTCCTGGCTCCGTTTTCGCTTTGGACACTGCTGATTGGATTAAGGAGTTCAAGAAAAATGTCACTTGCAGCTCTTCTCTCAATGTTGAATTCCAATATCTTTTACTGGGCATGATCCTTGGGAAATACGAAGTTGCAGCAATCTCAGAAGTTAAAATCATTTAACTCAAATTGTTTATTTTTAGCTTTGGGAGACCATGGGGTTTATATATCAATGACATTAGGGTGTTTTTTTATTAATTAGGGTATTTTAGGTAAATTATGAAATATTGATATATAGTATTAAGGTTTCCTCCAGCTTTCCTTCATAAAAAAATTAAAATCATAGAATCATGGAATAGTTTATGTTGGAGCTCTGAGCAACTTGGTCTAGTGGAAGGTGTCCCTGCCCTTGGCAGGGGCTGGAATGAGATGATCTTTAAGGTCCCTTCCAACCCAAACCATTCTAGGATTTTCTGATAATGGAGGGGATCTTGCAGAGGGAGAAAATTCAGGCAGCAAAACCCCAAGTTTCATGGCAGTTTTGGGACGCTGTTATGTGTGCAGGTTGAGAGTGCAGACATGGGGCTGGCAGGGCTGGGAGGAGGCAACAAGCTGTTGTGGGGTCAGCCAGGATCTTACAAACTACAAGAGGTGGCAACACAAACTAAAACCATTCTGCAAAAAGCTGCAAGGAAAACCTTGAGAGGGCTGTGAACACATCAGGCTCTCACCTTTGGGAGAGCCTGTGGGGAGAAAAACAGCTCCTTTGCTGCACGTTCCATCTCTCTCCTGCAGCTCTGCCATCCGAAAGGCAAGATGCCACCACTAGAAAACTTGGCAGAGGAGCTGCATGGAATAGGGAGTGTGCTGATGGAGGTGATGAGTGAAGCGAAGATGTAGTAATTACTGATCTACTAAGTGCCTGCTTCTGCCCAGGAGAAGTGTGGGAGCAGACTTGCAGAGGTGGTGGTATTCAAGGCTGAAAGAATTTTGGATAGAACTGGTAGGAAGTGAGAACTTTGTGCCTGTGGAAAACTGGTCCTTCAGATGTGCTTTTATGGAGAAACTGAGCAGCTCAAAGTCCTGCTGCTTATGGAGGAAACTTTTGTCTTTAAATGAAAGAAATAGTGATTATGGTGGAATAATAATAAAGAAAAGACTCATAAGTCCATTACTTTTTTTTTTTTTTAGACATGTCTTTCTCCTTAACCACAAACAGCTGGAAATTTGCACAAAACAGCGACAGTAGGAAGGAACTCATTTTAATGGAATGTCTGTGCTGCAGATTGGCAGAACAAGGCTGAAAACACAGAAAAAAAGGTTTTCCAGTATGATCCATGGTCATCAAAGTTCCATGTGGTGGATTTCAGCGTAAGACCCCTCTACACCAATGCCCACTCTCCCTGAGAAATGAAAACCTTGGGAAGTATCTTACGTCGGTCTCTCTCTGTTCTCTGGTACGTTGAAAAGTGGCAGATAATGCCTTGTGTGGTTTTTACAGGCATGACTTCAACAGCACTGAGTAAACACACAGAATGGTTCAGATGTGGTGGCTGAAATGGAAAATTCTGATGTGGACACCAAAAGCTTACTCACAGGCAACTTATTTTTCTAATACAGGGACCAAAGAAGTGCATCCCCGTGAAATGTGAGATGTTACTCCTCTGAAAAGAGTCTGTTTATGATTCATTTTCCAACAGTGGCTGAAATGGCTGTAGGCTGCATGATCAGTAGACCATTTGTGGGACAGCCTAGAGGCTTTTAACCTTAATAGAACTGATACATTACCAGAAACATCGTGGATGCTCAGTCAAATATTTTTCTTGAAACTCGAATCTCTTTGGGAAGGAAAGCAGAGGGAATGTGTCCAAATGCTGTAACTGGCATCATCTTGTGAGGACAGCATGGATCACTATAGTTTTATAAGATTCTCTAGGATTATAACAGTGTTAAATGTCTGTGAGACAACTGAAAATCCCTGTTGTTGCCTTAATGAAACACTTTGAGTAACTTAAATTATATCATATCATATCATAGAATGACCTGTGTTGGAAGGGACCTTAAAGATCATCCAGTTCCACCCCCTGCCATGGGCAGGGATACCTTCCACTAGCCCAGGTTGCTCCAAGCCTTGGACACTCCCAGGGATGGGGCAGCCACAGCTTCTCTGGGTAACCTGTGCCAGGGCCTCACCACCCTCTCAGTAAAAAATTTTTTCCTAATATCCAATCTAAACCTGCTCTCTGACAGTTTGAAGTCATTTCCCCATGTCCTGTCACTAAATGATCTTGTAAAAAGTCCCTCTCCATCTTCCTGGTCTCCCTTCAGGGAGTGGTCTCCCTTCAGGGGCTGGAAGGTTACAAGAAGTTCATCCTGAAGCTTCTCTTCTCCAGGCTCCACAAAGCCAGTTGGGTTGTTCACCTCCTCAGATGGGAATAGGAGGGAATCAGCAAAACACTGGGATGTACTGAATGTCACTGCCAGATTTGAAGACCTATGTCATGGTGAATTAAGACTCTGTGGGTTGAAGTTCTCTCATCAGATTTTTTCATAATTTTACCAACTGAAAAGGTAGATTGAGCATTATGGGCTGAAATTTTTCTGTGTTACACCTCTGCAGGGAAATCTTTCAGTTCTTGAGATTATGTGGCTTCTGAAATGAGGCTGGGAAAAATAGGAGAGTTTGCCCACAATAAATATATTTGTAAGTGTTCATTGACAAGGTCTAGAGTTTCATGCTCTGGAAAAAAAAAAATCATTAAAATTGACAAGAGCACAGCACTTATTTTGTTTTAGGCAGCTTTGTGAAAGCTTGCCTGATCTAGGCAAGGTATAAGTATTTGAGGAATAATGAAATAAAGCCTTTTGCATACACTGAAGGGAAAGCTTGCCAACTTCAGCTCTCCAAAAACACCTTCTTGTGTTCTCAGTTCCCTCACAGATCCAACGCACAAACAAACTCCGAAAGCTTCATCCCCACAGACACTTCCAAATGTAGTTTGTACCAAATGCAGAGCCCTGCATAGGTACAACTTTAGTTCCTCGTAGCTGTGATGACTCTGGGAGATGAGAGGGTTCTCCTTTCCATGGTCTCAGCATTCCCACTCCCAATCCATGTAGACAAGCAGTAAGAAGTCATTTGAAACAAGTGCAGGAAGATGAGTGGGGAAGATGGATAAAGAGCACTGAAAACAGGGTTGTAGGATGGACCATTGTGGGAAGATGGGAGCTGGGGTTAAGAATTGATTTTGGGAAATGGCAGGATATGAGAATAGAAGAGCAGAGAACAAGATTTTAAAGATATTTCATATCTTATGTCTCTGATCTTGCAGTGTTAACATTTGCTTAATATTGATATGGAATCTGAAATCCTTCAAGAGAGTCTGAACTGATGGACAAGCTTTGATACACACCCAGCAGGGCTGGAGTACAGCCAAACTTATGGCTTCTAGACATTAGATTAGACAAGAGAATGTTGTAAAAGAGATTTAAATAGATTTTCATCTAATGCTTAGGATGAGATGAATGAGCTGAGTGCACACATTTCGATACTTCGACTAACGGAGTGGATGGGTTGAGATTTAGACACCGAACTTACAGAAGTCTCAAGCAAAGTGGGAAGAATCCCTTGTGAATTTTGCCTTCAAATCAATGTCCAGCAGGTACCCAGCAGAATTTTTGCTCACATGCCTGTGAGTAGCTTTTGATCCTGTGTTTTAAAGTGCAGCACTGTGGTCACTGCACCCACACTGCAAAATGTGAATCAGAATAAATTGACATCAACATTAGCTGCTGTTAGGAGAGGGTTTCTCTCATGCCAGCAATGTTGTTCAATACAAGATTAGCAACATTTAGAGCTCCTAAAAACAATTTTGGGTTTAAAGAAAGAATCAGGGGTCTTGCCAGGAAGGTACAGCATTCTCATAACCTTGGAATCAGTCACTAAATTCATCCATCCAGTCACTGAGAGTGTAGCAAAGTGAAAAAGTTGGAAAGCTTAAATCCAGCTTAGAGAATTGTTAATATTTATTTCTCACTCCGCTGTCCTGTTACGTCACTTCTGTGCAAAAAGATAAATGCTTCAAATCCACAACTGAGGGCAGGAAGAGAAGCCAAAAAGCAGTGAGAGATGCTGAGAAAGGCTAAAGGAGTGAAGTCTGACTACTCTTGCTTTGGACCATGAACTCTCTTGCTTTGTACCACTGTGCTCTGCACACCCTGAGTCTGGCAGTGCTTGTAAGTAATTGCATGGGAAAAAAAAAAAGGGCAAAAAAACTTCATTGTGTTTCACTAATTGTTTGTTTCCTCCTTGGAGCAGATGGGCAGATACACAGCTTCTTTCTCTTTTCTCTTTATTTGCTTTGGATTCCACTTAAACAAGGCAAGATGCTATGAAAAGTGTGAACAGCAACAGAAGGGACACACACTGTAGGATCTTTATATCTTTATGCTTTCTTCTCCCACCCTCACTACAGAGAAACAACATAATTGGCAGAACTCCCTTTTTTTTTAATATGTGTGTGTAGGCTTTAAGATACTGACAAGAAGAAACTGGAGGAGGGCTGTTACATTAGAGTAGCTGAGTTTTGATAGAGTTTTTTTTTTTAGTTTCAGATTATACAGCCTTATTAGTTACAATTCCAGCTGCTTTGGTGGCAGCTTTAATGTGATTTAATATGTGAGCAGCTGAGATGCTTCAGGTAACAAATGGAAGCAGCAGGAGTGTTTATGGAAGAAATAGAAATATTTAAATGATTAGAAAGCTCAGAAGTCTGGCTGATATTTTGATTTGGACAAAGATTAGTAAACCAGCATTCAGGATCACAGGGATAGTGGGAAATGCCCGTGCAAAGTGAGGGAAGGATATTTGCTTTGGTTTTGAGAGTAATCCTGTTTTCAGCATCTTCCTTTTGTGATCCTTCCTCTATATCCTTTCTTCTTTCCTGGGAATCTCTTTTCTGAAGGAACATTTCATGGGGTGGGGGGGCACAGAAGTCTTTTTGTGGACTGAGAAAAACAAAGCACGGTGAAATGACTGAAAAGACTTTTTGCTTTGTATCATCTGTGTGACAAACTCCACTTCCCTGTAGTGGGAGTAGATAAGTGTAATTGCTTGCAAGTAGAATATCAGGCTAATAGTTAAAAATATGACTGAAGGTCTCTGTAAGATCCTGTCCCTTTTACCCAAGAGAAATAACACTTTCATCTATAAAATTGCATTGGTTATTTTATGATTATACACTGAACAAAAAACAACTTTATGTGTTAGTGTATAATAAAAATCTCCCAGCATGTGTTGCATATTTTATTATAATGGAGGATAAGTAAACAACCCTTCTTTGAGTACATAGTGGTGGAAAAACTGCCATCTGGTTTTATTGGTGTAACTGATCGCATACTTTTTCTGGTAGAGCTGAACTCAACTTTTGGAGAGGTTTTAAAGGCTTTAGAAACTGAAGGAATCTTTTCAATATATTCTACCTGAGTTGGTGTCATAGAAGACTTTGCACTCAGTGTCTGTTCAAGCAGTGCTTAGTGATGACTTGCATATAAATATAAACTGTCACAGCATCTCTTAAGGTTGGGTCTTCTTGAAGGAAGAGGCAATAATTTGAATCCCTGGTGCTTGATCAGCCTCATCTTTTTTATTTGACCTGCACGTGGTAAAATGTTCTCATAGGGAGACTTAGAAAGAAAAAAGGGAATAAAAAAAGGTTTCCTGGAATGGTGAATGAGCCAAACAAGCTCTGCTCTTGCCATGAACATTTCAGAGAGCAAAGAGAGTTTTGACAGGCAAGATCTAGTAATGTGTTTTTTGGTTTTCTTTTTTCTTGCCAGGAGAAATAATTTAGGGCAGTGCAAATGGGTACATTTCCTGCCTGCTGAGGTTTTACTGGGCACAGTTCACCAAACCAAGAGAATGTTGTAGAATAGATTGTCAGTAAATGACAATTTGACTGTTTTTTCTACTGACTAATAAAGCTACTTTGTGCAATAGCTGTCACACACCACGGTTAGGGAGCTTTCCAGCACAGATGACAGCACAGATTTATTGTCCAGGGTGAGCACAAGGGGGGATGGAATATATGTTGGCATGAAAAGAGATATCAAGTGAACAAAGATTTTCAAGACAGATGCCAATTTTCTGTCATTCTACCTACCATTACATATCTTAGTTGATTTGAGGGGCTCCCCAGGCTTCTTCTTTTCAACTGGTCTCTCTGACATCAGTGGGGCATCACACTTCATTCAGCCTGGAGAACCTTTGCATTGCTGCCTTAAACTGATCCATGGCACTGCTGTCTGTAAATCTGGCAAGAAAACCACATCCTCCTAAAAGAGCAGTAAATGGGAAGCAGATGATCTTGAAGGGCATAAATGGAATTTTTTTTTCAACTCCCAAGGTCCAAACCCCAGAAAAACAAATGTTGTGCAATTAATCCAGAGTTCTCCAGCAGCCTGAGAGCCTCAAGTTGTGAGACAATCAGCAGTTCAGATGCTCTGCAGACCAACAGGAGGTGTGGGCGTTAACGTGGAGGGGAAACACCAGCTTACTGGAATGGGTACGACCTGCTCTCTGAATGAACTGAAAGCCAGATATTTCTTTTCAAAATTCCCTGAATATTAATCCTCCCTGGGTGGAAGAAAACTGAGCCATATGCCAGCCACCTGCTCACCCCACGAGTCTCATCCCCAGTTTATTTTCTTGATGTGCCTGCGTGTTTTCCTGCCTGTGCTCACTCACCTGGAGCACACCAGCACCAGTGGCCAGGGAGCAGAGCTAAGGCAGAGTGCCTCTTATGGCAACTGGTCTTCTGGGACTGGGGACAATGGTTGCACAAGGCAAATAATCCTTTCTTTGGGATACATGACATTAAATGTGTATTTCTGCACAGTGGGCACAGTCACAGCAGTTGTGGTGTGTAACACACACACTGCTTTGTCCTTTGGTGGCCAAGGTCCTCTGGAGGCCTTCAAAATCTCCTCTGGTGCCCATGTAAGCTCGAGTCTAAATAAGGACTAAAGCAACTAAACAGTCCCTGCTATCAAAACACCTTCATTTCAAACCAACAAGCGCTTTGGTGCAGAGTTTGGGTTTTTTTTTCCAAAGAAAGGAGTTTTGCCTCCCACCCTGTGCAAAGAAAGGCAAATGGCAGAAGGGAGAGAACAGATTAGTTCCTTTTAGAGTGAAAAACTCTCTCAGAAGACAATGTTGCAGTAACTGTGTGTGATTCCAAGGTGGTGTTTCTTTGGAGGTTGGCAGGGGCTTGTCTATGCACAGGAGGGCTCTGCAGCCTGTCCTGCAGTGCTGAGCCCTTCACTGTTATGAAAAGCAGCCTGACCATGTCCTGTCTGTCTTTCTGGGGCCAGATTTAACAGGGTCTAACTAAATTTAGGATGGAAATGAGTCCTGCACTCAAAGCCAGGCCCTGGGAAAGAGGTCTTTGATTGTGAACATAGCCAGAGGAATCTTACAAACTTTCCAGACCTGTGACTACCATCTTCTGACATCTCTACTTGCCTGATGGTTTGCTCTGATGTAAAGTATTACAGCTTTATTACCTTTAGCAGAGCTCATATAGATGTGGTGTTTAGGGATATGGTTTAGCGGTGGATCTGACAGTGCTGGTTGGACTTGATCTTGGAGGCATTTTCCAGCCTTAATTGTTCGGAGATTCTGTGATCCTGTGATCCCAAAGTGTTGTAATTTGTGTAAAGACTGTGGTACCCTCTGGATTCTAAACCCTAAGGTAGCATTTTATGTCCTTAAAACAACCTTGTTAGCTGCAACAGTAGGTCTGGATTTACTCGCTGATGATCCAACCCTTTCTTACTAATCATCTCCTCCCTGTAGGTTGCTGGAAATGTCCACCCAGAGTGTGATTTCATGACAGAGCTGAAAAAAAATGAGGCTGAATGTCTGGAGAACCCACAAGAGCATGAAAATGCAACATCAGCAGGTGTCCATGTGTGAGGGGTGAAGGGAGGGAGGGACAAGTGACCCACTAGCAGAGTGAGGACACAGCCAGGCTGCCAATGTGCATGTTTGAGGGTTTTATTTATTGTCCCACATACTCATTGTCTTGTCAGCGCTTCTTCCATCTATTCCCTTTCCTTTCAGTTCTTCTTCTCTCAGTCTTTTCCATTCAAATATGGACAGTCAGTTTATCTGAATGAGTCCTTGTGTCCTTGCCCTATCCTTTAGCCAACTGGATGCTATCATGGCCTCATGCTTGCATGTCTGTCAGGGTGTTTTGATCTTTAAAAATAGGATGACCCCATAAAAAGTACTGTCATCTTGTCTTTCTTCCAGAATCCATTTCCATTAAACCTTTTCATTTATTACTTTATTTCAAAAACCAACCCCAGTCTAACACAGTGGGTCTAACTAAAGCAGATGAAATAATCCCCTGGGGGTGTTTATTTCTCGTTATAGAATAAAAATTGTGGCCAAAAACCTATTTTTATAAGATATGTAAACGGTGGAGTGGCAAAGTTTAAAAAGGTTTGGGGTTTCATTTTGCTCAAATATAATTATGCTTAAAAATACATTTTGCTTTCTGCCTGAGGTTGCAAGAGAACTTGGGACAAATTACTGTGCTGGCCAGAGGCAGATGCTGGAGAGACTCTTGCCTTACCATGCCCAAACATCATCCTTCACTTTATGAAGGAGCCAGGTGATGTACCATCAGGGTTGTACTCCTGTTCTACTGTTGTCTGGAAAAGTGTTTCTAAAAAGTGGGGGTGAAGACAGCAAGTTTGATGTTCCCACTCTCCAGCTGGATCAGAGTAACACTGCAAAGGTTTCAGCAGGATCTGAGGCACCTTAGCAGTTCTGATCATATTTTAAGCACTATCCATAGTCTGTGATGAGGCCCTGATCCCAAACCCGATGAAATAAACAGAGGGATTCCATGGGTTTCCAGGGGCTTTGGGATCAGCTTGTTGTGTGAGTTTTCTACAAAGCTCATATGAGGTTGCCTAGGTCAGAACTTAAGCACGGGGCTTTCTGGGATTTATGCTCTGATTGGTTTGGGATGAAATGAAAGGCAGAGGGATGAGTAACGTGATTGTTCTTTAAGACTAAGTTTGGAGATACAAAGCAGAACTCGGCCCTTGAAGCAGCACATGTGTTTGGCCAAACGCAAACCTGCAAATTAATCCTCGGTGTCTGCTTGCTCTGTGGGTGAATATGGCAAGGAACAAACTGTGAGCCCACAAGGAGGAAACCATCTTCCAGCAAAGACCTGGATTTGGCAGCCCCACAAGAAAAAGAAGCTGTAAAGCCCAAGCTCTGCCTCACCCAACACATGCCTGTTATAAGCGAGGGATAAGGAAAGTCCCTTTCATCCGTGCAGATTCATTTCCTGCCACGGGATTCTCGGATTTATCCTTCATCTGAGACATAAATCTCTTTATGGAAATGTGCTGTCCTCATAGAAGGAACTGCTTATCTCAGCCTCTGGTCTGCAAGGAAAGAATAAACCCCAAGGGAGGTGGGAATGAGAGGGGATATATTAGAAGGGTGAGTGCTGTACAAAGCAGAAGTCTGATGGAGCAGTGCTTCCCAATCCTCTCCAGTGGATTTCTTGTTCCCTGATTTAATTAATTCCTTACTCCTTCCCACCTCTACCCCATCACCTTGGTTCTCTCACCGCTTTTCCCATTGTTTGTCTATGATAAAGTATAAAGGTTTGTGTCTGATGACCTGAATGTGCACACACAAAGTGTCCTAACAACTCTGTGAGATGCCCATGTGCGTGATCCTCTCCTCCTGGCATAACCTTGGTACCAGTCAGAGTACAGTCTCCTGGGGTTTATTTTCCATATCATGTGGTTTTCCACTGGAAAAAATTAAGTGCTTCTGTTTCAGCTGGGATAGTAAAAAGGAACTGCACAAGGAAAGGGTGGTCTGACCCGTTCCCTCCCTACCATGTCGCCTGTCCGGTTGAAGATGAGATTCCTCTAGAAGAAGTAAGTTTAATTACATAAAAATAAGTGAGTGGTGTGCTGATGTTATAGGATTTCTTTCTGTTCCTGAAGAACACTGTGAAGGGAGGCTCAGCTAAAGCTGAAATTTCTTTCTAAGAGCAGAATGTAATTCAGATTTGACTCCAGCCGCTTCTTTTGGAAAATAACTAGGAATGTTTTGTTATCCATGTGTAAGAGCGTAATAAAAATAAAGCCAGCTGCAAATTCCAAACAATCATGAACTTGCCTACAGATACAACAGCTAGAGATGTATCATAAAATGCTCATAAAATATGAATTAAGACATTTCAGTAATATCAGTCAGCAAGATGAATTCATAGCATCACAGCACCAGTGATGTGCTGCTATAACACTGCTGTTCCAAATTCAGCAATATCTAAGGACAAGAGAGGGTTTGGGTTTCTTTCTCATCCTGCATAAAATATCTAATTCATCAAGGAAAAAAAAAGTCTCAAATTTTTTTATGTCAGTAATGCAGATCAGAATCTGCCATAATTCTTCAGCCAGATTTTGACAGTCGGTGATATCTAGAGGTTATGTGCTTGATTCCTAATTAATATGGATAAAAACATAGTTGATATCATCATGGGGAAATTCCACTTGTCTTCCCATTACTTTTTGTCTTGACTACTGTAACTGTTTAGCTCAAACTTCCTTTCCAGCCTCTAAAGCCTCAGCACCTGCTGCTCTGCACAAATAAACACTTACCCTGAAATGCAACTCTTCTCTTTCTTTCCTTCTTTTATTGCTTCCTTACGCTGCTGGGGTAAAAACAATCTTCAGTGGGGGTAGATTTGTGTTAGACATTAGGAAGAAATTCCCCCATGTGAGGGTGGGCAGGCCCTGGCACAGGTTGCCCAGAGAAGCTGCGGCTGCCCCATCCCTGGAAGTGTCCAAGGCCAGGTTGGACAAGGCTTGGAGCCACCTGGGATAGTGGAAGGTGTCTCTGTGACAGGGGAGTTGGATTGAGATGATTTTTAAGGTCCCTTCCAGCCCATTCTCTGATTATTCAATCATTTTACCTAAAAGCAAACTCCTCAGTTGTAGGTTTATCAATGTTAGGATTTGATCCTTTTCTGTGTTTTCCATATCTGACTTGTTGCCAGACAAGGTCAGCCTAGCACAGCTTTGATGTTTCTCATGGAGTGCTGGATCCAGACTTACTGGCAAGCTTTCCAGCTCTGAGGTACTTCCCTGAGCTCTGGCTGGAATTGTGCAGAGTCAGGAATTTGGATAATCAGATACAATTCACAGTTCATCCACCAGACAAAAAAAGAGGCCACTATGCCTGGTTTCCACATCATACAACTTTATCAATCTCAAAAGATTATGGTGCAAATCAAGGCTAATCACTACAAGGTGGATTTATATCAGTGCTTTGATGGGATCAGGTGGGAACTTTCAGGGATATGTCTTGGCCCTCCCCACTTACTGCATTTACACTGAGGAGTGTTCTCAGAAAGGATAACTCATATTCTCATGGATAAAACTAGACTGGAAGAAAAATTCAAGGTTAACCTGGTGTGTTCTGGCCGGTATTAAATGTTCAGATTGGATGATGGGTCCTCAGCACCAAATGTCTCACTCCACTAAACCAGGGGTTGGAATTAGATGCTATTTAAGGTCATTTCCAACCCAAACCAGTCAGGGATTCTATGACCTGCACTTGTGAAGTCAGGTGTGGGGACAGATCCTTTTTCTTGCTGTCAGAAACCTATAAGGTCTCACCTTCCCATGAGTTGAGTTGTCTTCTGAGGGTGTTTCTTTCCCTTCATCAGCTAGAAAAGAAAGAGAATGAGAAGAAACTGGATTGTGTCAACACTTAAACAGTTCCCGTGGCCAGGCTCTCACATTCCTCATTTTACTCCAGACTCAGCTGCTCATATTTAGGCAGCTAATTTTTAGGCACCTAAAATAAATTAAATGAACGCTGAAGTTACACCTAAGGCTCAAAACAAGTGTATCCCCTTCCCCACAGTGAACTGTAGCAACGCACTGCAGAGCTGTGAAGGTTTTAAGTTATAAAAGCATTGAAATGGGACCCAAGAGGTGGCCCATGTTGGATTGAAGGGAAAGATTTCCAGCCTAGAGCTTATTGATTCTATTTTCTTCTTCCATGTGTGATAGTGGAAACCAGCTTATCCTCACTCAGAGATCGTGTCTGATAGAGGTGCCACTTAAACTGAAATGGGTTTTTTTTTGATTGACATTCTGGCTGAGTAACAGTTGAGTTTGGCAGCAGGAAAGACAGAGGAGGACAAAGAAAAAAAAAAGCAGAAAAAACCCCAAGTAACTGGAACACAATAAAAAGGGAAAGGAAGAATAGATGGTAAAATTGGAAATAAGGCAGCAGAGAGCAGGAAAGTGGAGAAACACAGGGAAAGGTTGATGGAATTCTGTATGCATCATGTAGCCAGCTGTCAGCAGGACTAAAAAATATAAAATACAGTATTTCTAAAAATGCACATAAATATGCTATACTATAAAATACAGTATTTATAAAAATGCCCCTGATTTTTAACAGTGTCTTCATTAAAGACTGGCTTTGGTGTTTATGGTTTTATGAAGGAGCTTCAAACCACCCTCATCAATACATGTTTTTGTATGGATTGGGCTGTATCTACATAACTGTGGAATGCGTTTTTACAAAAGAAACCTGACGAGTGATTTAAGTTGATTTTTGCCGCGGGATTAAAAGGGGGAAGAAAAGGCAGCCAGGGATATGAACAGATTGGAAGCTCCAAACAAAGCAAAACTGCCAGAACCTATAAAAAACCTCTCATTTAGCTGCAAGTTTTGTGACAAATTATTCTATTCCCTTGTAGCAATCCTATTTTTCTACTATAAGGATCATCTACACTGTGGGACACAGCGTGTCCATCACCTCACTCATCATTGCTGTGACAGTTCTTATTGCATTCAGGTAAAGGAATCCTCTGACCTCGATTCTTTTAACAGAATTCTTTGTCTGACACTGCAGGAGACAGCATTAGACATTAGAAAATAACATAGGTAGAAATCCAGATGAATAAAAATAAACATTTCCAGCCGTATTGGTTTAATAACGTTAAACTGAAGCTGGAAACGAGAAGTGATCAGAGAGAGCCAGACAGAAAGAGAATCAGAGCTGGGAAATAAACCCTGGCTGAATGTTGGCAAAACTCAAAGCTTGGATCCTGAAAAACTAATAGATAAATTTACTGCTTTTGTTGGAATAAAGATATTTCTTCATAAACTATGTGTGCTTGCCTTGTGTGGCTTCAGGGAATTTTATATTAATGAGAAGAACATGCACAAGGAACTTGATTGTGAATCAATGTTTCCTATGGCATTGTATATATTCCTATCTAGAAATTTATAATTAAAAACATAATTTAAAATTAGTCTCAGAAGTTGGCTATGTTTGGTTAAGATTACTTTCTTACTGAACATCAATTAGGTATTTTCAGGTATAGTTTAGAGTATCTTCAGTAAAACTGCTCATTTATTTAATCATTTAATATGTATTTAATGTTTGCTGCCATGTAGGATTCATTTTATTGATCTTTGTTTATTTCTTGTATTTCTGCAAGACAAGAAAGGCTGGAGTTTTCTGATTGTGCTGTGAGAATCAGGGTTCTCTGGGGAAAGTTTCTTGACCTCTCTTGGTTCCTAGTTTGTGTCTGGAAGCCAGCAGATATGTTTATTGACATCCACTCTGACCTCAGGAAAACAAAGCAGCCCAAATGAGGGGAAAGGAAGAAACAATGGACATAAAGAGACACAGCAAGAGGGAGGGGAAAAAACTTATAGTTAACAATGGGGTTGACATTTGAGGTCAGTAATAAAATTCTGCCCACTCTGGGTGAACTTTGAGATTAGGTGACCCTCAGGTTACTGGAGCTGGGTGGAATTCAGCTTCTGATGGAATTCTTTGCTTATTAACTAAACTCTTCATGTTCAAGTGAAAACATAAAAAAAAATGAAGCTGTATAAATCTGTATTTAATAACAGTCAAAATTTAAATTTAATTAACTGAGAATTTAAGGTAGGTGTGCCAAGTTGTTTTAAAGCCCTTCTCTGCTTTCACTTAATTCATAAAAGTAACTTTGGTAAAGTAAGGAAAAAAGCCTTTAATTTTGGATAAGGCTGTCTTCACGGGGGTTTAATGCAATTTAACTCATTTGTGGCATAGAGAAAATATTTTTAAGCAACTGTTGCCCTGTTCATTGGGAAAAGTATCTGCTTATTCCAGGATATTCCTGCCTGCTTGGTCTCGGGAGTGCTTTAGCCATTTTCTGCAATATGTCAGTAAAGATCATTCCTCAAATGCAGGATTGGCCCCAAAATAATGCCACCTAAAAGCCTGTTTCAGGTGTACTGAACGCAAACATAAATGTAAGGAATTCCAGATTCCTTAAGTTTGGCAGGCCAGGAACATCCCCAGGCCTCCACCTAACCAGGAAAGGGATTGAGATGTAGACTGTGGGTGAATTCCTTCGCATCAGGATGGTTCCCATCTCTGCCTGAGAGAGCTCAGTGGTGAAAGTGTTCTTCCTATCTGTGTTTGGAAGTGAAAATGAGATGAAACAAGGGCTTATTGCTTATTTGGATTACCCCCAGCACAAGCCAGCTGTGCTGAGAAAGACCTCTCTTCTTTTCTTCCAGGAGGCTTCGCTGTCCCAGGAATTATATCCACGTGCAGCTCTTTTTTACATTTATCTTCAAAGCCACTGCTATTTTCATTAAAGATGCTGTCCTTTTCCAAGAGGAAGGCATTGATCACTGCAGCTTCTCTACAGTAAGCACATGAAAATCAGGATACTGTGGTACTTGATATTTTTACATACCACTTATATATGGCTTCACTTCTCAGGGCCCTTTTTACTACTACTTATTTTTTTTTCATTCTAACCAATAATGAAAGTTATATAATTCTTTTATTCAGTATGCTTTGCCTCCATAAATGTGAACCTTTTATGCTCTGAAGGTATCAGCTTCTGATCTTGTAGTACTCTGAATCAAATTTAGACTTTGACATAGCAAAAAGTGGTGTTATGTTTCTATAATCTGAAGCCTAAAACTGAAGATTTCTAAGTGCCTCATAGAACAACTTTTAAAGCTGATTCTTCTGGAAATGTCGGATTTTATGTTCTGACTGGAAACTCTGGCCTGTAAACTACAAAAGGCTCCAGGTACTAAGCAATCAAAAAAATCTTGGCAGCCTGGGAATGGTTTTCAAACACAGGTTTATGGGATGGATCCTCTGCATTGCTCGTGGCCACACAGAAGTTTAGAGGTGAGAATAAGGAGGAAAATGGGCCTGAACCTTTGTCCATGAAGCATTTGACACTGAAGATACACTGAAAGCAGTGCATTTGTGAATACAGCCCAAGCTGTATTTCTAATATAGAGAAATAAAGCAAAATACAGTGGAGATTCCGAAGTATTGTGATGGTTAAAGCCTTACTACTCAAAAAGCCCTTTTACATTTGAAGCTTTCATTTTAAACATCATGTAACAGTGAGGTCTTGTTTGTAGAACTCAACGAGACTACAGATGTCTGCTACATCTGCAAATCAAGCACTTTTATCTACCTTAAACTATGACTGTCCTGTTCTCCCTCAGACTGAATGCAAGATCTCTGTGGTTTTCTGTCACTACTTCATGATGACCAACTTCATGTGGCTGCTGGTGGAGGCTCTTTACCTAAACTGTCTACTGCTCTCATCCCTTTCTCATGGAAGAAGATACTTTTGGTGGCTTGTCCTCTTTGGCTGGGGTGAGTCAGGTTTTTCCATGACATTAGTGGAAGGCAAGTTGTTACACAAGTTTGTTAAATACAGGTGAGTTGTGTTCATCTGAGCAAGAGGTTGCAAATTCTGTCATCTGGGACAGAACTATTTGTTTCCCTTTATACCTTCAAGATACAAACGAGATATAACTCGCTTCATTTCCCCCTGGGAATCAGAAGAATTCCCTTTAGGTTTATACTTCGAGTTTAAAGCAATTCCTCTTACATGAGGAGACCACAAAGGGTGATTCCAGCTCTGAAAATGAAGGATCTGTGTCATCACACCAGAGTTTCAGTGGACAAGGTTTGGATTATTTGATGAAACCAGACAACCCCAATTCTTGTTTCAATGTCTGACAGGTTTTCCTACACTTTTCACCCTTATATGGATTCTGGCAAAATTCTACTTCGAAGACACGGCGTAAGTCCTTGTTTCCCACATTATCCTATGTTCTTGATTTATATTCTCAATTTATTGCAGTGATTACGTGCCCGTCTTCTTCTAAATTCTTGCTGTTTTTTGCAGATGCTGGGATATTAATGAAGGCTCTCCTTACTGGTGGCTAATCAAAGGACCTATTATAATTTCTGTGGGGGTAGGTGCTTCTGAGTTCGCCAACATTAATTAGGAGAAAAAAAAGACTTTTAAATTAAAATCTTGTTACTGTTTGCTGAGATGTGAGAAGAGGGATGGTGGAATTTCTGCTGTAAACTTGCCTACATACAATGCAAACGAAAAAGGGGCAGAGAGCTGACACCCTTGCAAAGCAAACATCCTTCAAACAAATTAAAACCTTCATAGAACTGTCACTTAATTGAAATTAATAATGAGTGAGTGGCTGCACCACCCTTAAAATATTTGGAAACAAAATTTTAGCATCAGATCTCAGAATCAGCCATAAATTTCAACACAAACTTCCAGGGTCAGCAGGTTTCTGTTCATAGCTGATAACAGCGATAATAACCCTGGAGCCTGACATTTATTGGATAAACTGATGGGCTTTAAATGGTTATCGTATAAAATTACTCCCACATGTCATTAAACCCAAGCAGTGTTTGAGAAAGCAGCTACTGGACCTTAAGACTAGCTATTAAAAACTTAATTTATTTGGAGGACAGCTGCATGCAAATGAGGCACATGGAATCATAGAGTGGTTTGGGTTGGAAAGGGCCTTAAAGATATGCATAAATAATGTGATTAAAGAGTCTCAAGTCGAATTCTGGTCATACTTTACCGTATTTCAATAAATTGTTGCATTTCCTCCTACCTCCATTATTTCCCCCCCTTCTGACATCCACATCTGAAGTCAGGGAACTGCAGGGATGATTTCTCTGATGGAACATACACGAGGCATCACTGATAGATAAAATAAGATTGGAGTTTCAGGCAAAATGAGGACGTTCTCAGGCAAAATGAAGCATTCAACCTCACCTAAAGAAGAGCTGGTGCCTATGGACACACAGAAATGCTCAGGGAGAATCTCTCTGGTTGTGGAAAACCGAGCAGCCTCACAGGCTTTGGATCAATCTGTGCCAAATGGCAGTTGTAGAACATTTGATCTGCAAGTTAGGCTTGACCCTAGCGAGGTTTGGAGCTGAGCTAATGCTCCTCAGAGGCTCCTTCAAGGTCAGCAGAGAGAAATCTGTGCTTTTGGCATCTGACTTCAAATAAATGTCTTCTCTGGGAGGAGATGAGTCGTTCCCAACACCTCCTGAGGCTCTGTTGGCTCTCCATTGCTGGCAAAGGCAGAACAGGGGGATCAGCTAGGATGGAGGGATCTCACTGCAGAGACATTTAGCCAGATAAGTTCCAATAAAAACGTCTGAAGAGATCGGCAAAAATTTAACGCAACAGTGATCTCAAAAGAAATTCCCACTGACATGAGCTAGGAAAGGTAAAAGAGTCACACAAGCTATTGATGAAAATATTTTGCTTAGCAAAGTCAGATTCTCAAGGTTTCATCTTCTCTAAGAAAGGATGTAACCTATTTAGATATGCTGAATAGAATTTAGATATCATGAATGCTGCCAATAGAAATAACATTAATAACCTTAGGCTGACACCATTGTAACTGCACACGTTATCACTGAAATTTAACACCACCCCTAGATTTTCATTAAGAAGTTTTACATTAGAAATTAACCTTTTCTTTTTTTTTTCTTCCTCCTCCCTCTCCTAAATATTGTGAGCAGGTCAATTTTGTCCTATTTATCAACATCATCAGAATTTTGCTGAAAAAACTAGACCCAAGACAAATCAACTTCAATAACTCTTCTCAGTACAGGTAGTGTATGGCATAACTTTTTTTAAAAATTGATTTTTTTCAAGAATAAAAGCTTACATAATATTTTCTAAAGAGAGAAGCACTTGTTCAGTGTCACAGACAGGCTCGGTTTAACTGGCATTACATTTTAGAAATTCCCAACCTTATCCCACTCCCAAGAAAACTGATCAAAGGATAAGACTGAATTCACCTAATATGGGCCAGCATAATATATTCAGATGAGTTCTGTGTCTGCCTTCCAATTAAAATCAATTGGGAGACAAGAAAACCATTAATTGAATCTGCATTAAATGTCTGATCTAGAGCAGGATAAATTACCCTCTAAGCTGCCTTTTCCTATATGAGAACTGTAGGGGGAGTGCACAGTACTATTTTATATATATTTTATATATATTAGGGTTTTTTTCACTTCTGTTCATTACTGTGCCATACTTTGTGCATTAGTCTTTACCGAGGGAAATAATCCTACCTTCCTTTTTCTCCTGTCCTTTGCCAGACGTCTCTCAAGGGCAACTCTGCTCCTAATTCCATTATTTGGAACCCATTATATCGTCTTCAACTTCCTCCCGGAGTACACCAGCCTGGGGGTCCGGCTCTACCTGGAGCTCTGCATTGGATCTTTCCAGGTGAAGTGACCACGGGGGCTTCAGTTCCTTCTCAGCAGTTTTTCTAATTTAATCTGGTGTCCAAATGACAATTAGGGTTGCTCAAAAAGTCACTGGACCCCGAATCCGGTGTCTCCTCACCAAGTTCACGGTCCTTTGCTGGGTCACAGTCCCTGGAGATGTCTCCTCCACCCCACCTGGCTTTAGGCTTGACTGCAGATTTGCAGACTTTGCAAATACACGGCCAAGGCTTTCAGAGAAGTGTGTAAATTGGATGGTGGGTCAAAGTCAAGCATGCAAAATCTTCTTTGCTCCCAGTCCTGGTCCACATGCCTTCCCTGACTTCACTAACAAGCTGCTTTGGGGCTGGTGTTAAATTATCCAGAGGCAAGTGAAGCTGTAGGTCCAGCCTCCTTGGTGAGTTTTTTGGCCAAGGATAAATGGATAAGCAAACATAAACATGGAATAGTGCCTGGTGCATGTGCCAGCCCGTGCAGAGTTCCATCCTGGGCAATTCCACTCCAGTTTTCCTCCTGCAAAATATTTGGTGGATGCCCCCAACTTCTCTGAATTGGCACACAGGGCATGGACAGCTCGAGGAGTTTGGGGCCAACCAGAACAGCTCCTGGGGCTGCTTTGACATATCCCCCAGGTGGTTTGGCTACCTGAGTTTGAGCTTTTCAGCATTTCTTCATGTTGATAAACCTGTTTTCCTGTTTAGAATATATAATTCAAAATTTTACTTAGCTGTGACAGGAATAATTCCATTTGTTTTAGTATTCAGATCCGTTTACATGGTCTAGATGTTGTGAGAAGAATGAACCTTAAAAGAATTATATAGGAAACATAAAAGTTTTTCCTCCATATTTTAAAATATGTTGAAATCCTGGAATTTCCCCTTCTTCTCTCACTCCAGGGTAGCTGAGGTAGCTATTTTAGGATATGACTGGGATTCAGTTTCAGGCTGCACTAAGTCTCTGCTGGATTCTGCCTGCAGCTCCTAAAAAGGATAGAACCCAAGTATCCTTTGCTTCCCTCCCTCTCCCTGTGCTGCACCTCAGAGTCTCCAAGGAGCAGCTGTGGGAATCCCACCAAACCTCCCGAGGGAACATATCCCCCCCTGAACACTGCATGGCATCATTTGTCAGTCAGAGTCACCTAAAATCCAGCAGTTGGGCTGGTTTGGTCCTCTTGAGGATTGAATCCACTGTCCCACAGACCCTGACCATCTTAATCCTGACCCTCTGTGCAGGGAGAGAACCTTCACTGGGTTAATGAACAGTTTAATGAATAAGTTAATGACTGAAAGGGTGAGGTGTTGGGCTGGTATCTGCTCACAACCCTTTGACCTCCTGGGATTATCCTGAGTTTATCTCAGTTGAGATTTTAACAGATTCAAGAGGCAGGAATTAGATCTCATCTGATACACTGACAGGAAAGCTTTATAAGCTCCAATCATGGATCTCCTTCTGAAGTCCATTTTTCTCTTCTGGTTTATAAAGCATAAAGAATTAATTCAGAGTGGTTGTGGCTGGAAAATGGACAATGCATTTGTAAACATGCCATGGGAGAACTTCAATTGCCACACCATCTGCTCTTGTGAATTCGTGTCGTTTTACTGGCTTTAATGAAATGCCACCAACCAGGTGTTTATCTGGCTGTTCAGCTTTATTGGAGATACAGAAAACATCTGTCAATTTATAGCAATCCTCCCACCTTTAGTGATACTCATTAATTCACATAAAACATTATGAAGTCAGGTAGTGACAATGGCTCTTTCAAACTTTCCTAACACCCACACCTTTTTTTTCCTGGTCTTTCTCAGGGCTTTATTGTAGCAGTTCTCTACTGTTTCCTGAACCAAGAGGTAAGGGATTTATATCCTCTACAATATTGCTTTCATTGGCAAATATACACAACAATCAGATAATCAAATCTTTCAGTTTCTCGGCATTGTCTGTTAACATGGGAATCGACGTCCACGGATTTCAGCTCAATTATCTTCATGGGAACGAAGCCATCTAGTGGAGAAATCAATTTTTACTGCTTTTCTATCTCTCAAGTATTTTTTTAGCCTTTCTTCATATTTTTTTCCCGATAGCAGGGCTTGGAAATCCCCTGAAAGCACAAACTGCTGCAGTGATGCAGAAAGATCTCCATTCACCAAAGGTCTATGATTAAAATGGAATTAAAATTGATGCCGTTTGTCCAAAAATAGAATATTATTTTTCAGTGTTTTTCTTATGCTTCTGAAGGTTTTCACTATTTTTCATGTTGCTAAATCTGTTTTTTAGTTTAGAACATGTAATTCAGAATTTTACTGTAGATGAAACAGGAATAATTCTATTTATCTTAGATTCCAGATCTATTTTTATAGTCTAGATGTTGTGATAAGAACAAATCTTAAATGAATGATATAAGAAACAAAAAAGTTTATCCTCCATATTTTAGAATATGTTGAAACTCTGGAATTTCCTCCTCTTTTCTGACTCCAGGGTAGCTGAG
This sequence comes from Lophotriccus pileatus, assembly GCA_035583135.1. Taxonomy (NCBI): domain Eukaryota; kingdom Metazoa; phylum Chordata; class Aves; order Passeriformes; family Tyrannidae; genus Lophotriccus; species Lophotriccus pileatus. Next base: position 2,653,623 of record JAWWES010000081.1, on the reverse strand, counting down.
ATAGCTATTTTAGTGTGTGACTGGGGTTCAGTTTCAGACTGCACTAAGACTCTGCTGGACTCTGCCTGCAGCTCCTAAAAAGGGACACTCCTGTTTCGTATATTCCCACTCTCCCTCCCCACAGTGGCCATCCCCTGGACTGTCAAAGGTGTGTTTAGGAGGTGAATCCTGTCCCTAATCACTCCAAACTCCCTGGGCTGTGTTGACCACATCTTCATTTTCCACGTTTAAAGTCTAGGGCTGATTAGGCTTTCAAACAGTATTTAATCATTTACATGTGCCACAGTCCAGATTTCCTGAGTTTTAGCAGAAATTTCTGATATAATAAATCTTTTCAAATATATTAACACCTCTAAGCCTTCTGTTTGGGGTTATGGCTGTGAATTATTGTCTATGCTGTCTATATATCTATGGATTATTGACTATACTAACAATCCTAATCCCTTCTAACTATAAACACAGCTTTATGTTCAGCTTGGCATTCCAGCCACCCAGCTCTTCAATTTAGAAATTTCCTTCCCATTAAACATCTGGAAAGGCACATTTTTACAAGAATCAGATGTGACAGGAGGCTTTAGTGGGTGGTCTGGGCCCGCTCTGTGTTTCTGTGAACACGCCAGTACGTGACATACAGAGCTGTCAACAACAGAAAGCAAAAGTCTCTCCTGATTGCTGCTGGCTTTCCCCTCATCATCTTAAATAGCAAAGCAGAATTATTTCTCAGCCACAAACCGGTGAATGTTGGTTAAGAAACTCGCCGCAAATGATACTTTTCTAGAAGCAGATGGAAACAAGACGACACCCCTTAGCAACCGAGGAAGAGCAGGCAACACGTTTAATTGAGTAGGCAACGCTGGTGAGACCATGAGTAGCACAAATTTTCAAAGGAATATTTAAAAAAAAAGGGAGAAGATTAAAAAAAAAATGCTGAGAAAATATTCTGGTGGTGGAGAAAAAGTTTTACAGTGCTGGAGTTAGTCTATCAGGCTTAGTGCTGATAGACCTTTCAGTTCAAAGGAGGGAGGTGGACTGAGGGCCACAGGCTTGACATGGAAACCAGGTAAGGTAAAAATGGAAGTGGAACTTTTTTTTTTTTCCCCATTTATTTAATTGTGTGACAGATGGAGTAACAAGCTTTGGATGCTGTGCCTGTGGTCATTAAGTAGGAGCACAGAACTGGGTCAGCTCACACAGAATCATGGAATGGTTTGGGTTCGAAGGGACCTTAAAGTTGATTTTGTTCTACCCCCTGCCATGGGCAGGGACACCTTCCATTACCCAGGTTCCTCCAACCCCTGTCTAACCTTTCCTTGAACACTTCCAGGGATGGGGCAGCCACAGCTTCTCAATGCCTTACCACCCTCTGAGCACACAATTTCTTCATAACATGCAAAATCTACTCCCTTTCATTTTAAAACCATTTTCCCCTGTCCTATCACTACATACAATATGTCCTTAATTCTTGAAAGGAAGAGCAGGGTTCATTTACCCTTGCCAGCATGGGAGGCAAGGTCTGAGCCAGCCACACTGGAAGTTTTCATCAGTGCAGAAACACGGCCATGGTGGGACAGGCCAGATAAACTGGAGGATCTTACATTTCTCTATCAGCTAGAAAGGGAACTAACTTCAACTGAAATGTCTAAAAACTTCTCTCTTCTTCTCTAGCCACTGTTTCTGTGTTGCTTCTTTCCCACTGATCTGCTCCCAAGCAGCATTTAAGCACAAAACAGCTTTCTCCTTTGGTTTTGAGGTGCAAACAGAAATTGGCCGGAGGTGGCACGGTAAGAAGTACGGACTCGTGCCAGTGTGGAGGAGGACGAGGTGGACTGTGCCATCCAGCTCTGGAGTAAAAATGACCACATCTGTGTGCTGAAGATGACTCAGGATCTGGAGTAATCACAGATAAAAACCTTATTGGGGAAGAAAACCCACCTCACTAAACAACAAATAAACTAAACCACAAAAAACCCATAATGACTGCAGTTTGTGCTGAGTAAATAGGAGGAGCTTCCACTTCTACAGTTCTGCTCGTGGGGCATCCTTTGCAGGACAAGCATTGCAGTGACTGATTAAACACTGCCTGGCCTTCTAACACAAAATAACCAACTTATTGATACACTCTTCATCACAGCAAACACAAAAACCAGCTATTCCAGTTCACTTTTGTGCTTTCACTGATAAATATATGGAATTAAGTGCCCAGGGAATGGACATCAGTAGTACTTTCAGCTCTGGAAATTGGAATTCAATCCTCATGCAATGGGAGCTGGAGTCTATTCAGCTTGTTCAAGCTTTGCTCCTTGTTTTGAATCAGTAAACACGGAAACAAGAAGCCGAAAGTCTTGTTGAACTGCAACACAGAGACTAAAAATGGCCTCTTCTGTTATCTTTTCATACTGTCTCTTTAGTAGCAAAAAAAGATTCAAAGTTTACCAAAAAAAAAAAAAACCAGACCCAAACCACTCTCATGTTCTGATGTTATTTCAGTATCTGCAGTTTAGAATATTCCTGATAACCAAGAAGCCAAAGTGGAGGCACTCGGAAGGCCAAAGCTCCACATGACAATCACTAAGGAATAACTGCTCTTTGCAAGGATGTTAAAAAGAAAAGCCAACTTTTGCCCAGAAAGAGAATGAGACCCTTGAGAAAGGGTCAAGGAGACTTCATGGAATATTGCTAAGTATTTTCTTAGGTGTGACTGTTTTTGGTCTCCGGTGTTGTAAAACATTCAGAAGCTTGAAAATAAACTTGTGTTCCCGGTGTTTGTACTTGAGGGGGTTTATTTGGTTTTGTTTCAGATTTCTTTGGTTTCGTTTTTGCTTTTTTTTTGCTCCCCAATGGTTGGTCATAACCTGCAGATTAATGGATCAGTCAACCCCCTTGATGGGAACATCAGGGTTTGTAAAGGAGTGAAGGAAGTTAAACCATACTAATGAGTAAGAGTCATTACATCAATACATTTTTACTCTGCTCTTCTGAACATTTCGGTGAGCTGCAAGTCTGATTGAACAGCAGAAACAGAGGAAAGTGGAGCTGCTTTCCTTTTACCTAAAAAAACCCCCTTGACGACATAACTTTCCACTCCTTCAAGTTATCTGTAATTACCTGGATGCAGGTGGAATGTTATATCACCTAGTTTTTGTGTAAAAGCTGAGTGCCAAGGAGGTGCTTTTCTCTTCCAATTAAAAAAATCCCTTCCCCCCCCAAAAAAAAAAATTAGTTTTCTCCTTGATATTCTTCTCCCTGTGAAAATTACAGCAATGACTGAACTCAGACAGGAGTGTGGGAGCACCTTAGGGAGCTCTGGGAGGAAGGAGCTTATTCCCATTCCTGCAGTGACTCCTTGGAACACAGTTTTACAACGTGGGGCCCAAGGTGCTGTTCACACTGGTTTTGTTCCTTTCTCCAGAAGAGTTCAAAGGGAGCTGGATGGAAAGTAAGGGACTAACAGAGAGGTGCCTTTCAGTGTCACACAGCACCCAACTGACACGGATAAGTGGCATCATCAGTAAACAGAAGTGTTCAGGCAGTTGAAAGCCACTTTTTCCCTGGAGACAGATTTTTTCAGTCTCCAAAAGATCATGGTCTCCACCAGGATGGAGCCCAGAGCAATAACTCAGGAAAGACATCCGAATTTTACCCATCTCTACCCATATATATTGAGACAGAAAATTCCCTGCAGCTGCTGCGTTTCTCTCGGTGTATAATTAATTGTGAATATTGGCTGATTTACTCTAAAGACCATCAGGCTCCATAAGTGGAAGATAAAAGGAAAAGCAATGAAACTAAGAGCAAATTCTTTCTTCTGCTGAACAGATTGTCTGGCTCAGCTGATTTCTGAAGGTGTGAGGGCACTTTTTGAGCCCCACATCTCAAGCAGTGAGAGGAAGTGTCATATCAAGAATCTCGTGAGCCTTGACTGTATCAAATGGATTTTCTGCCTTGTAATTAAACCCTGCAGTTTTGAAATGGTGTTACCATGATAGCCCTGACATTAAATGTACAGGGTAGTGGCAGATATGAAGGCACATGAATTCAGGGGCTTCTCAGGGCTCTTGTTCTCTGCTTTTCTAGAGACCTGAATTAAGGGATTGCTTTCAAATCCCTCTGCATCAAGAATACCAGTGGTCTGTCCTAATAAATTCCAATGACTCTATATAATACATAATAGGCATAATTATTTAGATAAATTCTAGTACCTGTGGCATCCCTTTCACATAAATAAGGTTCTTGCACACTGGCCATTGTCCTTTTCTAGACTTCTCAGCTTTTTCTAACATGAACAGAGACTGGAATCTTAATTTCATTCCTTCCTAAAATAAATAGATAGTTCAGGGAGAATACTTGCCTTTGAGATAGCTGAAACTGGAAACAGGAATGATTACAATCACAGAAATTACTCTGATTATTTAATTGGAATATTAATATGAGTTTTGACAATGCATGGCAGGGATGCTTGAGTTACGTTTTCAGCAAATTCAATTTTGATAAAAAGCGTTAATTGAAAAGCTTTAGCAATTTAGCTTTTCAAGACTGACTTTAGATAATTTACAGTGACATTAATAATCTCTATTTAACAGCAGGAGCACGTGCACAATTATTGCACGAGACTATTTTCCTGCAAGTTCTTGTTTATAGCGTGCAAGGTTTGATAAAACAAGTATGAGAAGTGTGAGCAGCAGAAACTCCTTAACCTTTGAAGAATAAATCTGGCCAAGGGTGATTTACTTTCACTTGGAGCAGGGCCAGAGCAACGAAAAGCTGAGCTTAAAGAGAGGATCATTCCCAGGGTGTGCAAATTGCTCCAGGGTTTACAGTGCAGTGAGGAAAGGCAGAAGTAAAATGAGGAAAGACAGGAGTAAAATGAGGAAAGACAGCAGGAAAATAGAGCTTCCAGGACATGAGGGCTTGAGTTGATCTCTCTGCAGCTGCAGAAGGCAAAAACAAAAAGCTCAGTTTCAGGTGTTACTGGCAGGTTTCTGCCAGTTTAAATGCAGGTTAAGTCATCTGGGCTCGGCTTTAGTGTCCTGTCACAACTAATTGTATAGTATTGGTTAATTTTTCTCTTCCTATCCTTAAATATACCTGCCAGATGCCTAAAAATAAGCAATATGACCCCATCTTCCAATTCTCTTTTAGAATGGAAATACCCCACATATTTGTGGGAGTATTTCATGGGTTTCTTCTATGATGCAGATTTAGGTAACATTTTTTGCTAGGCTTTTTCCTGTTTTGTTTTTTTTTTCTGCTTTTTTTATTTTTAATCTTTTCTCAGTCACCTTTTTAAACAGGTTTTTTTTCTGTCTAGTTTAGTGCCTTACAACCTTACACAGACATTACAACTATTAATAACTCTATTGGCAATTGATAGCAAGGATGATGTCTATCCCACTAAAAGCATAAATTTTATATTTCTTATTAATAAAATGAAGTGGTGCATCATGTAATGACTACCAGTGAACCCTTGTGGTTCTCCTGACTTTATCTAACACCAAGTGAAGCTCACTATTATTGGTTTTGCATCGTGAAATAAATCCAGATTTCAGAGAAGCCAGGACAGCTTCTCAGTGCTTTGCTTTATTTGAATTATAATTCAAGTTCTAATGCAGTAAACACTTGGTGCAAACACCTCTACCAAGGGATGTCCCACGGCGATAATGGCATTGACCTTATATAGAAAAAAAACACCACACAATTATTAAAAGTGGCCCAAAGTGCTTAGTGGATTTTAGATTGATTATTCTAATAAGAATTCTACTGGCAAAAATTGTTTTCTGAGCTAATTTGTACCTGAAACCCTTCCATGTAGGATCCCAAATCTTCTCTGTTGCCTGTTTGTATCTGTAGGAGAAGGGATGTCCATAAAGGATTGGGAACAAGCCTGGAACATCTTTTAATTACAATGGTGCTGTTCCCTGCTGGTCTGGAGAGGTCTGGAAATGGAAACTGAGATCAGACACACATAATCCACCTCAACCTTGATAGCAAGAGAGACAATTACATCTGTACCTCAGCTGTGCTCTTGTGTTGTCAAATGCAGACCTTAACACTGTGTCCTTAAGGTGGAAGTTGTACAATTATCCCTAAAGAACGAAGCTTTTAATCAGACCCTGCCAAACACCTCAGAACGATGGGGAGGTTTCTGGTCAGTGAAAATGATTTTACAGCACCCTGTGAAAATCCCACAACTAAAGAGCTTAAAAAAAGGATTGCAGTTCGCATGAATATTTCATGATTTTTGTGCTTTGAGAACGTAACGCTGTTTAGTTGCAAATAAAAACGCGCCGCGTCTATAATTCATGACATAAATTAAATGGCTGGAATGTTTATTTCTACTGTATTTTCCCTCAAATGCTATCAATTTTTAATATATATTAAAATCTAGCAGCGTGAGGAAAGAATGTTAAAATGTTACTTGTAATTTTATGGAGCAACAGGATTTTGCCGTCGCCTCTTACGGGATTGAACAAAACTGCTGTGTCAAAGTGCACAACAAATACCTTTCTTAAAGCAACAGGAACACACACAATAAATCCTTAAAGTTGGAGAGTGTTCACAAATTCTGCAACAAATCTGTATCTCTTTATTGCCCTCCCTCGAGTTGCCAAAGTGTTTTATCTGTACCACAGCTGGGCACGTGCAGAGCTGGGGGAAGGTGTCCCTGCCCCTGGCAGGGGGTTTGGAACTGGGTCATCCTGAGGATCCCTCGTAACACAAACCATTTTATGGTTCCCCAGGATCAAGCCAAACAGCCAAAAGCACACCATTAAACTGGGAATGGGATTCACACCAAGCTGTTGGAGCTAAATCGAGTTTGGGAAATGATGAGCAGGGCAGGTGGTGCCTCTTCATCTTCTGCCCAAGCACAAGCTTATTTTAATAACTCAGATTGCTTTCCATCCAGATAAAGTCCCTTGATCCAATGGACTATGTCTACAGGGAATTTCAGAAACACCTCTTTTTAGTAATAGAACTCATTTCTGATGATTTGAATTCATTTTAGAAAGTAGAGAAGAATCCACACCTAATCCACACTGAGTGCACCAACAGGTTAAGGATTTTCTCCATCTCCTTACAAAAGAGATAACAGTGTGTAAAACAGAGCACTGAGTCCAAATCAGCTTGATGGTAAAAAAATCCACTTGATAATCTTGTTATTCTGTGTTAACTGTTCCTTCATAACCAGTGGGATGTACAAAGACAAGGTAAAATCTCATAAGGGAAAATGAAAGTTAAAGGAAAATGAGCAGTGTCAGTGTGAAGGTGAGAGGCTTATTCCTCAAAAAATGCCCTGTACAACACTGAATGCCCTCCCAGGCATGCAAAGTTTGCATGGGTGGAAGAAATGAATGGAGAATTTGGGAAAAACCAGAGCCACAAGAGTATCTGCCTGCCCTGAGCTTGCACTCTGCTCTAGGTGTGAGATTTGACCACCATCAGTGATGAACAAAATATTGAACAGAAAGTTGTGAACTTCCAATGAAAACCTCTGCCACCCTTCCCAGAAAAAATGTGCAGTTGGGCTGCAAAGTGCACGTGCTGCAAAACAAGCTGGGGGGGTGGAGGGGAATGAAATACCATCTGATTACTTTGAAAACAGCGAGAATTTCCTTTTATTGGGTATGAAAACCCTTGTTTAGTTTTCCATCTGTGTGTGAGAGAGGTCACAAACTATTTCAGAAACAGTGGCAAGAGGTTCCTTTATTCTTTATTTTTATTTGAATCATTCCAATTCCTGTGATTACATTGATTTATTTGAATCATTCCCGTTTCCTGTGATTGCAGCGTGATTCTGTCCCCTATTTCATTTGTGTATTTTATTTTTTTATTACTTCATTTTTTATTTTGTTCTCCTCAAGTAAGGAAACTATTTCACCTACAGACGGCACATCAGCCCTCCTTTGTCCCCAAGTGTGCTATTTATTTATTTAATTTAGTCTAAAGGCACATCCCGACTCCACTAGATGGCAGCCGGGACCTTCTCAGATCTCATCCCGTCGAAACAGGCTCGTAGTTTTGACGGATTCCCTGGACAGACACCGATTAAGGTGTTTCATTCCATGGGTGAATTATTTCACCGCCTTTCCAGCGAGACTCTCAGCATTCCATACGGCACCGATGGGCTCCACTGTCCATCCTACAGCCAGGACATGATATCTTTCTTTGCCTTGCTGCTTCCCTGGGCTGGACTCGATGATTTAGATGTCTTTTCCAGCCCAGGTGATTCCATGATTCTATAAAGGCACCTAGAGGTCCCTCTTCAGGGTGGTGCCAGGGATTTACACTGGATTTCCCTTGGCACAGGAAATCTGTCGAGCCTTTTACACATTGTAAGATCTCAGGTGTGGATTCAGGCATGGCTGAAGCTCATCCTCATCCCTGAGTGTGATCTGGACCACCCAATAGGGCTGGAGAGCAGCCTGGGAGCTGCTTCCAAGGCCACTGTTGACTGACAGCCAAGTGGAAAATGTACCATTTTGCTTTTCCAGCCACACTGGAAGCCACTCAGGGTCATAGTGACTTTCCATGGCAAAATATAGACAAATCCAAGCGTAGTGGGAATACGTGGCACTGTGGGAAGCCCTGGTGTTGCTGGTGGGAGCGTCTGGGAGGAGATGGTTGGTGTGGGGCTGTCCCTTCAGCTGGGACAGACAACAGAGGAACAGGCAGATGGCAAAGTTGGCAAAACAAAGCAAAGGCTGAATCATTTGGGTGGATTAATCAGTGCCTCAGAGCTGGTGGGTGAGTTAAAACAGCTCCTGCCAGCAGCAGGGCTGTCTTAGGCCACATCCCATCACGCAGCAAACGTGGATTTGGTGCCAAAGCCTGGACCTCTGGTACAGGCAGCAGCATTGCTGTGACTCAACAGAGCTCAAGTCAAGCTTTAAATCCACCTGAGATGCCAAGAAAAAGCAGGAATTAACAGCTGACCTGGGCTTAGAGCCACAGCTGCTTGGCTGCTCAGCTGTAGGGAACTCATTCAGGGGTGTCCCTGTGGTCACTTGGTCGCCTGGTTGTGACAGCACTGAAGACATTTGTGAAGTCAGCTCTAAAAATCACATAGTGCCCCTCTAGTGTTGTGACAAAAACCCTGCAATTCCCTGTTGTTTTGTTTTATTACTGCATTTGTGTTGGATTTTTGAGAGAAAACCCTGCAGGTTTGTAGTGGTGTCTGTGAGGATCAGCTTGGGTAAAAGCCAGAGCTGGAATGCAGCTGGATTCTGATTCTGGTGGATGCTTGTATACCTGTAATGTTGATTTAAATAAAAAAAAAAAGGGGGATTTTTTTTTTTTTTTTTTTGTGGATAAGGGAGGAAGGAAGGAAAGAAGGAGAAAAAAAAGAAAAGAAAGGAAAAGGAAAAGGAAAAGGAAAAGGAAAAGGAAAAGGAAAAGGAAAAGGAAAAGGAAAAGGAAAAGGAAAAG
>JAWWES010000081.1:2591892-2618144 GCA_035583135.1 Lophotriccus pileatus | reverse complement strand
ACTTTGAGCCCCTTGCCCAGCACTGTGTCCAGACAGTTTTTACACATCTCCAAAGAGGGAGATTCCACAACCTCCCTGGGCAAGCTGTTCCAGTGCTCCCTCACCCTCACAGTGAAAAAGTGTTTCCTGGTGTTCAGGTGGAACCTCCCACGTCTCAGTTTGTGCCTCTGGCCCTGTCACCAGCACCACTGGAGAGAGCTTGGATCCAGCCTCTTTGCAGCCTCACTTCAGGTCTTTATATGCACCAGTAACCCCCCCTGAGCCTTCTCTTCTCCAGGGCAAACAGTCCCAGCTCTCACTCTTTCCTCACAGGAGAGATGCTCCAGCCCCTTAATCACCTCTGTGACCCTTCACTGGTCTCTCTCCAGCATGTCCTTGTGTCTCCTTGTTCTGAGGAGCCCAGAAACTCCACATGAGGCTCCAGGGATGTCCTCACCAGTGCTGAGTAGAGGGGAAGGATCGTGTTCCCTGACCTGGCATTGCAGCCACTGGGCTCTTCTTCCAATGTCAGTTCCTTGTAAATAACTGGAAAGAGGTTCCTTAAGGAACCAGGGAGAGAATTTCCAAAGCACAAGGGTGAAGGGATATTCAACCAGATAATTTAGCTGACAATCACATTCCAAACCCTTGGGATGGATGGTTTATTTAATTTTCGATGTCAAAATGTGAGTTATTCAACAAAAGCTCCCCTTGCTCCCCATCACCAACAGAGCCCCTGAGACTCAAGGCCTGATTCACCCCTGCAAAGGCAGAGATTTAAATATTCTGGATGAATCATAAGGTAAGATACATATTTCTGTGTGAGACAGTCTGGACTCTGTTGCAGATCCCTAAAATTAGGGGAAATGAATTCTCCAGAGAAAATTAAATCCATTTAGAGGGTGGTATAAATACTCAGGTCTTCATCAACAGGTGGTAATTTTGTCCTAACTCTGACCAAGCCATATCCCACCTTCACACCCTGATTTCTCTTGATGAAAACTGTTCATAATGATTTATTCTCTCTTCAGCTGTTTTGAGTAAATCAGAGATTCTGAGGAATAAAACTGACACCACCATCCTCACCCCCACCAGTAAAACAAACCCTGTTTGAATGTGGTACAGAACTGCCTGAGCCTCAGACCTTGTATTTTCCAGTTTGAACCATCCTATTATTTTTATTATTACAGCAAGCAAATGCAATCAGCTGTCTCTATATATTTAAGAGACTGAGATTTTGGGTTTGATTTTTCTCCAGGTAATTTGCCTTGTGGAATTACAAGAAGCAGGGGAAGAGGCCGTACTTTTTAAGTTATCAATCCAGGTTTTAATAGCTTTGCATGCCTTATATTAAAAAAAAAAATATTTCATATTACTTTCAATTTCTGTGCCTAATTCTGTCTTTCCTCTAAGGGCACTTGTGCTCTAAAACTCATATCCATTGCTCCAGTAAGTGTATATATTTATTATCAAGATGTCCTTGTCTTTTTTTCATGCTCTTTGCAATGCATGAAAACCAATTTGCTTCTTTTCTCCTGGAAGCCAACACACCCTTCCCATCTGCCCCTATAACTGGGGATAAGCAAAAGAGTCAGGACAGCACTCCAGTATTTTATGTATAAATTTAAACCATCAGTGAATTTGCTGCTTCTGAAAATTGGACAACTCAGAGCCGTGACTGCAGCAGGATGAACTCTCTGACAGTGCTGTGCTTCCCTCAGCCCACCAGGTGTCTTCCATGGGAATAGACATTGGAATTCTGTAAGTAGACGCTGAATTTTTTGATGCCCTCAGACCAGATTTTTGTTGTCCCTATAGCAGGACAAATTAGTAAAATCAGAACTTTTTGAATCCCCTCTAGATTTCTGGCAGCCTTAATCTTGTGAAGGAGCTGAAAAGGTAAATGAAAAGTTCTGATTTATCTACTGAATGACTACTATTCACCAAACTAACAGGAGCAGCAGAAATTCAGGCTCCTGAAGTCACTCCTTGCTGCTTTTCTTCAAAGGCAAGGGGAAAATATGCCCAAACAGCATTCCTAAAAATAATTAATGCTTAGCTTTGATCTCCTTTTCCCGCCTCATCCCACAACTGCAGCAGGCAGTGCCCACCCACCTCATGGTGAAATTCTAGCAGTCACTATCTGGATGCAATCTTAAATCATTAAAATAATTTCGAAGTTGTATTGTAAACATCAGCTCATTTCAGAACTGGAGCTCTGGAGAACTGAGAGGGAAAAAAAAGGGTAAAATTCTCCCTTAACTGAAATGAAATTAATTTAGAGTTAGAGCTCTAGAAATAAGTTGCATTAGCTCTGCATTCCTTTCATGGACTATTTCATTGCCATGTGAATAAGTAATTCATGTGTATCATATAGGAATTGAAAAAGTACCTTCTTTTCCCATTCAGATTTATCTCTTTAGCCTCTGCTGGTATTTCTGTCATGGCCAAAGCACAGCCTCATTAAGCAAAACACTATCCAACCATATTCAAAGAAGTCCTTGAGATTCAGATCTTAAATTAAGAACATTTTTACACTTACACAGAGATTAATGAGAAACAATTCCGTGAAAGTTGGAGCTCTTTTATTCACTGAACACAAAGAATTGGAGACATTCAGTCACCCCATACTGGGGAACAAAGAGAAGGAAGCAGAACTGTAAGTGTGGGGTTATTTTGTGCTGATATTATTGATTTCTCAGATTTTGGAGACCTTTTGATAGGTGTGAACTTATATTTTCTTGTGAAATGATTGCCTGAATGGCTCTATATTTAAGCATTCCTTGTCCAAATCTCTGTTAAAGTAATTCTGCCCAAGTCAGAGCCAGTCCCTGCTGTTGAAGTGCAGCCCTTTCATTATTAGATCTACAGGGGTAAAACACCCTCTATTTCCTGACCACAGCTGGGGGGCAGCTGAAAATGGAAGATGGATTTCAGGAAAATTTTATTACCAGGTGAGAAGTAACTCACAACTCAGCAGAATCATAAAACAATAGAATATCCCAGGATCATCGAGTCCAGCTCCTGGTCCTGCACAGGACACCCCAAAATCACACCTTGTGCCTGAGAGCACTGTCCAAACACTTCTTGAATCATGGCAGGTTCATTTCACAAAAAGACTCATTGACTGACTCTATTTTGCAAATCAGTGTATTTTTATAGAATGGAATTAAACCAGCTTTTTAAAATAGCCAGATATTGTACACCTGATATTTGTCCAACTACATCTAGAGGCAGAGTGGGTTTCTCTCTTCTCTCCTGTTATTGTTCCCTTCTCTGAAAGCTTATGTTACCCCTGGGAACAAAGCAAAAAGTTTCTCTGTTTTGCAGATGTTCATAGTTCCAATAAATAAACCCACATTTTTGTTTGGCTTTAAAGTCATGAAGAGCAATGACATTCAGCATGAGCAGCTTGTAAAACCTGAGATTAAAATAAACAGCAACAAAGAGGAATTTCAAGAAAAGGAAAAAAAAAAAGGAAAAAAGACAAATTGAACAGCATTTAAAGTACAATCTCTGTGAAATATCTGAAGGAAAGGCAGTCACAACAATGCCAGTCACTGCAGATTGACAAAGTGGTGGTTTATCACCTGGTGACCCCAAAAGGGAGAGGAAACTTGTGTGTTCTGGGGCTAATGTTTGCAATAAGCTGGCACAGAGCTCCCTCTGGCCCCTTGCTGCTGCTTGCAGGGTGGGCATTACTTGTGTGGCACAGACTGGCGTGGAATAATAAACCAGCCAGCTCTGCAAGGGGTTCTGCAAAGCACATTTTGTGCTGCCAGGGGGAAATAAAAACAGTGCAGCCTGACTTCCCACCAGCAGTTGCACCTGAAGGATTTCCATTCAGCGCTGATAATCTCACCTGGGTAGATTCCTAATAATTATTGTTACTTGGAAATAAATGAGTAAAGAAAATAAGCTTCTATTCCTGCGTCAGCTGACTCTCAGTGTCAGATTCAGGTTTATCCATGTTTGTGTCTTTAGCACATTGATTATAGAATAAGTTTAGCCAGTACAGAGAGAAGGGCTCGATCTAAAACTCACTGTAGTGTTTATGTTGATTCCTGCCAGGTCTGGGTCAATGCTTTTACAAGTACATTAAATTAATTCAGTAGTAATGAGTCACAAAGAGTTTGGGAGGAGTGGTGAACACCTTTTTTAATGAAGGATTATTAAAAGTAACAATAAAATTAAAAACAGGAGTTGTTTTCAACCACAGTATTCATCCCATCTTTGTCAAAGAGTCACAAATGATCTTTTAGATTTGCAGGCTGATCCAGCCAGATCATCAAATGGTGAATGACATCAGAGATGACACATAAAACACTGTACTGATTTCACACTCAATGGATTCAGGATGTCTGACAATAAGAAAATTTCATGCTACTGCAATAAAATATTACAAATTTTAATTGCCCCCACTGTAAAATCTTCAACAGCTGTAAGATTCTCTTAAAGATGTCAAAAGTGCCCAGAGAAATTAGAGGAGGGCAGGAAAAGAAGAGGTCAAGGATCTTATTTATGGAGGGAAAACTCGAAGGCAGAAGTGCCAGAAGTTCTGGTGCAGGTGGGTAACATCAAAAGGGAGGAGAGGACATGTATATCCTAATTTTTGGTTAGAGACACATGAGAGATGGTGGGTGGGGAGAGGGGGGTCACAAATGAACATGAGAGAAAAACAGAGGTGAGAGAGGCTAAAATGGACTTTTGGGAGATGAACTCCAGAGGGCAGCTGCAGACAATGGAAGGGGGACACAGTAAATGGAAAGGAAGTTGGGTTGGTTTTTTAACAATTTTTTAAGAAGTAAAAAGATAATTTAATAAAGGGGAAATTCTCTCACTGTTGAGGAGAAAACCAGGGTGCAAAAGCAGCTTGAAGTCAAAGGGATCATTGGTTAAACACAGAGAGAAAGACTAGTAAGAAGATCATGAATGACCAATTTGGCTTTTTTGGATGAAAGAGGAGGGATGGAAAAGTTTGGATGGAAGGTAGTTTAGAAAGTGTGGCCAAAACATAACAAAACAAAACAAAATTTCCTAGAAAAATACAAAAACAGGGAAAAGAGGAGGTGAGTCACACAGGTGAAATTAATGTAAAATCAATTAAACATGAAAACAAACAAACAATTTCTTAACATTTTCTCATTCCTTGCTTTATTTTTTGTGGGTTTTTTTGTGTTCTTGTCTGTTTGGTGCTGGGTTTTGTTGGTTTGGTTTTTTTTTTAAACTTGAAAGAAGTTCTTCACTTCTGTAATGATCTTTGTCAGGCTGCTGAAATATCCTAGATAATAAGTGACAAATTCACCAACATTAAGGGGTTATATTATATATATTATATCAAACAATTGTCAGCTACTGAAGACTTTGACACCTCTGGAATCATCCAACCTCCCACTCTGTGTGAGCTGGGATACGTGTAGAGATGGAAAGTTTTTGAGTCAGTTTTCTCTTGACCACTGAAAGAGCCCTGAAGTTCTCACCTGCTTCTTCCTTGGCTGGTGAGAAAAATGTCAAAAACCAGAATAAAGGTATATTTTGCAACAGGTTCTTATTCAATTTGGTTCGGTTTTATTTTACTACCCTTATTAATATTTGGTTTTCTCTTCAGATTTTTGCTCTTCCCATTTTTTTTTCTTTTTAAATTACAAATGTAACTGAAAATTAAAAGAAAGGAGGACATATGGAATCATTAAGGTTGGAAAAGAGCTCTAAGATTATTGAGTTCAACCTTTAACCAAACACTGTCAGGTTCCCCATCAAACCATGTCCTTGAGCATTAGGTCTCTCTGCTTTGTTTTCAATCCTTGAATGAAGAGATATAGTAATGAAGAATGAAGCAATCAGGATATCCAGGCTGAAAAAAATACATCTTTACTGAATTTACACAAAGAAGTTCAAATACTGGGACAAAGAATCATTCTGGAAATTGGATTGCATTTTTTCCTTTTTTTTTCCACTCCTAATAATTGTTATTCTCAAATTTTTATATTTTGCATTTATAACAATTATGTCCCAAGCAAACTGGAGTCAAGAGAAGCACTGAACTGCTATGGGCTTTTTAGGTGTTTTTCCTCCCATTTCTCCAACAGGGAGCACATAATAATTGTTTATTCTTGGGGACATGAGTGATGGTTAATCGAAGTATGCTGAATTCCAAAACCAGCTTTGCTTTTGAATCAGTAACAGCAAAGATTTGTTGCTTAAAGGCCATTTCAAGTGGAGCAGATGCACGAAGAGGATTTTGTGTTATGTTTTAATTCATACCAAAGCAAAAAGGACCCAACCTTCATGGAGATAAAGCTATTTTTGCTATGGGAAAGAGCAAAACATCTGCAGCAAACAAAAATCGTCGTCGCTTTATTTTGCAGCAAAGAAGACCACGAGAAGTTGAACGACTACTGAAGGGATTCCTGGCAGATTTGCATAACCTGCTCTTAAAATCCTAAAATCACCAGCTGGATTAACTCACTGCAATGTTGCAAAGTGTTGGATGACCCAGGCTCTGAACCCAAATGTGGCTTTGGCAATAAACCACTGCAGCACTGCTGACCAAAGCTGGAATGAATGTTTGCATGATCCTGCTCCTAAAAGCTTGGAGAGCAAGAGGCATTAAAAGCTGACAAACTGGGGAGAGTTCAGGGAAGGCCAACAGATAAACACAGCACTCAGAGATGTCTTTAGGAGACGTGTATCCACATGTCTGACAAAGTTTTTTCCTTACTTAGCCACAATTTGTTGTATAATTCTAAAATCCTCAAATATTAGACTGTTTCCCCACATTCCCTCACATCTGTTGTCTAGAAAAGCAGGTTGTTTCACCTTGTCAGCCACTCCTTTCTATACCTCACCTGTTTTTTCCTTTCATCTATTCCTTCCTAGGTTTTCTACTTTTTGTCAACATCATTCAGTGAAACATTTCAGATGCTCCATGAGTAATGAGAAATACAGTTATAGAGGTAATAATTGGTTGGATCAAAAATATGTAGGTAATTAATATTGCCTGTTCTAGGGACAATCATTTTGTCATTTCCATTTTTATACTGGGCAGGTTCATTCCTGCTTGGAATGTCAGGCTTGGAGAACATTTACAAGTGCAGACACAGTAATAATCCAGGAGTATTTTAAGGATGTTGGTGACAAGGACATAAATTAACTAATGCCATCATTAGCTTTGGGTTCTTTATAATCAGATATAGAAAATTGATAAGAAAAAGATCTCAAAACACTCTATCCCAAACAAAACCAGAACAGGGATCAGTTGATGTCCTGAAGAGTTTCTGGAACACTGTTAATGAATTTACTTAATTGCCTGTTAGATCTCATCACCTGGAGTGATGCTGTTGACTTGTCTTTCCCCGGACCTGAAGGAAGGTGCTGAACTCACAGCTTTGGCCCTGGAAATTTATGCTCTCTACTCTCCATTAGGTTTAATTGATTAAATCTCCTTTGAATAAACACCTAAAGCACTGAGAGGCACAGAGAGGTTCATCAATCTGCTACCTTCAATTTAGTATCTTGACCATCCAGGGGAATCCTACCCTGAATTACCACTCGCTTCTCTGGTTAAAAGAAGTATTTCAACACTAAATTTAGCGTTTTAAACTAAACTGCAGAGTCAGTCTTCTGCTGTTTGTTTGTTTTTTCACTCATTGCTATTAAGGTCCCAGCCATGAACACACCAAGTGTTAGACCAGGTGTGCTGCTCTAAGAAAATCAAGGTTTTTTAATGAACCTTCAGGAGCTAGAAATGTTTGCTGGAAATACTCCAGTTATCGAGGCTTCTTGGAAGTTTGGCTGCAGCTGCTTACTGGAAGTTCCTCTCTGCCTGAACACACTGACAAATTCCCTTTTCCCAGTGGGATCCTGGGCTGACTGACAACTCCCAAGTGTCAAGGCTGTCAACTCTGAAGATGACTGTAGTGCATCAAGTGCAATCAAAAAGCACAGACACACATTATTGTGTGTTCTTAATGGAACTACCATCCCTTAGTTCAGCAGTATTTTTTCTAACTTGGATTGTTCCTCTGCCAATCAGTACTGGGATATTTTGCCCCAGAAATACCTTTTTTTCGAATAAATTTTAACTGAACAATTAAAAAAAAAATTAAAAAATCAATAAATTTTCAATAAGAGTAAAAGTTTTAATTAATTTCACAGGAGAATTAGCTTATTTTTTAAATTATTTTTTATTTCTTCAAATGTCGACCAATTAAGCCCCTGTGAAATATAGTTTGAAAGAAAATCTACATGAGAGATTGAAAGTTTTCTCTATTTTCACCCTTCTAAATTTCCTTAACAGGAGCTGTGATGAAAAGATTTGCAAACATATAAAGGTCTCGGTGACTTTTTCAACCTTTTCTCAGCTGGAAATTTCAGAGGGTGGCTGGAAGAAACAATACAGTGACTTCTCCATTTTCTCCTTTCTGCCTGTGCTCTTTCCTCCCCGGGGCTGAGGTTTAGTGGGAAAAGGACTTGCCATAGAATCACAGAATGGTTTGGGTTGGAAGGGACCCTAAAGTTCACGTCGTGGGCTCCAGCCTCCTCCTGGCCTTGGTTCAGGGATGTGGGTCCTGTGCCCCTCCTGCCCTTGGCCCCAGCAGAAGGTGCTCTTTGGATCCCCACAGATCTGGGCTCCTCTCTGTTCCAGCCCTTCAAGGCATTCTGAAAAATATATATTGTTTCTGGTACTGAGAGCCTCAAAAATGGCCAAGGGACAGAGGAGCCAAGTAAAACTTTTATTGGAGTCAAAGGAAGAGTTCACTGGACAATCCTCACTGAGGTTTCTTCACTTAGTGGAGGTTGCAGCCTCTTTTGTCCCCTTGCCCCAAACACAGATCCCTCCCCATTTCCCCACAGCCTTCCTGACATGCCTACAATGTGTCCTTAGGGGAAGGAGCCCTTCCTTTGACCCCAGCATGGGAATATTAAATACATGTCATTATACACACAGGAGCCTTTTTGGGGAGAGAACAGCACAGGGTGTGCACAGGGGCAGCAGCATCCAGAACACCTGGGCCTCCTCAGCCAGGCACCTCCTAATGCAGGACCTCCTGTGATGAAAGGAACAAGCAGCAGGAGCTGAAGCAGGGCCTCATGTGGCTGAGGTTCAGGGATGGAGGGAAATCAGCACTTGGATGTCTGCTGCAAAAATGGCCCAGCTCAGGAGCAAAGGGGAAGGAAGAAGGCAGAACTAGAGACTACCCTGGCTTAACAGGGAGTTTTGTGTGTGCTTAAAAGCACACTGACTCAGACAGTCTCCATCACTGTCCAGAGGTGCTGGGTGATAACACTACACAGAGGCCAAGTTCATCCCGCACCAGCAAAATTAAAAGATCCTTGTCACTGCTCAAAGACAGTTTTGTTGGTGGAACTATGCAGGAAGTCACTTAAATCTCTTCCAAACTGGTGACAACATTTCCAAAGTTGAGTTCATACAAGAGGTGACTACACTGTTTGTCACAAAAGGAGAATTGCATGTGTTAAGCAACTAAACGACTTCCTTATTTTTAGAAATTAATATTTTTAGGTGTTGCTATGGAAGCAGCTTTGAATGTGATCAGGATGGGATAATGCAGGACTTAAAATATACTTGTGGAAAACTGCCTGCTCCACTCCCTGAGCATCCTAAAGATCTCAGGAAATGTATCAGACAACATAAACTATAAATACAAGAGGAGACATTAACTCCAACCAGGTGAAATAATTTTGGGAATGGATCCTGAGATTTGAAGCGATGAGGTGCACTCTTGAATCCCTGACATGTGCTGTAGGCTCTAAGACATCGTTTCTGGATGGAACTTCACCTTATTCAGTAAAAATCTTCCTGTGGAGCAAGGCATTTCCTGCAGAACAGCAGACACACTGATATTCCAGTTTGTACAATCGTGGCTTTTAATCTGCTGCTCTAGAAATAAACAGCTTATCTGTCCAGTTATGACTGAATAAATAAAGGACTGACCGGGCATACCTCAGTATTACAAGATCCTGACTATAATTTCCAAGAGCATAAGATTTCTTTAAGTTTTTTGTCCCCCAAAACCCAAGTGAACCTATCCTGGCGCCTCTGAGTTTAAGGCAGTTTTACTTGACATCAGGGTCCTTGATGCTGCTGTGTTTGACAGGCACTGTCTTATTATACCCCTTGCACTGGCTGTGAGTCAGGCAGGCAGCAGGGAGCAAACATTTCCATCATGCCTGGAGACATGATGTTCAAAAAGCTTTGTTTGGCATGTTTTTTATAGATTTGTGGAACAGTCAGTCCCACAGCAGCGCTGTTGTCAGTTATTGATATTAGCATCTAATACACTTCCCTAATGAGTGGAACTGCAACCTTAATCACCACTAGACAAACAAGCATCCAAAGAAAGAGAGGGAAAGAGCTGACTGAAGTGTGAATTCCATTAACTGGGCTCACCATTCATCTCAAGGGGCAGCAATATCCAAAGGTCTGTAAAGGTGTGTGCATAAAATTATCATTTTGGAAAGGTGAGCAGATGAATCAGTGTCAGGTAGATACAACAGGAGGGAAATATATACACACTGCATTCAGAAAGTTCATGCAAATTTTAAATAGTGGATTTGAAGGTGAACCATTGGCACTGCACGGGAAGAAAGGAGGATTAGCAATTTAGAAGATGGAGAATTTAGACACCTGTGCCTGCTTTCACATTTGCAAAGTGTCTTCCATGTGTTGGTGCACTCATAATGTGAAATTCAACGGTGGGTGGCTGCACTTCATCACAGGATGAAGAGGTGCTCATGTGTAAGATTGATGACTCGGCCCTGTCTTAACAACAGAGGGGCTTGCCAGACTCTTCCAGCTGAAACCACTCTGAATAAAGACTGTTTTCTCTGGAAAATGTTGTGGTTTTGTTGTTTTTTGGGTTTGTGGTTTGTTTTGTTGTTTTTTTTTTTTTTTTTTTTAATCAACTATCCAAGTGGTCAATCAGAGTAATTTATCTGAAAGTTCTTGATTGGTTCTGAATGTCATATTTCAACTTTTCTCACATCTCCAATTTCTCTGTAGCAAACTCTTGTGTGACAAACTGCACACACTGATGTCTAAATCATGACAAGTCACGAGTCAGAAAGCAAATTTTGGCCAATGAAGATTCATGAACCTCCAAGTTGCAGGTTCAGTAACAGCTCCCCCGTTTTTTAAACCACACAGTCTCAAAAAAGGTGTCAAGGTGTATTTTGTGCAGTGGGTGGGTAGTTTGACCCATTGAATGTGACTGTGCATCCATTTTCTCCACACAGTGAAGACTAAATGTTACTCTGTGCAGGGAAACTTGGAGAAATGAAAGATCAGGGAGTCAAGTCCAGACAAGTTTGTAATGAACAGTTTACACCCAGCCACATATTTCAGTGTATTGAATTGAAACGCTGCAAGCTCGTGACAAGGGTTGGTTCTTTGTAGGGTGGCTGATAACAGAATTATCTGAGGACCAGCCCCAGTTTCTTCCATGGACTTCCTCTATAAACTTGAGAACAAAAAGTGACCTAGGGGGAATGACTGACTTTTGGAAGACCCTTGTCTTAGTTCCTAAAATCCCTTTGGTGCTTCTGGGTAGGTGTTACAACCACCACATTACTGGCCTTTCTCAGATGGATCTTACCCTTTTGCCTTTCAGTGTAAAATTTTTTGAAAGTCTGGGTTTTATCCAGATGCACAGTGGATTTTTTGTTTGTTTTTCATAATGATGAAGTGTTTCCTGGCATGTTTACTGTCATTATTTTCCATCCTGTTGTCAAGGCTTCTTGGTGATATATGCACTTACACAAGGAAAGCTGACCATCTGCACAAACAACACTGACTGTGAAGTTTTACAGGATAATAATTGTAAATAGAATTTTTTCCCTGTAAATATCCAAAATGTGTGGTTTTTTTAATTCATAAACATGGACATTTTATTTAGTTGATAAGTAGCTGACCATATCTATGTTGTTCTTAGACTAGTGTCCTCCAAATGTCATCACCCAAAGGGTTGCCAAGCATTGGAACAGGCTGCCCAGGGAAGTGATGGAATCACCATCCCTGGAAGTGCTAAAAAAACATATGGACGTGGTTTAGGGGTGGATCTGGCAGTGCTGGGTTAATGGTTGGACTCAATGATCTTAGAGGTCTTTTTCAACCTTGGTTATTCTATGATCCTAAATTAAGGATTGTTCCTCCAAGAGGGATGACAATCTTGGAAATACAGTGGCAACCTTGTCAGTCAAATCATCAGGATGGTGTTTCGAGCTGCCAGCTCAGCAGAAGTGGAGGATTAGAATGACAAACAACAGGCTCACATCTGGGAAGGATGAAAACCACTGAAATGCTTCCTTCTGGAGATGACTCTGCTCTGGCAAACTGCGTTTTACATGAACTTACCCTTCATTTGAGGTAAATAGAGGGATCTCTGTTTGAAAATTCATTTTAAAACGAAACCATGAGAGGACATGCTACAGTACAGATATAGAAAACGTTGTTATTCATCCCACAAATGCTACTTATTCCTTTCCATCAGAAAGAGATAACAATTGCATAGGAATCCTGACCAATACACCCTTAAGACATTCCAGGCATTGCAATCTTTGGCTGCAGAACTTGAACTCACTTCTAAAGACCTGACTTTAAGAGGTTGGTGTGTTTGAAAGGATCCCTGGATCCCAATAAAAGGGTTTCCAAAATCAGTGCCTGTCTTTTACAACTCTGCCCCAAAAAGGTGGTGGCACTCAAGAAAGCACCTGAAGGTACAGCTGCACATCATCTCTCATTTCTCTCTCTCATGTGTTTAACCCCAACCAAATGAAAATATTTCATGGAAACATTATTAACAGATAATTAGCACGATTTCAATGTGTTTGTTTTTTGTTTTGTTTTGTTTTTGTGGTGTTTTGAGGGGCTTTTTGTGGGTGTTGTGGGTTTTTTTCTGGGTTTTGGTGTGGGTTTTTTGGCTTTTTTTTTCCCCTCATTTGTTTGGGTGGTTTTTTGGTTTTGTTTTTGTTGTTTGTTTGCTTTTGGGTTTTGTTGGTTGTGTGTGTCCATGTGTGTGTTTGGGTTTTTTGCAGCTCCTTCCTGCAAATAAGCTTTTCAAGAAAACAAAAGGCATTTACAAATTCAGGAAATCAACAGCAATTGTATTTGTTGTCATAGTAGAACTAATATAATTTTTGACATTTCGATGCATTTTTGTCTGTCAGGAAATTTCCATCCTGCTGGGCAGTGAGGGGTTGACAGACACAACCTTTTTCACTGCAAATGAGAGAGAGGGATTACTATCCCTTTTAGTTCAGAAGGGTAACAGGGTCATGCTCAAAAGAAAGGTGAAGCTAAAAGTTAATTTCTGGATACAATCACTTATATTGTACAGGGAAAATCCCATCTGTGCTTGTAAATTTGTTGCATGTCAACAAGAAATTCTGTGGAATAGAGTGGCTTCTGTCCATAAACAACATTGCTACCAACAGCGGGCTTTCCTGTCCACTGTTGGCACCAATTCTCAAGTTTTATCAAGTCATGGAACGTGTCAGCATAAAAAATAACCTCTGTGAAAACAACCTTGTATTTAAAAATGAGCTGTGCATCCTTCTACTCTTTGCTTCTAAACCACATCATTTTGATGCCTGTACAGTTCTATGGATACATCTGTTGGCCCTCTGTGGCTCCAGATTTACCTTTATCAAACACAACAGAATCACAGGATACTTGAGGTTGGAAAGATGTCTCTAATCCAATGACCCTCAACCACAGAAGAATCAAGTAGGTCAGGTTGCCCAGGGCTGTTTCTAACAGAGCTTTGCATTTCTCTAAGGAAGGAAACTCTACAATCTCCCCGGGCAACCTGTTCCAGCGTTTGATCACCCTCACAGTAAAAAAGGCATTGGATGCTTAGGCTGAATTTTCTTTAATTCAGTTTGTGTCCAACACCTCACATCCTGAAAGATCTCATGCTTGTTTTACTTCCAATGCTCCTTTGGCCCAGAAAACAGGAGGCTTTGAGGGACCTGATTGCTCTCAACAACAACCTGAAATGGGGGTTGTAGCCGGGTGGGGGTCCGAAGAAGTGTCTTAAGGTAAGTAACTTTCTAAAGAAAGATCATAGAATCATCCAGCCTGGAAGAGACCTTTAAGATCATCAAGCCCAAGATTTTAAAGTACTAATAGGTGTTATTATATCCCTGAGAAGCCAGACAAGTGGATGCAGTTCTGCAGTAACTACGGTGGCATCAGCGGTTTCTGTTGATTCACTTAAGGGGGGGGCTATAAGAAATATGGGGAGAGGCTTTTCAGCAGAATGGGACAAGGGATAATGGCTCTAAAACAAAAGAGGGGAGATTCAGACTGAATAAATAGAGGAAGCTTTTTACAGTGAGGGTGGCAAAACACTGGCACAGGTTGCCCAGAGGGTTGGTGGATTGTCCCATCCCTGGAAAGATTCAAGGCCGGGTTGGACAGGGCTCTGAGCCAACCTTTAAAGGTCCCTTCCAACCCAAACTGTTCTACGGTTCTATGAATGTTAAACTTCCCCCAAAAGCTCCATTTTAAGCCAAGTACAGTGTTGACCATGACAGTTCTTCCAGCCCTGCTATCCCAACTTACAGTTCATTTGCCTTCTTGCTCAAGGCACACTTCCCTGCAGGCAGAATGTCAGAGTGCCTTTCCAGTTCCTCCCTTGCCCTTCTGAGGAGTGAATTTTCCAGCCATGCCCAGTGGTAGCACTGCACTTACACTCTGTGTTCACCATGTGCTCACCAGTGAGCCTCTGGTGCTGCCACCCACCCACAGTCCTGCTCACACTCATTAAACCCTCCCTGCGAATTAAAACAAAGCCACTTGTTTGCAAGTTCACCAGAACCTGGGAGCAATTTGTGTTCATGCACCGAGGGAAAAGTAACACATTATCCCTATTTACATGGAGATGACAGTTTACTGCTTTCTTTCCATTCTTTACTTGTTTTTTATCTCCCACAAAACATCTGAGAAAGATCACAGCAACCACAGACTGGAGTGCTCTTTGGCCAAAGCTTATCCCGGAAAAGAGATGAAATGGTAACACTATCCCAAACTTTTCCATGGCCATGAAAAAGGAAACAGTGATTTAAGAAAAGAAAGAGGACTTGGAAGCATGAGAAAGAAGGAGAGGGCAAGGAAAAGGGCTGTGATGTTGGACACATCGCTCCTGGGGATGTCTTGTTCCAACCTTCCACCAGGACAGCAAAGGCAATGTCAAGGGGCTGCTGCTTTCCCTGAGCCCTGAAAAGTTCCTGTGAGAAAATATATCCAATTTCTTTTCAAAAACACTCAAACTCCTGATGTCTGTTTTCTAACCCTCCTGGGCACGTTTCCTCTTGGAACATGGTCTGCCTTGGAGAAATAAACCCAATTCAGATGAAGGGATTATTTGGTTAAAATTAGCGCTTGTCTGATATTCTGGGATACAGCTCCATTGCAAATTTGCCTGTTTCTACAAAGCATGGATTTTTTTTCCCCCCCTATTCCTTTACTTTTTCATGTTGACTTGGAGAACAGTTGGGTGAGTGGATGCTCATAATTTCCTTACATGTAACCCAGTAATAAGTCCATTGAAATGCTTTTAAGTTCATAGTTTTGCAACTTAAACCACTGTATTTCTACCCTGTTGTAGAATCCAAGCCTAACCATGAGTTATTTATAAACCCTTGCTTAAGCTTACTTCAGTTTAACCACAATTCAGCCTTTCCATGTGTTGTTACCCTGATCACAAGTGGTCTCTACTTTATTACAGGACCATAGTCTGTTCCTGGGTAGTTTTTTTTGCAGAGGCCATTTTTATAGTGTCTCAAAATATTCAACAAATCTGCCCACATCCTCCTCCAGTACCCACCCCCTTTCCATCTGTAAGACCCTCTCCCTCTCTCTTGCATGATCATGTGAAGTAACAGCAATGGGAAACACTGGGAACAAATATTCCCCAGCAGCCTCCACCCTTGATACAGAAGTCCTTGGTCTAATCTTGAGTCTCCTGCAGTCTCTTGTTGCTGTTTGGCAGCTCAGGGCAGAGCCAAGCGGAGAATGTCACCTCTCCAGAAGCAGTGCTGGCTAAATGTGAACATTTCCATTACTCACCCAGCCTACACTCCCCTGTAGTTGATGCACATCAAGTCCACAGAGCCAGCACTCAGGGCATGATTCATTTTCTTCTAAAGGAAACCTGTTGTTGCAGAGATGGGCTAGAGCAATGTCATGTGTTTAACTGTGGTGCTGGGCAGGTACTTGGATTCATGGCACGGGGATATGGCTCTGAAGGGACCTTGCCTTGAGCCCAACAGGATGGCTGGTGCACACTCAAGGTGCAAATATTCTGGTTGACTTCCCATGAGTTAAAGGAACAAGCAGGTCTTTCCAAGAAACCCGTTATTTCCTACTCAGTTATCCTCTGTCCCAGTATTTCCTTCCAGGGCTGAGAGTGGGGTGAGGCAGATGTAAAGCATTTCCCTTCTGGAACAGCTGCTTCACATTTTCAGGGAATGCTAACCTGCTTGTAGGCTGATGTCTGCCAAATGTGCTCTTAGATTGTCGTGATTTCATCAGCTTGCTGGAAGGAAATCAGATGAAACACACTGACATGCTCTATCTGGGGATGATCATTCAGACAGGTCCAGCTGCAATCTTTCTAATCACTGCTCTGTAATTCTCTCTTTCACACAGGAAACAACCCAAGGACAGAAACTGCTGGGTTCTAACACTGGCTCCTACAAAGACTCCCTCTATGTTTGAGGTAATCTGATGACCATTTGTTTTATCTTCCTTGAGGAACAAAGACTCTGTGCGAGTCTGTTGTTGGCTTACTCAACAAAAAATCTAAAAGAAACCTAACACAAGATAAACAACATTTACAAGAAGCAGGATTCTTTCCCACTACAAATGCATTTACAGTGCAGTCTTTAAAGTCTGTGCCAGTTTAAATTTATCATGAATAAAAGTCCTGATTATATTTCTCCAAGGTCAAAAAACGACTTAAGACCCAATGTTCTAACAAACTTCAGCTGAAGGCAGTGGCCTGAAACCAGGAGCTGGCTTGGCCCACGAACTCTCCAAACTTTTATTATTTATTTGTCCATTTTCTGCCCATGACTAAAAAAGTTTGGTGAAGCTTGTAGGGAAAAGCCTTGGGTTTTTTTGTGATTCCAACCGATGCAACAAACAGATGTGCTTTCAGAGCTAAATGTGTGTTTTGATCTCACCTGAAACCTCTTGGAGGGGAGAACATTCAGGATCTATTAGAAGGTTTTT
This sequence comes from Lophotriccus pileatus, assembly GCA_035583135.1. Taxonomy (NCBI): domain Eukaryota; kingdom Metazoa; phylum Chordata; class Aves; order Passeriformes; family Tyrannidae; genus Lophotriccus; species Lophotriccus pileatus. The sequence goes on along the minus strand of JAWWES010000081.1, from coordinate 2,600,905 downwards.
ATGGCAATTAGAACTCAAAAATTTTTTCTTACTTGCTTCAGACAATAAAGACAAATTAAGCAGTTAATTGTTGGTTTATATTTAAAGCACTGAACTGGAATTTATAGCTTAGATCCATGTAGTCTTGGAGTGTATATCACACCTCAGAGAGGAGCATTTTAAATCACCTATTCAGCGTTAAAACATCCACCTTCATTTCAGTAGCCTGTGGAAGGTGTGACCACCTTGGTCCACATCATATCCCCCCTTTCCATGATTTAAGGTTGCCAAAGAGGACACCTGTTTCAGTTTAAAAAACATCTTGGGTGTCTTCCCTTCTCTTTCAGACAAGTGAGAGAAGATGCAGATGAGAACATCACCTGGGCCACCACGTCTGTCCAGAGGTGACATGCTTGGACAGTGTTTACATGAATTGTCTCCACACACACTCTGATATCAGCAACATCTGAATTTCTGCCCTGGAGATGTTTTAAGTAATAGTAGAAAATATCAGGCTTCCTGATTCCACATTTCAGCAGGAATGAATTCTGACAAGTGCCTCTGAATGCAGGTGAAATCACTGAGAATATTTACATTATCTGTGAATCTCACCCACAGACTTCAAAATAACCTCCAGTTTTCTGAATGATATCCAAAATTAGGTGATGCATTCTGGTAGAAGTTACTCTGGGTTGATGTCATTAGCAAAGAAACATCCATGCCAAGTAATTCTGAGAATATGTGTGTCAGGATAGACTTAAAAATAAAAAATGCTATTATATTTGATCAGTTTCAAGATATAAGTGTCCTGGGACAGAAGGAAAGACTATATCCATTTTTATTTTTTATCACACATCTGTAATGGTAGTAACAATCATTATTTTTACTTGCAATTGATTAAATCCACCAGCTACCTGACCTAAACATTTGGGACAACTCTAAACCTGGATTTTGAGGCTACACAGAACCAGGGTGAATGATCAGTACAGGAATATTGGTTATGATGTTGATTTATTCCCATTTGGAATTCTTCTTTTAGACATCCAGAGTTGGGTTGTGTTGCCAAATAACGAGTCTTGTGCCTACACATCTGTATGGAGCTTATACAGGACCTGCAGCTGATCTAATCCTTGATCATGGGGCAACTGGAATTCCAGGTGAGATCACCTGGGGCATTCCTTACACTACTGACACTTCTGTTCAGATGATGGAGTTCCCACTCTTGATTTCAAGTAATCCCTGAGGCAGGGAATTTCACCATCTCACTCCTCCTGTCATAATTTAGCCCTTAAAACTGTTTCATCTGTTAAGGTTGATAATAAATAATCAGCTCGGTTTTTTTACTGTCCCTACAGTCAGGCTTAAATATTATGTATGTGGTAGAGAGAAACTATGTGTTGGTGTCCTGGGACTGGGATTTGCTTGTTTAAACTGGGCTCTAATATGATCCTGATGGAAAAAAAATATATATACTGACCTCCCAAACACCAAGGTCAGCTGTTTGCTGCCTCATTATGGGATAACCGGGGCAAGAAGTGTCATGACTTGGTATCACCCCGAAGACATCAATACCTGAGCCTCTGACAGCGTGGATAATGCAGTTACAGGGGAGAACTGTTTACCAGTGCAGTAAACGAAGCTGTGAATTGTGTTTCAGTCAGTTCTCAATTCTCCTTTGGTCACCTGCTGCGAGCAAAGCAAAGGATTTATGCAAAGAGGGAAGCATATGGAGTAGGGCGGCAGCTCCAGAGGCGGCGAGGACTCAGCGAGAGCTGTAATTGCTGCTGCTCTGTGTGCGAGGTCTCTCTCCAAACTGTCTCTGTTAAACATTATTTTTAAGTGCTACCTCTTGTCAAATGCAAATGCATGTAGTGGCGGCTCACATCCTTTTTGGTAGCATTTATCACCCTCTTCCCTTCCGCCCGCCCCCCAAACCCTTTCCCTCCTCTTTTGTAAAAACAACTGCGCCCGGGACCAATTATCCTAAACCACTAAATCATCAGCAGTACTCCCAGCTGTAAAAACATCTGCATTATCGGCTCCGCTTCTTCCTGAGAGGCAGAGATGGAATTGATTCTCTCATTCTGGCACGTCGTGGAGCTTCTGGTTTGTGTTACGGTGGGGGGAGTGAGCGGGGGAGGTGGGAGGGGAGGCATCTTGCCTTGCCTTAAACTGCTGCTTCTTCATGGAACACATGCCTGGGCTGAGAAACACAGCCCAGACCACACTGCAGCAGAGAACTTCACCTCTTTTACATCCCACAGCCCTTGTCTCTTCTTTTAATACTGCAGGGGTAAATAATTCCGCGGGCAGTTAAACCAGCCGTTCCTGAGCTCCAAGGAAAGGCAGGATCCGTGGGTTAGAGAAGCTGCCGCAGAGCTGGCACAGGAAAATTGCTCCGTAAAACCCTTCCCTCCCCCTCCCTGCCGGTAGTTGCCTTAGTGACAAAACTAATCGCCACCGGTGCCCCTGCTCCGGTGCAGAGGAGGAAAACAAAGCCATTTGTATTGTCATCCCAGCAATCTTCTGCAGGACTGTCTTCGAGATTAAATGAGCCGATTAAAAAGCTCCCTGAGCCTCAGTCTCTCCAGGGGTATTTATCCACAGTACAGGTGATTTGAGGCACACCTGCTCCATCAGGGCCTTCAGTGGCTTCCCAGGTGTCTAAGAATCACAGAATCAGAGGATGGTTTGGGTTGGAAGGGACCTTAAAGATCCTACCATGGGCAGGGATATCTTCCACCATAACAGCAAAGACATTGTCAAAGGGGCTGTTGCACTCCCTGAGCACTGAAAAAGTTCCTGTGAGTAAATATATCAACTTTCTTTTTGAAACACTCAAATTCCCACTGTCCATTTGCTAACCCTGGTGGGCAGATTCTTTTTAAGAACGTGGTCTGTCTTGGGGAAATAAGCCCTATTAATCTGGTTAAAAATCATTATTTGATTACAATTAGTGCTTGCCTGACATTTTGACAATCCTGTTTTCAGCACAAATCTAAAGCACAGCCCTAGAGTAGCTGCTGTGAGGAAAATTAACTCTTATGCCAATCAAAACCAGCCCAAGGCATTGGAGAAACACAAGAGTAGCACATTAGAGCATCCTGAGGCACAGGATTCTCCTCTCTGTTGGAGAGGAGACATGGAACATACCTGTCCCAAGGTGTGCCTTTGGAACAGCTGCTTGCAGCGAGTGGGTAAATCTATTATGAGCCCACACAGGTGGAGAATTAGGACCATCTATCACAGCAAAAGTAAAAAGACTGCTGGGTTTGTGGTCTGTGAGTTTTATGATCATCTTCACTTACATCCAATGGGGTGTTTCTGCACATAAATTACTAACAATTATTTTTTTTTCTTTTCCTTTGGAACGTCTATGGACTTGGTGAGAACAAAAGATGATCAGAAGTGTCTCTGTTCATGATTAACTTCACTGTGCAGCTTGGTGGTGCACAGTTACTCACCCAATTCTTCCCCCACTCTTGAGATTCCTTGTTTGCAGGAGGAGTTTTGAGGAAGAGGAAATATATTCTTCTCTGGAGACAATCAGAACCCACCTGGACACCACCCTGTGCAACCTTCTCTAGGTGAACCTGCTTCAGCAGGGGGGTTGGACCAGATGATCTCCAGAGATCAACCTCAGCCCTCAAGCTGTTTTGATTTACCTGGGGAAATCCTGCCTGTGTTAGGTATCAGATTTAGAAATCTATTTGTTCATGGGTTTTGTCATTAAGTACCAAATTGAGTCCTTCACAGTCACTGATATCAGAATAATATTGGCCTTAGTCCATTAAAAGGGTGTACAGTCTGCACACACTACACAGATATTGAGAGAATCAGAAGACAAAATAACAGGGGAAGGTATTTATTGCCTTAAATGTAAATATAGAGCATGTTTCTGAACTAATTAAGAATACCTCACCTGAAGAGGCACTTATGAAAATGATTTTCCTAATTTATCTGCATTTTTTAAAATGCTCTGTAGATTATTTCATGGATTTACAGTGCAGCTCTGGAAGAAACAGTGTGGGGTACCACGAATTTACTTCACCGAGAGGAAAGAATTTTAGAGTCATTGTTTTTAAAAGCTCTGTTTTCAGTGTCAGGGATGTTAAAACCTGTGCTCCCTCCTGCAGTGAAGTTATGAAATAAAAGATAATGGGATGCAATCAGTAGGAACTTTCACAAAAGACAACCCAAAGCTGGGTAAAGATTCGACTGCATTGCATTCACCTCACAAAACAAGCAAAATGTTGTCATTGCACTTTTTTAATAAGAATAAAAAAAGTAAAAAAAGTGGGGAAAATGCATATTTTATTAATTAAGATAAATTTCAAACTCTCTGAGAACCTGCCTCCCATGGTTAGTTAGGAGTTCCAGCCCCAAATCAGAGCTTTATTTGAATAACACATGATTTAATGCAGAAGAAATATTTATTTATCTTTTAAAATCTTAGCAGGAATAGTTTAAAAATCTCAGTGGTGGTGTGGCTCTGTGGTCATATTACCAAGAGGTGTTTTATTCATACACCTTGAGAGGCAAAAGTACATTCAGCAGCAAGATTATTCCCCCACCCTGATTCCTCACCACCTTTTTAAAGCAAGATTTTCTGGGAAAATTGCTTGGATCCATTGATTTTCACTTCTTAGCTTAGTTACTCTCAGCTGACAATTATTAGTCCTCTGAGCTCTATCTGCATTAAGAGCTGCTTATCCCTGGCTTACTTTGTTATTCTTACTTTGTTTTCCTGGTTGGGATTTTCGAAGACATTTAATTGTGTCTAAACAATAATCAAAAGAACAGATAATTTTTAAAATATCTCAGTTTTGCCACTGTGAGATAAAAACAAAGCAAACCAATGAAACTTCAAATGAGGTGTAAATTGTTTTGAGATTTTTCAAGCCTCTGCCTTTAAAATACTTGTGATTTATTCCCTGTTTCCCATCTGATGGGGAGGTGGATGCATGTGTGAGTTAATGAGAGGGCAGAGGGAAGCTGCCAAGGGGGTTTTTCACCTGGGATCACGGACTGATCAGAGAGCAGAGTTTGGCTCCACTAAGATGAATGGACACCACTGCCTGCTGAGGGCCTGAATCCTGAATTCCACACTGAATGGAAAAGCTGATGCACTAATTGCTCAGTGCCAGCAGCCAGTGGAGTACCTCACACTGCTGGTGATCACTCAGGCAGGACTCACATCCAGCTGAACAGACCTGAGCGATTCAGCCGAGAGAAAATGAAGCCCTTTCAGAGCTATAATTGAGGCTGTGGCCACCTGGGGGTTTCTCTTTGGCAAACAGGACAGAAGTCCTGTTTAATATTTCATAGGCTCACAGAACCATAGCGTTATTTATGTTGTAAAAGACCCTTAGGAGTCCAGCCATGAAACCAGCACTGCCAAGGCCACCACTAAACCACGTCCCCAAGGGCCACATCTACACGTCCTTTAAATCCCTCCAGCGATGGTGAGTCCAGCTCCTCCCTGGGCAGCCTGTACCAGTGCTTGACAGCCCTTCCCATGGAGAGTTTTTCACTAATATCCAAACTAAACCTTCTCTGACACGACTTGGGGCCGTTTCCTCTTGTTACTTGGGAGAAGAGACCGACCCCACCTGGCTACAACCCCCTTCCAGGGAATGTGGAGAGCAATAAGGTGTCCTCTCAACCTCCTCTTCTCCAAGCTAAAAAAAAGTGCTTCTGAGTAGCTGTGAGAGGAGGTAGAATTTTGGAACCAAAACTAGATTTTGATCAGGTTGTGACTAAACTCCTTCATTCCAAACACATGAAAAATAACCCCAAATATCAAAATTTATTACGGTGTACGAGGGCCGAGCAATTTTTAGTCAATGCAAAGCTTCAAATTAGAGAAGAAATAAAAATACTAGGAATAAAAAATGCTGAATTTCTTATTCAGGGGTCAAGCAAACAATAGCTGAATGGCAGTGTAAAGCAGACATGCAGGTGGGAGACATCCAACATCCAGTATTCCTGGGGTTTGGGTCCTCCAATGATCTCTTCTTATTTTGTTTTCCATTTGTCACCTTTGAGCAATAAGGGGGGGGAAATGCATTGTTAAAAAGTTCAGCAGGACTGTTTGGAAATGTATTCTGAACTGAATTATTTCACTTAAAGGATTTAGAAGAAAGCTAATAACTATTCTATACATATGTATTAAGGCTTTTGTTATTTTTCATACAGTACATGACAGAGCTTCTGACAGCTCCCAAGCTCCAAATCTCTTTTGTTGATAAAAATAAAAGTTTAAATGTTGGGAATTAGTGAGCTGAAAGTGAAGGAGGGGACAAAACCCTCTTGTTATTTTTTCTCTTTTCCTTCATCCCATAACCTGTTCACTTGCTGTACCTGCTGTTTTCACTCCTGGTGCTCTCTGCAGCCTGAATGCATCGTCAGAAACTCAATCCTCAGATTTGAGAGGCTAAAATGTTGAAAAATGTTTATTACACCCTTAAGCTTTTCAAATTATGTTAAAAAAGTAAACCCTGGAGACCAGGAATGAGAAGGAGGGAAACAAAGGGGGATGTTTTATGTCAAGCAGTGATTGAGTATTCAATCTCTAATGTTTTTGCTCTACAGCAAACCCCATTTCTGCTGCATGTTCTCCGAGGAAAGTTTCACAATTTAGAGATGTGTTGTGTTTATTTTTTAATACAGACTTCAGTGGCATCTGCGAGTCAAATATTAAATTATTGCTTGGTGAGACGTACAAGACAAATTTGCACTGAGAACAAGAGAGTTCTAAAATAATTTATAACCTTTGTAAATATTAACTGTTAGATTTTTCTGGTGATTGAAGAGGAAAACCTATTTACAATGGATGTTTAATATAAAAATAATGAGCAAAGGATAACTTAATATAAAAATAATGAACAAAATGTAACAATATTAAATGGAAAAGGTTCAAAAGCAGGAATAATTTTATTGTTTGTGTGAACAGGGACATAAATGGGTTACTTGCAAATAAATACAGGGTTTTTGGTCATTAAGGTATATTTTAAGCACTAAGGTTTTTATCCTTTATGCAGAGAATATAAAGTGCATTACTCCAGGATGCAACACTGGGTCCAGAGAGTAGGATGGGTGCAAATGTAAAATAAGCACCAAATTAATACCATTTAGTGTTTGATATATTATAGTTATATAGTTACATTTACCTTTTCCAGGTAATACATACAGGCTCTGTATGTCATGATGCACAGGACAGAGCAAGACCATATATTACAGCTCACGAGCTCAGTAGTGCAGGTGGGGGCAGGATTATATTTCAGCTTAAAAGCCATCTCTGTGCACCACATTAATATATTAACATATTAATTAACCACACCTAGAGGCAGAAACAGGCACGTCTCCAACCCCCAGAATCTCCACTGCATGGGACAGCAGCAGCTTTGTGCTGACAGAGACACACAGGAGACCAACCCCCTCTCATGTTCCATGGAATCACAGAATCCCAGAATGGTTGGGGTTGGGAGGGACCTTAAAGCCCATCCAGTTCCAACCCCCTGCCCTGGGCAGGGACACCTTCCACTATCCCAAGTTTCATCCAACCCCGGCCTTGGACACTTCCAGGGATGGGATGTCAAATGATATCCGAGCAACATTACGTGGATAAAAACCTTTTCCCAGCTCCTTGAGTGAAAAAGGGGGGTATCAAATATTTCACCATCAGTACTCAGTGGCTGAGACAGGCAGGACCTGACATACATTCAAGGCAGGACTGAGTTGCTCAGGCAAGGCTTTCAGTGATGTTTTAGGCAGCGTGTTTTCCCCACTTGTTCCTCAGAACCTACTCCAGAAGATCAGGATCTCCTGTGGACCCTGTCCCAGGTTACCTGCAGATGAATCACCTCTCACATGGTGCCCCAGGCCACTGTTATTGGACCAGTGAAGCAAACCCTAGAGCTGTATTCAGTTCCAGTTTAACAATTTTAAATCTGTGTTTCTAACTTAAGTGTCCAAATCCAATCCAGGTATTTCAGCTCTTGCTACAGGCAGTGGAGGTCTGGCCAGAACCACCAGTAAAGCTCACAGCACGATCCAGCCCAGCAGCCAGCAAGCTCAACTTTATCCAGGCAGCTTTGCTGAGCCTCTGATCATTGTTGGCTGCACTGGGAATTTATTCACACAGGGGAAAGCAGGCTGACACCTTAATTTAGATAAAGCTGAATCCCACCCTCAAGGAAACACAACCCAAAAATTCATTGTCATCTGACTTCAAGGAGGTTTCTGCTGTCTAACTATTTTAAAACAAAATGTGAGAAATTAATCCTAAATAATAGTCCTATTGGGGTGCCTAAATGGTACAGACTGTTCTTCATAAATTTTTGAACAGAAACCTATTGGAGGACCAATTAGACAAATCCCTGGACTATGTTGCACAGGAAATACAAGTAGGTGATCTAAAAAGATGATTTTAGATTTGTGAGTGGGAAGTTAGCGATGACATCAGTGACTTCAGGAGTAGAATTAGGAAAACAATGAGAACTCCAGTAAATCACCATCTAGGAATAAATAAACCCATCACTTTTGACCACACCAGTGAATCACCAGATAGCACTGGAGGCATTGTGCTGTTGAAAAGGCTCCTATTTTTAGATGTGGTGCATAACAAATTGTGATCTCAAATTTTCATTGACAACTCTGGGCCTTTCTTTGGTGTGTGACGCTTAACAACAGTGGTTGATGCACCAGCTCTCCAGAACTGGCTCCACTGGCCCCTGGGAGGTGGATTAAATAGTCAGGTTTTGCAAGTGTTTCCTGGAACAAGATTTTGTTATCTGTGGAAGAGCATCAGGACATCCTGTGACTTCTGAGAACCAGGCAGAGAGAGGTTCATCCATCCCAAAAATCGATGTTGATGTGGTAGGACAAGGGGCAATGGCTTTGAACTGGAAGAGAGTAGGGTTGGATTAGACATTAGGGAGAAATTCTTCCCTGTGAGGGTGGTTGCCCTGGCACAGGTTGCCCAGAGAAGCTGTGGCTGCCCCATCCCTGGAAGTGTCCAAGGCCAGGTTGG
>JAWWES010000081.1:2568151-2587420 GCA_035583135.1 Lophotriccus pileatus | reverse complement strand
GGTGAGGCCCTGGCACAGGTTGCCCAGAGAAGCTGTGGCTGCCCCATCCCTGGAAGTGTCCAAGGCCAGATTGGACACGGCTTGGAGCAACCTGGGCTAGTGGAAGATGTCCCTAATCACGGCAGAGGAGTTCGAACTGGATGGGCTTTAAATTCCCTTCCAACCCAACCATTCTGTAATTCTGTGATTCTGAGAACTAGACAGAGAGGGTCATTCATCAATTAATTAATTTGGTTGCTGTCACTCCCAATTAATTAATGTGGTTGGGCTTGTCTCTCCTATAAGTATCCAAACCCAAGCTTTCTCCAGGAGTCTTCTTCATATGTTCACATGGCAAAATATTTCTTATATATACCATTTCTGGGCCAGAGACCATTTGCCAGCTCTGCTCTGTGAAAAATCTCTTAGCTTTCAAAATGGGAGCAAGTACCTCTGTGACTTCACTGGGAATGCCCCTTTGCCTGTGCCGACTTCTGCATCATGCCTAGGGAATTATTTGGGAATATATACTGGCTCAGGACAACACTATGCCAGGGATTAGATGATTGCAAGGTCACTGCTCTGGCTGTTTGATTTACTGTTCCAGATGTGGTCAGCCAATCAGTCCTCTCAGAGACATTTAGATCATTATAAGCAGAACAAACCCAAGACATTTGTGAAAGGTTTGCAATACAACCAGGAATTCTGGAGATATTGACAATTTGTATGAATGAATATATGATCAGTGGGCTCAGATCATGATTTATTCAATGGAGGCAATAGCTTGGATGAGGGTGTTGCTTGAAGACTAGACATCAATTAGATGCATTGAATAAACTTTCTGACAGCCTTTTTCTCCTCAGGATGAAAAAAGAGGCTGATCCTCTGCATTAAAACCAAGCCCATTATTTAGTTCATGAATTCCATTTATGCAGTTTTTTCATAAGCTGTGATAATCTTTTATTTATGCTACTCTGCCTCCAAACTGTTTCCTGAAGCTCTGCATGCAGAATTGAAATAATCTCATTTTTCTCTTATTTAAGGGGCTGATGTCTTAAGAAAGGCTTCGGGGTGCCTGCAGAGACATGAGTGTTTCACTCTCAAGATGAGAATGATGTGAGACTGGTTCATCTGCACTGTAGCAGTGAGCAGCCCTCCACCTTCCCCACCCCCAGTGCATGACCATGATATGATATGAAGTGATATTTGGGTCAAAGAAGCCATGATATGACGCATCCTGATCTTGAACAGAGGTCAAGGGATGTGAGAAGGGCAAGTGTGCAACAAGGATTTAAAAAAAAACCCCAACCAATTAATAAGCCTTCTGGCTACTGCTTTGGTTAAGTAATACAGTATATCTGAGTTACAGGGAGCTCATTAAGCTCATTAAGAAGGACACACATTTCCTGCTTTTGGTGGGGTCTGTTCTCATTTCACATCCTCCTCCTTGCAACAAGCCTGGCAGATGTGCACATGTGGCAGGTGTTTACAAGCTGTGTGTAAATATGTTCCACCTTCCGTGGCCCCTGACTAGGAATATGTCTTTAATCCCAGAGATCTGACCATTGGCCACCTTGCCAAACACCAGCAGTCCCTTTCCCTTTCCCTTTCCCTTTCCCTTTCCCTTTCCCTTTCCCTTTCCCTTTCCCTTTCCCTTTCCCTTTCCCTTCCCCTTTCCCCTTTCCCTCTCCCTTTCCCTTCCCACACCTTCCCCTCCTGTACTGCCTGTTTATGCCTCCATTATCATAGGAGATGTTTGTGAGCTTCGATTTCCCCTGTAATGTGCCAAGTAATTTGTAGCTCTCCCTTGAGTCATTGATTATCATTTTTAACACCATCTCCACTCCTTCCCCGAGCCTGCTAACACGAGTTATTACAGTTAAGGGAAAGCTTTGCCTCCTGAAATGGATCCTCAGATTTGTAAAAGCTCTTACTGGGAGATATATTCCCCCAGATACAACCTCCTGCACTGGTGCCAAACAGCTAATGATCTCTGGGGAGTAATAAAAATGAAAGGGGGGAAAAAAAAAAAGGCAGAAGGAAGATTCAAAACATGCCATAAGTTTTCTTTTGTATTTGTCAACGATCTTAAAAGAGAAAAATCTTTCTTTTTTTTTTACCTTGTGTTTATCTACAGGTAGGTATGATGAGATAATTTAAAATAATTTCATTTAAGCACAGTCAAGGCATTCTCTTCTAAAAAATGAACTCCTTTTCTTCATCATGATCCTCAGAGTGTACAATTTCCAAACCCACTGCTGGTGACACTGTAGAGGTTTCTAACAGGGTTGCATTTGCACAGCAATAAGAATGGTCTCTTAAAATCTCATGGATTCCTATTTTGCCATACACAGATCAACTCTGTTTTACAAGATATTCCAGTCCTTTAGTGCTGTTAGAGATTCCCTTCTCCCCTCAAATCAATAAAAAAAACCTCAATGGGAAAAAACGAGCAAGCAAAGTAAATAAAATTTATTCACAGCTTCAAAATTGCCTTTTTTTTTTTTCATCTTCTCCTTCCAGTGCGATCAGTGCGTGCACAGGAGGCTGTAAGCCATGGGCACCACTTTACATTTCCAAGCCCATCAATCACTTCCTTAAATATCTTCTCTGCTGCTCCTCAAGATTTGTGGCAGCCTTGAAGTGCCTGCTGATGGGAAAATACCTGGCTGTAAAGTCCTGTGAGCAGTGAAGTGCTCGGTTCTTACATTTCAGCTTATTAATCCTCATGACATCCCTGTTTTCTGGCTGGAAAGACACTCCTTAGCCTTTCAGTAACCTGGGTTAGTGCACCTCCTCTTCTTACTTATAAATGTGGAAGGCAAATAATGGGAGTCTCCCTTCCTAATTAAATTCCTTAATCACTAGTCAATGGAATTGGTTTTTAATTTAGCTCTTGTACTCATGTTTTTAATGCTTTACAAGAAGCTCCTGAAGCTGCAAGAGTTGTGTTATCCCTAAAATTCAAAAACTCCAATGCATTAAAAAAAAAACCACAAAAAACCAAAAAAACCCCACCTTTTTGGATTTCTTTCTCTGCAACTTCAAAATGTCAATTTTTCCTTTCTTTTCCTTTGAAAACGTGTGTTCCCTGCTGTGGTAATTTCACCAAGCTCTAGGAGTACAGTGTGCATTGATAAACAATAGATCAGAAACAATAGGTCAGAAACATTGCTTGGTGTGGGTTTTTTGTAATTTTCTTAGTGATTTTATCTCTATTTGTTATCCAAAAGGCAGGAAAAAAATTGAGTTTTGTTTTGTTTTCTATTTTTTTACTTACTGCTTTTATCCCTCCTTGTTGTTTTATAGTTTAAATCTCCAGGACATCCTGGAGAGTCTTGCTGCTGCTCTGTCCATGGTCACAGGCAGATTTGCTCCTGGGCAGGACACACCCCAGGGAAGCAGCTTTTAATTACTTTACCAAAATTCAAGGCTCAGGTAATTTATGCTTTCAGAAAATCCATCTATAAGCTTTAAAGGACCCACTCAAATCTTGTCATTGGGACTTGAATTTGGCCAGCACCAAAGTGAAACCTGGGCCAGTAAGTGAGGCTGAAAAGGAAAATTAATTACCTGCAGGAGAAACTGCTTGGTTTGTCCTTCATGAATGTTGTATTTTTGAGGGAGAAGTGGGAAAAAAAACAAACCAAACCAAAGTTTTTCACTACTTATCTTCCACATCAGCTGTGGTCTCTAACTGAGGTGAAGAACTCTTATAATATCAATAAAAACAATAATAAAAATAATCTCCCCAGCAGGAATTCAAAGCTCTGAGTGGAGCAGCAATGACCTTCACAAAGGCTGTGAACCCAGGACCTGGCCATTAAACACTGCTGAACTTTTCACAAGACTTCAGTTTTTTAGTTACCACTCTGTGTTATTTAACCACCATTTGCATTTTATTCTCCAAGGTACCTTAAAATAGGGTAATTAACCTGATTTCCTGGCTAAATTTAGTGCAGGTAATTAAATTTTGCATCTCCAAACTTTCCCCACACCATTAATTGCGGGGAAGTTTTGCATTTCTTGCTACTGATGGAGCATAAAAAGATTATGTTGGGAAAGTCTTGTGATGGTTCAGCACTGAAATATCGTTTTTAATACAGCTCCTGAACAAACTGAGTCCAGCTGATCTCTGCCATCTGATGTTCTCACATTTACCTCATGAAGCAATAAAGAGGCTCTGAATAATTTATACACAGAAGTGGCTTGTACAGCTCTGTTTGAGCCAAGTGGGATCAACGCGGGAATAACCATGGCAGGGTCACTCGGTGATGCTCAAAGGAGTTCTGGAAAACCAGTGGCATCTCTCTTAGGAGCTGGAAAAGTTCCTCAGATTAAATATTGAAATAAGAGGGAGGGAGAAAATTTATGCAGCCATAGCAGTGTTGTAGGAAACAGGACTTTTTTAGCCAAAGAAAACAACCTGGATATTTGCTGTCCAATTCCAAACAGCATTCCTTTCTGTAAATCTCATTTTAAAGTAACTTACCACTAAAAAAACCCACAAAGAATATGGATATTTATATGGGATTGCTGTAACTTTCGAAGAGTGGAAGAGTTTATTTCCAGTTTTCAGTGGTGGTGAAGAGCATCGGGGTACCATGACATTGGTTTAATGCATAATAAGGGGTAGAAAGACTATTCAATGTTCTTCATCAGATTTTTCTGTTCTTTGCAGATTCCCAGGGTTTTCTCAGAGGCTGTGAATATAAAAGCTGGAAGAAAAGAATGTACCATTCCAAAAAGAACATTATTATTTACAGAAAAAAAATAATACCTCTGAGCAGTGAATTTTCAAAAATGTAGGAAAGCAAATTGACTCTGGATCTCAGGGATAATCAGTGAGTCCCAGCATTTTGGTCTTTTCTGATGGTGTTTAGAGAGCTCTTTAAAGGCTTTTAATACTTTTATTTTCTTGTTTTTTAGTTAAAAAAAAGAATGTGAAAATTGACAAATTTTTTGGCCATTTTTTTCCCCTAGCTGAAAAATATTTTAAAAAAGAGGGTTTAAGAGGCAATTTGCTACAACTGAATCAAAGAAAGCTCGTTATATCAAGCCTCTAGTCACCATGATTTTTTTCTTCAAGTTAAATAACATCACCTGCATTTAAGGGCACATTGTTTGTGTCCCTACAGTGAAATGATGCCAGGAGTTATCGAAGTCCACTCAATAAAAGATTGGCATCTCAAGCAGTGCCATAATCCTGTGCTTGCCCAGCTGAACCAAGACCTAAAACCTAAATCTTTGGAAATATTTGATCCTTAACCATTTAAGATATAATTTAGATGCTTCAACATAAATATCTGGGGCAATTTTAAATGTGTTGTCAACTCCAGGTTGGCTTCCAGGTGCCTCTGCAGAAGGGAACAGGTCTGCTGTACCAGATCAACCAGCTTTGGGATGTCTTAGAGCCTTTAGGAATCAGACTTGAGATTGTCAGTGCTCAGGCAACCAAATTTTTGTTCCTAACAACTCCCTCATTGCTGATACAAAAAGCTTCTCACAGGTTCTGGCACAGATGACAGAGTCAGTTTTTGTTGGTTAACCCTTGTCTTGACCAGCTGATGAAATAAATATGAGTTTTAATAGGAAAGTTTCCATGTCAGAATTAAACACATCCTCCTAAATCCTTTTTTACTGTACCTGGCATAATAAGACTTACTTAAAGAATCCATTTTTATTTATTTTCAGAAGTGGCCTAAAAGAAGTCCTGCTTTCTCTTTTTTCCCCTCTCCATTCTACATTCAGATTAAACCATTAGCTATGGTTAACAATACATTAAAGACACAACATTAGAGCCAAAATTGGGGTACTATTATGCTGCTTTGTGCTGCTATCCTTTATTCAGCTATATGATGATGTAAAATACGGATTTTGTTGAAAGATCCTTCTACTTTTTATTTTCCTTTCTGATTTGCATCAGCTGGTAAAGAGCTGCCATCCTCAAACATGCCATTTAAAGAGATTTTGCCAGGAATGTTTGAAGCTTGTTCATCTCAGCAATAAACACGTACTACATATGATTGAAATAATACATATATATTCTTTTGACAATTGCCTGATAAAAATAGCCATTTGTCCTCAATTGTTCGGGCAGATAATGGTGGAAAATTGCAGATTACGAAAGGCTCAACACTTGAGCCTCTGTACAGAGCTTGCAAAGATTAAAAACAAAGGTTTTTTTTCCAAAAATCATACAAAAAATTTCTTTATGGATATTCTATTAGAAAGCTGGGAAGATGCTCTTTTGGAATGAACATGTATCCAGTGCTCTCCAAAATCTTTGGCTCCATCTATATGTAGATCCATATCTGTACTGTGGATATTTTTAGGCTACTGTGCTTGTTTGGTTTTGGTTTTTTTTTTGGAGTAGGTTATATCATGAGAGGCCTCGAGAAGTTGTGAACTCACCACCCCTGGAAGAGTTCAAGGCCAGATTGAATGGAGCTTGGAGCAACCTGGTCTACTGGAAGGTGCCCCTTCCTTCAGAATGAAGAAAGAAGGAACAAGAACAAACATTTCCAGGCTGCTTCTTTTCCCCAAACACTTTTTCCCTCCTCCTGTTAAAACTCTGAGGCATATTTTCTGTGTTTTAAGAAAGTTCTTGCCACAGCAGTGCAGGTCTTACCACCATCCACACTGATTACATTGATTTAATCACCTCTGGTTTTGCAGGCAGCCTTAGCTACACATTGGAACAGCCATATCCCCCTCACAGAGGAATCCATGGAGGGTTATTCAATCTATAAAAGAGACAGAAATACAGTGTCAATGTTGTGTTAGAGCAATTGCATCGAAGCAGCACAACCCGAGGGACCCAGATATTAGACTGCAAAGAAGACAAATGAAAACTCTCCTACCTGGCTGGAGGTAACTCGTATTTTTTCCCTTGCATCAGGATACAGGTTTATGTTGTTACACCTGTGGAAAAAAAAAGTCTGTCTAGAGCAGTGTGCACATAAAGAGGCAACAGAACGAGTTATGGCCAAACCTTGTGCTCTTCTCCACATGAATTCTTTTTTGAAGTGTATTTCAAGGTTAGGCTAAGACTATATATTCTTTATTTATATAGTGCCCTCATAAAAATCCCTTTTTATTTTTGGTGAACCATGTTCCTCTTGTGCATCTGAAGAGGAAGACAACCCTCTTGGGAAATTTCCAACCTTCTCTAATCAAATACTCCTCACCAGAAGAACAGCTTGGAAGTATTTCTGAGACCTTGAATCACAGCCCTGCTCAGGCTCGAAGATAAACTCCAAACACCACTTAAACTCTAAGGATGGCTGTTCAGAATCTAAATATGTAGTCTGATCGAGTTGATAAGGTTCCTTTTGCTGGCAGTGGAAAGAGAAAGGTACTTCTAGGTACGTCTGGAAGGCATTTTTTGTGCAGATAATCTAAACAGCTCTTTTAAGATGAGATGAATCACTCTCTGCAAGTATCTGTCTCTCTTTGCAGTTGATCGAGGGTTCCTAAGAGCCTAGTTTAGAATAGTCATCTAAATTTTGGATAGCTAAAGGCAGCAAAATTCTTCTCAATATATTTGTCTGTGGCTTCTTTTCCACCTCCTCCTGTTGTTACAAGGTCCTATTAAAACCTCTATAAATATAACCACCAGCATCATGTTACACCCACAGTCCCCACTACTGGGGACAGTTACATTACACTCTATTTAACCAATTTCCTGCTGAAATTACCCTGTTTAATTACCCAAGCAAACAAGTGTCTTACTTCTTCTTGCTAAAAGCTCCATGCAACTTGCCTTAAACATCACCACACTCCTACAGTTCTTCCATCGCCGTTTCGCTGCCTTAAAATGACCCCCCAGTCCAGAAGCTGCACCTAAAAGTGCAGTCCTCATTTATCAATTCACATTTCTACTGATTCATTAGCATAACTGGGGAGCAATGACTGCCTAATGAGTACTTTTAAAGAATTTCCTATGCATATCTTGCTGGTAATTTTGCATACATCGAGGGCACAGCCCTCAGAGCTGTCAGAAAAATGAACAAATTTTAGGTATCTAATAAGGTTTCTTCTCACTTTTTTCCCCTTACAGAATTGTTTTCTTCGGAAAGAAACCTTGTTTTTTTTCAAACAGAACACGCCGTGATTATTAAAAGATACCATGACTAATATTGACACCTCTAAAATTTTCCATATATATATATATATATATTACAGCAGGAATGGCAAAGAACTGAATAGGATGTGAGTCAACTTAACTGGTGATGCAGAAACGTAGATCCTTCTTGTATCCCCACTCAGGTAATCCATAATTTAGAGTGGAATAGAGACAGAATTCAGAAGAACATAGATAGGATTTATTTGATATAATGAGGGATTTTATTTTCCAGCAGAAGTAGCTCCCATCTATTCATGGTCAAGGAGTTGACTTTAATTTCTAATTACTGATCTAAACTCCAAGGAGATGCACAAGATATGTTATGTAAATCACAGCTTCTAAATATTTCTTTCATTGATTATCTAATAACTGTGAGTCCAGCACTCCTTAATCAGGAGGAAAACTGCACAGTCCAAGAGCAAAGACGGATGGAGTTGTGGTTTAGCCTTGAGGAAATTAAACCAAAGGAGAAGCT
Organism: Lophotriccus pileatus; assembly: GCA_035583135.1. NCBI lineage: Eukaryota > Metazoa > Chordata > Aves > Passeriformes > Tyrannidae > Lophotriccus > Lophotriccus pileatus. The sequence continues at coordinate 2,578,838 of JAWWES010000081.1, read as the reverse complement.
GATAATAATCTTGTGGTGGGGTGACATTGGCTGGATACCAGTGCCCACCAAGGCACTCCATCACTCCCTTCCTCAGCAGGATGGAGAGGAGAAAATAAGGTGGAGGAAAACTTGTGGGTCAAGATAAAAGCTGTTTAATAAATCAAAAGCAAAGGTTGTGTGTGGATGCAAAGGAAAATGAAAGATTTTATTATCCACCTCCCATCAGCAGGTGTCCAGTGCCTTCCTGGGAAGCAGGGCTTCATGAATGCAGCTGCTGCTCCAGAAGGTCACAGTAAGGAGTATGACCCCTCCTCCTTTCTCTTAGCCTTTATTGCTGAGCTCATGTCAAATGCTTTGGAACATCTGTCCTGGTTATGCCTCTTCCCAAGATCTTGCCCAACCCCAGCCTGCTGGTGAGGTGGGAATGTTGGAGGGACAGCCTGGAAGCTGTGCCAGCACTGCTCAAGCAATAGCTCCAAAACTAGTGGGATTTCAACACCTTTCTAGCTTCATATACACAGCACAGCACTGTGGGGCTGCTGTGGGCAAGATTAATTCCATCTCAGCCACACCCAATGCAATCTTCACCCCCAGGTGGAAAAAGATCCATGTTTTTTATTCCATCCTATTTTCTGCCCCTCCCCACCCTGCCGAGGAACGGAGTGATGTAGTGGCTTGGTGGGCACCTGAAATCCGTCAAAAATCAACCTCCACAGGTCTTCATGAATGTGAAAACTAAACACAAGGATGCTTGGATCCTTCCCTTCCCAGATCAGTCATGGATTTGAACTCTTCCTGGCCCTGTTAAGCATAGTAGCTTGTCTATATTTCACCTCCCTTGAATGTAAATCACGTTAAAACTGACACCTCATAGAGCGCAAACCACTTCAAATAATAATAATAAGGCCCAAATGACTAATTCCTTTTAAGGTTTTCAGAACACTCCAGGTATAGAAAAGAACTGAATTGCTCTGAGTTCAGGTTCTTTTAAAAATGGCTCCTCAGGTTTTCTACATAGGGAAGGGGATACTGCCTGAAAGCACAACCTGCCCTAATCCTTATTTGCCCTTCTCTGCAAAATGATTGCAATAACTTGTATTCTGTTCTGCACCATAAAACTGGTTAAAAGAATGATGTTTATAATGAGCTTTTAGCATGTTGCCTCCCACAGCATCATCTGAGTTTATCACTGCCTTGTTTCCTGCTGGACATGAGTCATCCCAGCAAGTCATCAAGCAAATCATTCCAGATCCCTCTCCAAACATCAATTAAAAGTTGTCCTGCCATCAGAACATACCCCAAAGGGCATCCACTAGGAAACAAACTTTTATCTAGATGTGACAACTTCAACCACTTCAAGTATTTTGCACTTTACTTCAGAGGAGTTGTGTTTTCATCCGGGTGTAAAGTGCTTCAAGGAAACCACGACCTCGTGAACCCAAAACTCAACCGGGATGTCTTTCAATCTCCTGTCAGGATGACACGGGTAGCTTCCCAAAACCAAACATGTTCATGGCAGGCCATTCCCATTTGCCAGGGAAAAACACCCTTCACCAGAATCCTGGGCCTTGAAAGCAGGTCAAAAATGTGTGGCACTGGAGGTGCGAATGGGATTTGTGAAGCTGCCAAAGATGCCATCTCTTCTGAGTGGCAGGTGAATACCAGCTGGTTTGCAAGGCTGCTTTGGGCAAACACATCATCCCTTCAGGTCAGCTGAAGTTTTGAAGCTTGCAGTGACAGTTTCTGTTGTTTTGGATGCTTGGAGAAAAAAAAAAAAAGGCAAAGGTTTTTTCACTCAATGCTCCTTTCTTGGCTGTCATTAATAAAGCCCCTTCTGAGTCTCCTTCTCAGTGAGAGTTTGGAGGTTCAGAGCATTCCAGAGTCACTTAAGACATTTTACTCTTCTTCTTCCTTAAATTAGGAACAAGCTGCCCTTATACACCAATAGATAAGAAAGTTGCATCGTGTGAGGATTGTGATGCTGGCCAATCCAAATCCCACGGCAGCTGCGTGGTACAAGTCCTGAGCCAGGAGGGCCAGGGCTTTGGGTAGTGGTGTGGTGGAAGTTGCTCCTGTTCCAGATGAGACCTGTGTCAAACATCTTCACACCACATTTTTTCAGCAGGGAGAATATTTAGCCCAGAGATTTTGGGCTTTTTATCTTCATACTGTAGTCCAGAAAGGCAGGTGGATTTGCCAGAGCCTGATGCAAAGAAGGAGCTTTTTTCATCTGTTTCAGTTTTTCCATGCAAAAAAAAATAGTAGTCCTCTTTCTCTTGCCTGCAGAAGATACCCAGGAAAATTGTCTGTCTGAAGTAAAGTTGGCCCTTGAAATTCTCCTCCCTTTCTTCTTACACTGACCAGCAAGGACTGAAGATCCACCAGGAGTATGACACTCTTATGCTCCAGTCCTCTTCCTAAAATTCTCCCATTCTTCTGTCTTTCTAATCTGGGGGATAAAGACCTGAGGAAGCTACATCCAGTTAACTGCTCATGATGGTCTTCAGGTAATTAGCCATAACTGGAATTAATGACCCAGGCACTTCCCAGAACTTCTGCCAACTCTTTTCTTTCTGGTTACATGACCTGTTCTTTAGTGGCTTGGTTTGGTTTTTGGTTGGTTGGTTGGTTGGTTGGTTTTCTGAGAGAGTCTGGTTTTGTCAGTGGTTTGGGCATGGGGAACTGGTCAAAATTTCTGAGATCTTGACATAGAAAGGTTTTCCTGTGCATTCAGAAATGGTTAGTGAGCAGTCTCTGATGCCCTAATTAATGGTCAATGATGTATTTTTTGATATCTATCCAGGGTAATCTTCACGTTTAGCTGTGTGTGTGTAGCAAGGTTGAAAGAAAGGCACAGGGATCCCTAAGCTGGAGGAAATCAAGACAGAAACCAGAACTTGATACGATAACTCAGCCACCACATCAGAGAACCCAACTAATTAGCTCCACAGAGGAACAGGATTAATTAGCCCATCACGTTGGTTAAGCTTTATAGTTTGGGCAGCTGAGCTGAAAACTCCAAATACCAACGTGACAAGACACCCAGTGTGGGCAAACCTTCTGTGCTCTCCATCAATATGGTGCACATGCACCAGGACATCTCCTTGCTTATGAACTCAATGGGTAATTTGCATAATTGAATTTATAGCAGACCCAACAGTCTAGCTAGTCAGGAAGCCAAATAAAACAGAGTGGGCTGGTAGTATTAATTTATGGGTGTTTTGAATTAACTGAGAGATTTTTGCAGGGTTTTTTATAGCACAAAATGGTAATGAGAAGAACCAGCATTCGACACCATAAAAATTTATACATTAATAACCTTTTAAAACACTAAAAGGAAAGGAACTGTATAATAAACCATGTTTATCACCTTATGTCCTCTATCTAAGTACCTATAGGAGACATAATTTCTGAATCTGGCATCCTTACAGTTTGGCAAAGAATGGGCAAACAAAAGACACAAAGAGTAAATTAAAGCTAGGCAAATGAAACTAGGAATAAGAACATGTTGCAAAGCAGGGATTGAGAGTAAAATCTTCACTGAGAGCATCTTTGAATCGAGGTTGGTTTGAGACTAATCACTGGATGGGACAAATGAATTTTGTGCTGTTACAGAGGTTGTTCTGCAGGAGCAGCATCTCTGCTTTTGGCTCACAGAACAGAGAGAGGGGTGACAGCTTGTTGCAAGGAAGAGCCTGACACGAGCTGGAGCAGACAGTGCTGGGGTGTGTGGAAAAGAGAAAACCCTATTTTGCACTGAATTAATAGGAGAAGGAATTTTCCCTCCTGTGCTGGCAAGAATTGTTCCTTTCAGTTTGGAAAATCTGTGCACCTGAGCCAGGCAAGGAAAGTTTGACTTACAATGTACCAGCTGAAGGTTCAAATTAATGACCCAGTTAAAATGACTGTATCCTGAGCTGAACAATGGCTACTGATCAGATCCCCAGGGGCAGGTGGGATGCACTGTATGGTAAATTAAACTCCTTGAAATAAATTTAAGCTAAGTTCCTTTACTTAGCATTTATGAAAAGGCCAAACATCCATTTCAGTTCAGTTATTGTGCATTAATGTTTCCTACAGGCTTCTGTTGTGCAGTATGGGCCATTAATGAACATAGTTATCTTGCCAAAAGGTGATAATTAGAACCCAAACTGGAATCCTTAGGAGAAAATAATTTCTTTGCTCTTGAAGGGTTTGTTTTATACTGGAGGCCTCCATGGGTCATATTATTCTCTGCTTCATAGTTTGGCTGAGAAACATGGGGGAGTTTTGCCCTTTGTTATAATGTTGGGTGCCCAAGAGAGAATAACTCAGTCACATATCATACAATCAGAGAATTAGAGAATATATTTCTTGTAACACCATGCTGTGCTTTGCACCTCTCTCTGTCCCAGGTATGTTCAACTTCTGAATGAATGATGTTAAAAATTAACTGAAATACTGCAAAGAGGAAATGAGTTCACAATGAAATCCATCACAGTGATGATTGTCTTTGATGCACATCTCTCTATACAAAGGCTAAACACAGTGCCAGCCTTAATGTAACATTTAACAATAATATAAAAACATACTGGGTCCAATGCCCCACAGCAGAAAATTAACCCAATGCCACTGATTTCAGGGGAGAAATGCCAGTTTATAAAATTGAGGATCTGCTGTTTTCACAGGGCTAATTTTAATGATTAATAAGATACCAGATTGGTATTTGTTGTTGTTTGAAGTGATCAGTGCCTGATACCCCCACATTATTATTTAATTCAAGCACCAACAAGATTATCACTTCATTTGGAAGAGTGTGTGCATAAAAACGCTGCCTCACAGAGCCTATTTAGGATAATCCCATCAGCTGGCAGCCAGGAATTGACTGAGTGATTTGTCACCCACTATGAAGCTGGAATTACTGAGGAACTGAAATCTCTCTCTCTCTCTTTCTCTTCCTGCCTTTATGGGGATGTGCTGCATTATTACAGCCAGCTTTTATGTCCTCCACTGGAATTAAAGAGCATCTCAGAAAAGATAATTAACTGCACACAATAAGCAGGGTTAGGGAAGGATGGAGGAGGGTTTTAGGAAGGGGTGATGGGTCTGTCATCTTCCCTGGTAAGTGCACAGACCATTCAGCCCAGGTGTTGTCTCAACTTGCTTTCACTGCTTGGAGCAGAAAAGTTTGTTGGGGCAACAGGGCATGGAAGAAAGAGCTGGTTTATTGGAGAGTATAAAAAGTATTGTTACAGTTTTACCAAATGGACTTCAGGTGCTGAAGGAATGTTCTCCAGACCTGTGGAATCCTCCCCTTCTGTAAAAAATAGCAAAGATGCTGCCAGTGTGTTTCATATAATGAGATGCTAATACTGGTCTTCACTGGCTTTGAGCCTTGAACTGGAAACTCAACACAGTCCAGCAGCCAAACCCCAGAGGGAACATAAACCCTCTGAGGGGTGCAAAGTGTGCTCTGCTTCCCTCAATCCTGCTGCTCTTACATCACTTTCCAAGGCAGAGCTTTATGCAATATCAAACTCTGATCCACCCCAAGGGAAAATTCATCTGCCACTGCCTCCTGCAGCTTTCTCCTCCAAAACAAAAGCAGGAGCTCTGTCCTTGACAATGAGGGCGTTGATAGAGCAAGAAGCCACAGGGTGGTTGGTGGAGCAATGAGCTCAAATAAGTCTTTCTACAAGTTCTTGTGCATAGAAGGAGGTGAACATGAAATATTAAAGCATACAAAGCAGGGAGAGGGGTATTCTGGGGGAAAAGGTGCTGTTCCTGTCAAGTCCTGTTCTCTCTGCTATGCATCCTGCTCACTCCCCAGGTTTCAGGACAGACAAAGAAATCCATATAAAATATACCCTTAATTACTGCTGAGCAGATCTGCAGAACTGTAGCAACAACTGTAGAAAAACATTAAAAAAGGGGAAAAAAAGACCGTAACAAACCCCCACGTGGTGTTTTCTTCTTTTATTACTCCATTATATAACATGTCTGAATCCTAAGGATAAAGCATCTTCTTGAAATATACTCCAAAAATCTGGTCTTTTTTCTTTCCTTTCTTTTTTTTTTTTTTTCCTTTTAACCAACCTGTCTTTCCTGCATTAAGAAGTCCAGAAGACACAATGATTTATGACAGTATGCCTAAAGCTTAAGGGCTGTGTGCTCTTCCTTAGAGTCGAGCACAGTGCAAAGGGCAGGGGATCTGCGCTGAGCACACAAGCAAGAAGGAAAGAAAACATGATTGTCACTCCTCTGGGTTTTCAACACCTGGCAAAGAGAGAAGGAAGCCAGGGTAACCCATCAGGAACCATGGGAAATACTGACTTTGGGGGTTTCTAATGGGATTTACATGGTAGGATATAAATGAACTGTGTATAAGCTCCACACAGTTCAAAGTGAATCCTGCAGCTCCCATTCCTTCCAGTCAGCCTCCATAGCTGTAGAAAAATAGTGAAACTGCAATTTTTTTCCCAAAAAGAGATGCAGATTTTCCCTGGATGGCAAAACTACTGTTCACAGGAAGAGCAATAATTTATAGGATGATTTTCATAGTAAGCAGAGATGGGTGAAGCTCAGACTTGGCAAACATTTTTCTGACTCCCTGTCTTTGAGTGCTTGATCACTGTGTCCATTCCCATCACCTCATAAAACCTCTCAAGATGAGCAAACCATGCTGGTGAACATTATTCACATAAATAATGGTGAACATTACTCACACAGCTTGTGTGAGTGGCTGCATATAAAGAATGGAAATTCACATCAAAGCGTAAATGGTTTTTCCCTTTGTAGAAGGCCATGATTAAACATCTCACAGAAAGTGAGATATCTGCATTGTTGGTGAATTTAGCTGAGCTGTAGCTGAAAGTCTTGCCATGAGCAATAAAGAGAAAGATTCCTTTATTTCAGACACTTATTTCCACAGGAGAATAATCATACCCAGTAAATCCTTATTCATCCCAGCGATTCTGAAAGAGTGGGGAGAAACAACCAAGGTGCAGACATCTACAGATAAATCATATCCTTTCAGACAATTCTTAGCTCTTTTCAGGCAGTTCTTTGTTCTCTAAAATCAGTCGATATTCTGGGTCATAATAACATTATCATGGTGATTACTATTATTCTTCAAAATTAAAAGGGATGAATAATGAAATACCTAATAAATTTCCTGTGCAAGTCCCCTTTTAGGGCTTAGTAGACCACTTCTTTTGCCAAAGTCAAAGGAAAAAAAAATGTGTATTATTGTCAGGATTTCTTGGAGCCCCCTTCTTTAGATCTTAGGAGGTTTAGTGTTATTGCCTTCATGTTGCAGGGAACCTTTAGGGCTTTTTTTTCCCTCCTTCCAATGTAACTCAGGGCTGGGGAGAGTTTGTCCTGTTGATTTCCCCTTGTATAACTGGAAGCAGAATTAGGTCCACAGCAGGTGAGCCATCTAGGGCATAAGATGGTAAATTGAATTGGAAGAGCACAGCAATATTTTAAACTCTGTGTCTTCTCTGGCTGGAGAGAAGTCAACATAAACTGGATGATATGAAGGCTGCTGGGAACGGGGGGTTCACGCTGCTTGAAAGCACATGTACTGCTTGCAGTGATTGTGAACTTCCCCTAAAAGTGCAGCCTTTTTTGTACAAATAACAGCCCTTCATGCTTGGCACCTGAACGGTTCTTTGTTTCCAGCAGAGAAACTGTGGGTTTATGGCCTGAGAATGACAATAGGAATGTGTTTATTGCTCGGGACACAGCTGGGGATGATTATGACTTTTTTTCTTTGTCAAAAAAGAAATGCTACAGGCAGCTAAATGTGCTTTCAGGCTGATTTGAGGGAGTGTTCCTGGTAAAAAGTCCTCTCTCTCTCTGCTCTGATTTTCCTTTGCCAGATGTAGGTTTACCAGGAGGATCAGGAGGCTGTTTGTTTTATTTTCTGACAGGAAATCATACAAACTTTACATGATTTGTTTTATTGAGGAGGCTGGAGAGACATCAGGGTTAAGGTTTAGCGGGATTAGGGATTCTCATTCCTCTGCAAATTTCCCCCAGTGCCCATGTACAGCAAAGGGCAGTCAGAGGCTCTGTCTGTGCTACCACAGCTTCTCTCTCAGCAGGCTGCAAAATCCAAAAGTGATGGAAAAGTCTGTTAGGACCAGGCTCATGTAAACCCAGCTTGGCGTGGTGGTGCCATCCTCTAAAACCGCACTCCAAACCTTACTGCAGCACACGACCTGAAGGTGCTCTAAAAAAGACATTCCCTCACCAGAATGCCGTGGCAGCACCTCCTCTTTCCAAACCAAACCCAGAGGAGAGAATTTTTAACCTTTCAAAGACACACCTCAGCAGTCAGCTCAGTGGCAGCCTCAGCAAATGGCTGGTACCAGACTTTGTGTGGACATTAATGCATGTCTAAACATCATCTTTTTTAATTAATACAGTCCATTCCTCCATTCTCCCATCGACTTTGGTAGCTGAGATGTAATCTGATTTAATTTCTGTACCATAATCTTGTTTGGGTTTATAGTACTTCCCCCTGCTCATATTAAAATCCTATTCATTTGGCTGTAGGCACTGTGAGATAGATGTGCATCTGTGGGTGGGTTGTAAACGTGGAAGAGCTGAAAAAAGGTAATTCAGTGGACTGAAATGACTTAAACCTGGAAAAAAATATCCAGAAAACAGTGCCTCATAAGCTTTTCTCCTTCACAAATGTAGTCACAATATTCCTAAGACAGAGGCAGCATTTGTTCTCTAGGAGCACATGTTTTGTTGAGTGTTTCCCCAGGCTGAAAGAGTATCTTCAAGAGTTTTGTTCGCCTGACTACAAGCAATAGAGCTTACATGTTATTCTAATTTCATAAGATGAACCTTAAGTACCAGGAAGTCTCATGTTTCAGACTGAATCAGCTGGTGAACATCCAAATGGTAAATATAGGCTGGTGCCTGACCATTTACAGACATCTGCAATGTAGACATCATCATCAGCTGAGATTCTCCTGAGCATCAGAACAGAGAAATTATTTTTTTCCAGGAGCAGACCAACTCATCAGGAAGATGGACATTAAATACCTCAGAGGAACCATGCTTAGAAGGGTCTATCTCTTTCTGATTGCAAATGGTTCATAGATACCTGCACTGCAGATGCTGGTGGCTGCTGAAATCTTGCATTCAGGGAATATCTCAGGGATGGTTGAGCTGGGCTGGATGCCAGGTGCCCACTAAAGCTGCTCTTTCACTCTCCCCCTCAGCTGGACAGGAGAGAGAAAGTGTAATTAAAAGCTCATGGGTTGAGATAAGAGCAGGGGGAGATCACTCACCAATTCCTGTCACGGGCAAAGCTGACTCAGGGAAATTAGCTGAGTTTATTACCAATCAGAATCAGAGCAGGAGAATGAGAAGTAAAACAAATCCTAAAAAACACCTTTCCCCCCTCCCTCACTCCTTCCCAGAATGAACTTTATTCCCTATTCTCCTGTCCCTCCTCCTGCACTGCCCTGGGATCTGCAGGGCTGTTTCTACCACAAATCCTTGCTGTGCAAACCCAGTGTGATGGTAAAGGGGGATTTGGATGCCCAGTAGGACTTTAAATGGTTTCAATCTGGAGCTTCACCACCACTATGGGAATTAAAAGCAGTTATACCTCACCCCTGATCACACAGGGAGATGTAATCTTCAAGCCTTAGGTATTATTGGAGAGCAAATCCACCTGAACTGTCCTAGAAGAAACCCAATTACAACCATGATTTCCCATAAGAGTGAGTATCTTTTTGGAATTAATGTGTCCTAGGTACTTACATAAGAAATTATATCTAAATACTAGAACTAGACAATGAAGTGGAAAAAAACCCATCATGGTATGCAATCAGAGCCTGGTGTTATACATCAGTACCACAGAGATATTCCAATTCAGATGGGAAATACATCACTTTAAGTATTATATAAAAATACAGTGAAGGACAGATCTTGGTTTAGCACTAAAATACCCAAAATGAGATGACAAGATAAAGGATGTCAGAGGTGAAGAGCCTCTTTTTTTTATGAAGCAGATTAGGGACAAAAGCAGGGCAGACATCAGACTTCTGGAGCTTCCCTCTCCCATGAGGTCATATTGCCTTCCTACCCTGTGTATGCTCAAAAGATAGCTACAGATAATGAACTCAATTACTGTAATTAAAAACAGAGCCTGCTCCCACTCCCTGCCCCTTGAGGAGATGCCTGGATGTTACTCCCATGAAAATGTTTGAGTATATTAAAATAGTGTGGTATATGTGCTACTAAACCCTTGATTAACCAGGAGACAGAGGCACACACAGAGGGATGTTGTTTTGTGTCTGAGCAGAACCAGGGATTCAAGATACATAGATGCATCTGCTTACAGGGCAAAAGCTTTAAATCTGTCTTTTTAATAATCTCCTAAGACATGCTGATCTTTTGACAATCAACAGGATGAGGACAGGTCTGCCTTGGGACTGAATGCAGGTACAACCATGTAGAGAAATTATAGGATCATTAGTCTCTATACAGTGTTTTAGTTCTTGCCTTCTCAAAACTAAGCAAAAGATAACAGAATTAATTTTTTTTAATATTAAAGTTTGGCTAAAATGGTTGATACCTCCTCACTTTCCCTCCCTATAAGCCTGTTCTGACAGAAATAACTTACTTGGGGTTAATCAGTTTCCACGGGGTTATTGTACTCAAGCAAGGAACCAAACCACCCAAAAATCTACTGATT
>JAWWES010000081.1:2519173-2544318 GCA_035583135.1 Lophotriccus pileatus | reverse complement strand
TGGCTTAAAGGGGATCTGCAGTGCTTGCCTTGCTGGTTCTTTAGGAGAGAGGAGATAAATGCAAACACAACTGGTTTACTTTTCAGTTCGTTTTCCCTGGTGTACTTACCTGTATATCTAAAAGTAATAGGATTTTTTTTTATTAGTGCATAAATAATATTGAAATTTGTAGATTTTTTAAAGTATGGGAGTGTCAGGATTGCTGTCAGAGCTTGGACTTCAGAGAGATGTCACTTGCTTCAAGTAAAGTTTTGTACACCTTCTACATGGGCTAAACTGCATATTAAATAGAAAATAATTTAATAATTCTCTTTATATCACAGCTTGATATCATGAAATACGCCAGGGTGCTTTTTCCATTGGTCAATTTTCATCTTATGTTTTTATGAAACAACATTTTGGTTTCTTTTTTTTTGCTCAAAGACAGACCCACTCGAAATTTCTTCCTCTCAGATTATCCAAAATATCATGTTCTTGGCACTTCTTCTTTGCCAAGAAAAGAACAACACTGAGGTGTCACCACTTCCTACATGAAGCTCTAATATACAATTTAATTTCCTTCTCAGTTTAAAGAGTCTTTTCAACTTTGGCCAAAACTGTTATCATGTAAGCAAATACCTGTAGCTAAGACCTTCTCTTTGATAAATCATAATATTAGCTAAAAGCTTTACATGTATTGACTGATAGATGACAGAAACAAACTCCTTCTACCTCAGCTCCCTCTACCCCAGAAACGACTAATTATATAAATTTCCATATGACCAATTCCAGGGCTTTTATCCCTCATTTTGTGTCAGTTCTAACGCTTCAGTTTCTTAAGTTGTGGCTTGATTGGAGCTTGAAATCGAGGTAGAACCACCTGGGGTGAGAACTGCCACGTAACTGGAAATCATCTCTTTTATGGTTTTGTTGTTGTTGGGAGGTTTTTGTTTGTTTGTTTTAGGTTTTGGGTTGGGGTTTTGAGTTTTTGTTTTTGTTGGGGTGTTTTTATGGTGTCTTTTTTTTTTTTTTTTTTTTTGGTGGGGTTTTGTGTTTTGATCTGTTGGACTTTTTTTTTTTTAATCACCGTACATATGTTTCTTGCCACATGCTACCCAACCCCTCTACCGAAGCCTTCAGCACGTCAGACGTGCTCTCTGCATGTGAAAAACGTTGGAGCTTAAAGGAAAACGTTTTAAAGCTGTCAGGAAACTGTCGTTTTCCAGATGGCTGATCAAATGGAGGACACAGACACACAGGGACTGCCTCCAAAGAGATGCATTAGCACTGGCTGCTGCTCACTTGTGCTGGAATGGGACAGAGACAAAGCAAAGAGAACAGAGCTGGGGCTGAGCACACTGTAATCAAGGCTTTTTAAAGCTCCCTGTGCCTCCCTTGAAAGCCTGTCATTCATTCTAGATGTGCAAATGTCGTGATAGATTATTTAAGGGACACTTGCGTGGAACAGCAGCTACAGAAATTGCTACCAGGTTTAAAAGCAGGCTGTGAAAAGCTTGGTTTCAACAGGGGGCTGCTTTGCTACGAGCCAACAATTCATAAATTAAGGATTATTCTTTGCTCGTCCTCATCCAGCTGAGCTCTGTAAAACCTTCTTAAGGAAACACTCCCTGGAAGGAGGTTCCTCCTGTATCCACCTGGTTCAGTGCTGGGTGTTTCTGCATCACTTTGTAGAGCAAGATTTCAAAGCACTGCATAAAGTGAAGGAGCTTCCTACAAAGACACCAGATGGGAACCCATGCTTGCATCTCTATTAAGTTTGTCATATTATTTTCTTTTGAGCATGAAAAATAGGCAGCCTGGGGCTTACAGGCCTGACAGTAAGTTAATGGTATTTTTCTGCTTTCTTCTCTGTAGCCTTGGCAAACTTGTGCTCAGATAGAAAAAACAGCCATCCTATAGTACAGTTTAGGGAGTAGGGATCTGCTGTGTGAAAAGTTCCCAATATACATGCACAATTCCATGCAGGAGAGGAGATAAATCCCCTTAGGCACTCAGTAAAGCTTGTGTGTGTTGAATTTTATAAATAGAAGATGCAAAGCCACGTCTCCACCTGCTTTAGTTTGATTGTCTCAACTACCTGGCAATGTAAGAGTGAACTGAGCTCTGGAAGCTCAGTGGGGAGCTCCATAACTGTTTGGATTCCTGACTTGTATGCTGCATTTTCTCTGGTTTTGCCACCCTTCACACAGCTCAGTCCCACTTCTTGACAACCTCAGAGACAGAATCTGAACTGCAGGCTTTCTTTCCTCACTTGGAGTTAGAAACTGAGATTCAGCAAAAATTTTACTCCAACTTATGGTTGAGTTTTGAAGAGTGCCCTGGCTTATTATTCATTTTTTTCCCACATGGTGCAGATACAGCTTGAGCTTCAGTGCAGCTCTGGCTTGACCATTTCTGTCCTTTCAACACCAGGAATTCTGAGTGGAATGCAGGAAGAGGCAGAAATAAATATCAATAGTGAAAAAAGGGGTGCTGATTGAAGGAGGAGAGAAAACTGATGGGAGTTAAGGCAAGAAAGGTTCTGACTGGATATAAAGGGAGACATTTTACCCCTGAGGATGGTCAAGGAGTTAAATTGGCTGCCCAGAGAGGCTGAGCAGTCTCAGGCTTGGAAGTTTTCAAGACCTAAGTGGGTAAAACCTTGAACTGCTTCTGACATCAGGGTTGACCTTGCTTTGAGCAACAGGTTGGAGTGGAGCCACCCTGATGTCCCTTCCAGTCTCAGCTATCCTGTAACACCAATTTTAAGCAAACTGGGCACCATCAAAAATCTTCTAGAAAGGCTTGAGAAAGGACACCTGGATATTATGTCCATTGAATATTGTAGTAGTATTTCTTTCCGTTGACTGCACTGGACTTCTCGTGAAATTCTGAATTCTAAATTCCTTATAAGACCTTTTCTCTGCTGTAAATGGTCAGTAAGCTGCTGAACAGGCAGGACAGTCTCCTGCTACAAGCCCACAATCCCCACATGTTTCTGCTTTGATCATTTTTTTCCCTTCAAGCAAAAGCAGTAATTTATCTGTTTCACAGAAGTGTTTGCACTGAATCTGAAGTCTCATGACTCAAACTACAAAGGCATTTGAATACATTTTAATCAAACTGTGTTTATCAAACAAATCCTTTGGTATTTTTCTTGTCTCGTTCAAGGACCTTAAAAAAAAAACACTGAAAGAGCTGGAAACCTAAATATGTTTGCACTGAACTTAAAAGGGCAAGTTTTCTGTTTCAGGATGAGTTTTTCCTTTTCCTTTCCTATTTTAAAATACCAAAAATGGAGTAAAAAATTATTTTTGTGCTTGAGATCTTGCAAATACTGACAAATAGTCTTTTTTTTCTGCTTCCCCCCCCTCCCCAAGCCCTTTGTAAGCAGTAAATTCCCCACTAAATCTGCATAAGTCTGTTCCCTTGTTCAGTTATCGTGGCTTTCCTGTACCTTTCCTTCCCCATTATCTGACACACCACAAGGAGAGGGGAATTCATCATCCCCAGGGGTTGAAGATTGGCATCTCCCTGGCAAAGAAAAGGGAGAAGGGGAAGATGGTTGTGTCACTTGGGTTGCCTGTGCTTGCTGGGGTGGTGCTGCTCGTGTTTGATTAGCCTGCTTAATGAAGAACATCTTGTGAAAATTAAAGATCTGCAGTGTTTAGCATAATCTTGCCAATTGTTAATTAGTGTATTGACAGGAGAACGGGTTGGATTCCGTTTTTCAGCAGCATCTTCTCCCCTCCCCAGGTCCATCCTGCCAAAATAAAGATCTTTCCAGTCACAACATGTTTGGGAGCCATCTGACATGTCTGTGAAGGCTGCCTGGGAGCACTGGAGCACAGGGAAGATGCATATGTTATCAGCCAAATCCAGTGGAAAACCTGGAAGCAGAGGAGATGCAGGGCTGGGGGATCCTCTTTAGCACTAATTTATCACCTAGATACAGATTTCACAATCCTTTAAAGCTATTTAAGCAGGTTCTGATATTCACTCACGTTTCTGAACAGGGGCTCATTGGTACAAAAGCCTCATTCATAATCTCCATTTCAGGGGCAACTGTTTTGTTTGCCCTCTTTGTGCTGACTGAGGCACTTAGGATCTGATCTTTAGCCTCCCCTAGGGCAGCTGGAGGATTTTTATGGGGTTTCACACATTCAAATCTCTTGCCTGGTGCTTTTCAGTGAAGAGAGAGATGGGATTTAAGAGCAGCTTTGACCTAAATTGCTGAGAGCTCTGCTCGACACCCCTGACACCACCACGTTGGATGAAAGGGAGGTGGCAGAAGGTGGCAGAGCCCCCTCAAGTCCTCTTCAACCAGCAGTACTTCTGTTCTGTGTTCAGGCAGCACGGTGGAGCTCACAGAACAGCTCAGTGCCAGGGAAACCTTTCCAGCTGCACCAACCCTGCTCCCACACTCACCTGCTGCCACGTCCAGTCCAACTCACCCACTGGAACATTTAACTCAGAATAATGAGAAAACTAATTGTGTGAGGAAAAGACTTATTTATTTATTTATTTATTGTGATTTCAGGGAAAAATTTAGTGAGTGCTTGTTTTTAATTTCAGTGTAGCAGAGAGAGAGTAACCAGTGATGGAGCTGGTGCTGATGAGGGACCCAGATCGTGTATTTGGGTGGAGAACCTTTTTGTGACTGTAAGACAAGGTCATGTCAGGGTTGTTATGTTACATAAATCAGGCAGGGGCAATGTTTGCATTTTTCTTTGGAGGCAGCTGCCTCATTCTCTTGACTATGAAAGATGCTGAGGTTTTTAATGCAAGCACAAAACTGCCTGAAATTAAGTAGTTTATTAGGTCTTCTATCAACTACCTCTCCTTGTAGAGTTTACAATGGCCCAACCTGCTCTTAAATTTGTTTGCAAAAGTTTGGTTGTGTGCTCTTAAATCAGTTAGCAAGTCACTCTATGAATAAATACATTAAAAAAATGAAAGAATCTTGTAACAGGCTCTCTTTTATGTCTTTGCTCAGGACACCACTAAAATAGCACGGCCACAACTTTTGGCAGTTCTATCAATGTCAAATTAGACCCTGACTCGTTAATTGCTGCCCAACAGTTGGTGTTATAATGGCTCAATGATTTACATTCTGAAGGCTTTAACTTCAGTTTAATCATCTGCAGGCAGGAGCCTGTAGTCGTCTCCTCAGTGTGGTTCTGACAAGCTCTGCTGGTCAGTGTGGGCTCTCCAGTGTGAGATGTGAAAACCAAGCCCTCAGTCACTGGATGGATGTTAAAAGGAATTTCACTAAACCAGCATGTGGGGGAAAAAATACAGTAAATAAATAAATGAAAATGATAAAAGGGCACAGTGAAACTTCAAGGCAGAAAAAGTTTATCTTCTGAAGAGATGAGACCTTGGAGGACAAGAATCAATAATAACCAAGGTCTGGAAATGCAAACTGTTGAACATTTCACGGGGTTTTCTGGTGGGTGTTTGCTGCTGGACTGAATAACTGATAGATGAATAACTGGTAGATAAATAAGGCAGGTTATTTAGAAGACAGTACATTTCTGAGTTGTTCAAGACAGGATAAAGGGGTCAGGGCTTCTACAGGAGAGTGATTTCACCCAGCAATGCTCAGGGCACCTTGGACCATCAAGAAATGGTTCCATTTGTGAGCAAGTTGTTCTTCTGCAGAATCCCTGAATGGTTTGGATTGGGAGGGACCTTAAAGATCATCCTGTTCCAACCCTCTGCCACGGGCACCTTCCACTAGCCCAGGTTGCTCAGAGCCCCATCTGACCTGGCCTCGATTCTCCTTCTCTCCTCTCTTTTTCCAAACCTACATTTCCTAAGCAGGTAACACCTAGAGATGTGTGTGCTCCTTCTTACTAAAGTCAGGCAGAACTCCCCATATTCCACATCCTTAGGGCCCTACCTGGGTGAATTTTTGCTATAAAGTGTGCAGAAAATAAAAAATCAATTGTAAAACTGCTCCCAGTGCATCTGTCTCCATGTGACAACATGACTTGCGAGTTGCCAAGAAGGTTGGATCCCACAGGTGAATTTGCTGTGATTTCTCATGAATGAAATGAGGGAGACATTATGTCCTTTATGCCACTTTCATCTCTGAGAAGGAAAGCAAAAATAACAGCAGGAATGTTATCCCTACGTGAAAACATCTTAAAAACTTCAGAGTGAGCGAGAGAAAATAAGCTGCTGGTAATCTCTGTGAAAAATAAAAACAATCACCCAACAAAACTGAGAAATCGACCTCCTGCATAGATAAAATGATTTCCTTTGCAGGCTTTTTGGTGTAATTCTGCAGTAAGAATGTAATTTGCCGCGAACTTCAATGTGAGGATTTAAACTAAGAAAACTGAACCAGCCAAATCAGCTCGAGAAAAGCTCTTGTTTCCTGCACTGCAACAGGGCTCAGCACAGAGCCAGCAAGCAAGTGTGTGATGTGAGTTCTGCCCCCTCAAACATTAGCTTTGGACAGGAGCTGTTAAGCACTGTGGCCTGACCCGTGACTGCTTCCAAAAATATCACAACATCTGGTTCTTACAATCTTCCCTTTTAACTCCACTGATGTGGGGACGTTTCTGGCTCTCTGAGCGGCAATAAAAAAAGAACAAGGGGTGAGAGTTCAGTCCCTCTTCCGTTCCTGGTTTCAAGCAAAACAAAAGGTTTGGCTCTAAGTCCGTGCAACTTTTACTGGTGAGCTCAACTGAGAGCTTTGACTTGCTTCATCACCTCTCCCTGCTGCTCTGTGGAGATGTGGAGAGACGGGAGGGAATGAGGAAAGGCAGATAAGGACAAGACAATCCAGCTCTGGCTGGAGGAGAAGAGCAGGTGAAGGGTTTGGGGAAGTTCTCAGTGGACCTCATTCAGTGCTCCTCTGGAAAAGAATTGCCTTCAGTTCATAGGAACACAGAATTACAGAATCACAGAATCATTAAGCTGGGAAAAGAGCACTGAGATCATTGAGTCCAACCATCAACCTTGTTCACCATGAACCATGTCCCCCAGGTGCCACACCCACACATTTGTTTGAACACTTTCAAGGATGGTGTTTCCACCCTGGTCAGGCCTGTTCTAAGGCCTGACTACCTTTTTGGTGAAAAAATTGTTTCCTATTATCCAATCTAAACCTTCCTTGAAGCAACTTTCACCCTTTTTTTTCTCTTCTCACCCTCTTTTTCTCTTCTCACCCTGTTTTCCATGCTGTTACAATTCTACCTTCAGAACTTGAACTTGTTTCTGTCAAGCAGAAGTGCTGTATTCTGGGTTGGTAGGGCTGGGTTAGTGGTTGGAATTGATGATCTTAGAGGTCTTTTCCAAGCCAAGTGATTCTTTGAAACCATGATTTTTAAAGGAGGTCGTTGGCATATAAGATAAGATCCTGTTTTTTTAAAGAGGGTGTTTATAAATGAAGCAAATCTGGGGGTTGAGCGCTTTTGACTCTGTACCTTAATCTGGCAGCTTTGGAAAGGAAGTGGGAAAAAAAGACTTCAAAATGAAATCAGGAAGGAAAGGGCTCTTGATTGAATGTTAGAGGGCATCTGAAAATAATGCTTTGTCATCTCAGAGCCTGTGCAGCCTCTGATCTGTCTAAGGAATGAATAAATGACCTGAGAGTTTTTTCCCTCAGCTTTCCACTCTCTACTTTATTGATATCTGTGAAAAAAAAATACTGTACATAAACATAGAGATAAGAGGTATGAAAGAAAAAAGGGGTTGCAGGGAAGTCTTTATGTCAGTGCTCTGAGCTTTATGCTTCAAACTGCATCTGCAAGCCATCAGTCACACCACATAGTAATTAATTTATATATAACACAGTACCATATTTGTATGAAATCTGTGTCAAAAGCAACAACTTCCATCTGTGGATTTGCATGTTTGCTCATATTATAGTACTCATATTATTCATGTAATTAGTATTATTTTACCAGTAGGTCACTTGTTGATGTCAGGCACTGTCTGCAGAGCTGGGGAAATACATGGCTACTAAAGGAGCTGTTCTCCATTGACTCTGAAATCTTCCCTGCTGCTGCCCAAGGATTTTTCTGTGAAAGGGTTAAAAGTTTGGTGTCCACGGGACAGCCCAGCTTTCTCCTTCCCCTGCATAACAAACAAGTGGAAATTTCCTGTGCTGAAATTCATGGTGGGAGAATGTGTCTCACACCTGATTTTCTGAGGACCCAGAAAGTGTGGGGAAAAGCCATCAGCTGGGTTTTGTTACAGATGAGCAATATTTAGAGCCAGGAGAAAACAATAGACCATTTAGGCTGGTTCTTTGCACAGACTTGCCATAAAAAAAATCGTTTATTCTGGCTGCAGCTTGCTGTCCAGCCCTTGTTAACAAATTCCAGGCTGGGAGTTGAGATTTAATGGTCTAAGGGGCAGGTGATTTCTAAGGCAAGGATCTGAAAAACACCTGCTTGTGCAGTGCCTGTTGCAGACTTGTATAAACCATATAGTTTTTCCTTTCTCTAAAATATCTGTCCTGCGTTTTTTTTTTATGAATGGATCACAGCTTATGGATGAAAAGCACCAATTGCCCAAAGAAAAGGGCTCGTCTTGTGAATCCAAGTGAAGAGGTTGCTGGTATTTAAAGCCTCATCCAAATTGCTCTAACTGCAGGATGCAGACTAAATCATTGCTGGGCTTTCCACAAACACCGTAAATACCATGTTGTCTCACTGATATTTGTGAGTGACACACTGAGAGCTGATGGAGGCTTTTTTTTTTCTTTTTCTTTTTTTTTTGCAGCTTAGCAACAAGCAATGAGCAGCAAATTCCTCTGCTCTTCAAAATCAATGCCACTTTTCTGGGCCATTTCCTCATCTTCACCATCATCTGTCAGGACAGTAAATTGGCAGCGTGCTCCTGGGGACAATGTGGGGTCTGCTGCAAGCCTTGATGGTTACAGGATGAATTTAACCTTTTCAAAGTCAAACATGGTATGGTTTTGGGTCCCATGTAAGCATTAGCTTGCTTTTGACACCCTTAACTGGATGCCTTTTGTGGTCCATTAAGCTTTTCCTTTTGCATGGAAAGTATCACCGTGAGGACCCGCTCTTGGTTGACTCACACGCCAGAAATGCGTGTTTGTTATTGTTGCTATCGATTATTGTGATACCTGTGAACCCTCAGCAGGGTTTTGTGATCCTGCTGCGTGAGCCCAGAATTAAAAATAGGCTCTCTGCTTGGGAACTGTGTGTGGTGATGAAAGGCAGACAGGGGAGGGACACCGGCGAGTGGGCGAGCAAAGGGAAAATGAGGGAAATAACTGGTTGTCATCGTGAGTGGGATACGGCTGACAGAGCCACCTGAGATCTGCAGGGTGGGAGATTGAGTGGGAACTGGAAGGAAAAAAAAGGTAAGTCTCCAGGTTTATCAGCTGGAATTGCCAGGGTATTTTCTTGGGACCACCCCAGGCAACGGGGGTGCCGCAGTCTGTTGGAAGTTGAAGCTGAACTTCGAGAACCCTGTTTGCTAATTAAAGGTGTCAGTTGCTACTCAATCATTTAATGAGTTCATTAAGCATAATCAGAGGAAGGATGCTTGATTAGGACCACCTTGTTAGAGAGAAGTCAGATACACAGGAAAACCAGAAGGCTGTACCTCCAGAGAGCTCCCTGCTCCTGTGGCAGAGAGAAAAATCACATCAGCAACTCTTCTGAGCCTCTGCAACTGAAGTCCTTTGTTTTTGTTTAGAAGACTCTGAGGTATGAGTTCAAATTTTTAATGTTTTGTTGTTTTTTTTTTAAACATCCCATTCCTGTACAAAACTTCCCACTTAAACTACTTTTGCCTGTCCTACCTTGCTTATTTATTGACACTGGAGGTAACAAGTGACTGGTATTTGATAGAATGAGAAAGAACCTGCAGAAAGAAAAGATGGTGTCAGTTTAGATAATGTGGAAGGCCAACAAATAAAGAAAATTATGTTTCTGATCGCTGTGAGCAAAGCACAGTTTGGCCCAGCCAAACTTTTGAAGGCTTCTGAAATTCCTGAGATAAAAGAAGGAGAAATCTGAGTTACAGCTTTTGTTCTATGCAAATTAAAAAGAAGGTGAAGGTGTTAGAATTGTCATGCAGGAAGGGCCAACAAGACTAAATCAAGGTTGGAAGGGGAAAAGAAGCCATTTTTGAGATGGATGGTGCTGTCCAAGATTTGAGGATGGTGCTGTCCAAAGTGACTGAGAAAAAAACAGTTCTGAAGAGTGGACTAAAGGAGTTTTAGGATTATTAGGTTTCAAATATCTAAGTTGCTACTGTTTAGGTGGTTTTCAGTGCTGGCTGCTGGGCTTGATTATTGTGTTATCTCCTGACAACTCTCACAAATCACAGTTGGTACCTCAGTGTCCCACTGGGTGGGTTTGTCACCACTCGTGCCTTTCATTGCATTTACTGCCAGTCCTGGGTGTTGGCTGTTTGCTGCTTTGCTTCTTCAGGCTGACTCTGTTTTTCTAGTCTGTCTTTAGATGGATGAGCCCCTTCCAGCAGAAGGACTTGACAAGAAACCAAATTCTGTTTAACAGCCACAGAGTCCTTCCCAGAAAAGAGAGGCTTCCTGGCAAAGGCTGTTCCCAGGGAACATTCAGGTATCTCATGTTCCAGGAAACCTCCTAATCTGGTGAGGTCTTACAGCTCTTGAATGACTTGAAACTGGGGTTCTGAAGATATATTAATCCAGCCAAAGGAGAAAGAGGGATAACCAGAAATATTGATGGGGCTGTGCCATCACTCTCAGGGTAATTCTTCCAGGAAAATTTACAGAAGCCATATTAGCTCCTGGAAGTTCAGTTGATAATCTGCATAAGCTGGTCCTCTTTTTTCGAAGGATGAAGTGTATTTCATGAATGCAGCTTTACAAATTGAATGTGCCTTTTGGTGTCTGTGAGCAGTCAGGCTTTGTGCTTCTCACAGATCGTGATCACTGCACCCTTCAGCTGCAGGGATGAGAAAAGACCCCCCAGTTCAGTAACTGACAAAAAAAATGAAAATTGCATAAGAAAATTCCAGCCTTCACCTGGAAACTGTGCTGACTTCCTTGAACTGAGTGCACAGCAATAATAGAATGGGAATTTTAATCTTATACCAAGTTTTCCATCAGGCAATAAAGTAGTGACCACTCTGTTGGTCTTTTTTGGTTTGATGTCATAACTGTAACTGAGGAAGACCAATGTCTTCTGTTTGTTTCCAGATTTTTACCTTCTGTTGTGTGGCAGAAAATTGTTGCAGTGAGTTGCCTTTTTGATATCAAGTTGGTCAGAATGATGTTGTATCATGTGGATCTGAATTAACTCGGGGAAAACAATTTCATCTTGGAAAGTGACAGATTTTATCTGCCTCAGTTTTAACAACCATTACTTTATATTAGAAGTGCACTCTAAAAGTGACTCTCCCAATCCTCCACAGTCTCCATGCTGTGTTTTGCATCATGGAGAAATGTCAGAGTAAATCAGCTGAATTCCTTTTGGGTGCAAATTGACTGAAAGATGCACTTCTGACAAACATGTAAAATGCCAGTGGACAAAAGGATGAGAGAGTTCAAAATAAAACCTTCTGAAGAGTGCACAGTGTGGACACTGACTCTTCAACACTAATTATTTTGCTCAGCAAAGCTGCTCCAGGGCTGCAGGACTTGTTAAAGTAGACATGGGCTGGAGAGCAGACATGTCAAGAGAGATACTGGCAATTAAATTAGAAACAAAGCAGTGGAGTGAAGCGCTGTGGTTATAAAAGAATACCTGACTTAAAAACCTTCCAGCTCTGCAGAGAGTGGATGTGGGGTTGACCTCTTCTATAATCAGCAGATTTGACGATGAAGTTTTCATGGAACTTTTCATGTTGTCTCTGAAGATTTGGACTAGATTAATCTTCTTCTGAGCTGAATTCCTGTCACCAGTCCAGAGGGGAAAGAAAAGAAAAGAAAGAAGGTTACTTGGAGCTTTCAGTGAAGATGAAAGCACCCAGAAGCACCTCTGTTCTCCTGCTTTCAGAGGGAGCATTTCAGAAGCACTGGGCTGATTTCTCCCTCTCAGATTAGCACAGGTGAGTGAGAACATCTCAGCAAGGAATGGGGAAGGCCTTGCTTGGAGGTCACGAGTTATCTCTGAGTAAATTAAGTAAATTACACAGCTGCCACTTTGTCCCTTTCTCAAGCCTGACAGTGACAGCACGACCCTACAGCCACCCTTCAAGGAAAAACCAGGAATTCCAGTTCTTTTAGCCTCCAGTTTTCCCTTTGGGAGGGAGACACGAGGGCTGAGAGCCACTTGTAGGTGATGATACTTCAAACAGTCCAAGTACCTGCCCTTTATACTGAGGAGGAGGAGAAAACTTGCTCAGCTCATTCAGCTGCTCAAGCACCTTTCAGAATTTCCCTCCTGCCACGTGGTTGATGGATGTGAGGGGATCCTTTCACTGGCTGGAAACAGCGCTGGGAACAAAGGTAGAAGTCCTTGGCATAGCCAGTGCAAGAGCATCTTCACAGGAAACTCCACAGCTCTCAGCAGCCTGAAAAAATGACACTGTGCTGTGGCTCATCTGGGTGAGGAAGCAGGTATTGAGTGCACATGGTCTTATTAATTAGTTTGTTTCTCAATAGAATTGCTTAGATGGCTTAAATGATCTTTTTCACATCTATCATCACTTGTATAAATGATAAAAATGAATTAGGATGCTTTTTTAGTGTGATTTTTGCTCAAATTTCTTATATTTCCATGAAAACTGAGTAAATCACTCTGAAACCCACAGCTACAGGATACAGTGTCACTAATTCCTTTTGTAAGAAAGTCACTTTCAATTAAATTGCGAGTCTTCAGCAACCTCGTGTCTGCAGCTTATTTCCCTCAAGCCCTATCCATGGTCCTGTTAATCTTTTTATGGTGTTACTGATGCCTGCAAGCCAAACTGTACTTTTGAACAGACAGAAACCTGATCTAGATGCACTTGCTGCTTCAGTTTCCAGCTGAGGACAAAGTGAGAAGAGAAGTCTGCTCTAGAAAAATTAAGTATTTTCCATTTTTACAGCTTAAATAACAAAAATAGAGAAAAAAACCATTGTGAATACTGAGATCTGTGTTCAGAAACTGAGTGGAAACATGTGCAGCTCGAAAGTCATGGTGTTTTTTGGCTGCAGGCAAAAGAATGCCCTGTCACGGCTTCTGCACTTGATAAGCTCAGTCAGCGCTGAGCAGGTGACTGTGATGTGTTCTGTGCTTTACAGTGCTTTAATTATTCAAATTGTATGTCAATTTAATTTAAATTGTCAGTTTAAACAACTGACTTAATTTGGCTTTGCAAACAGTAGTTTATTAGAGGAGGGAGGGGAGGAGGATCGGGAAAGGAATAGAATAATATTTACACATGTGAACATTCCCAAAACAAACAACCCCCCCCACACACACACACATTTTTCTGTAAATAAATGAGCATTTGGAACTTTTTTCCTGCAGAGGGGCTGTTTGGGGATGAAGTTTTTACAGTTACAGATTTCAGGCCATCAGTCTTAAAGTATATTGGCTTTCTTTACGCAAAACTACCTGTGAATATTTTTGTCAGTATTTTCAAAGCTTTTGCTCTCCAGTTAAGACATTCCAATTGCAAATCCAGTTGGACTTTCAGTGTACTTTGAGCCTCTCTTTTCTATTTGCCATCTCATCCTTTTCTCCCCTGACTGTTGCAATGGATTCCACATTTCCCTCCGGCCTCTGTCAGGACCTGTACAGATAATTCCACCTGGCTGTGCTTCTGTTACTGTGTTGAGCACAACCTGGCCACTGCTTTTGTTGAAAACATGGGATTGTGTTGCCCTTGCAGGTAGCAGCACCAAGGAAGTTGGTTTTCTTACAGATTCCACCCGTAATTAAGACTCTACTGAGCAAATACCTAGGAAAAGTGTCCTTTTATTGTCAGGATGTGCTGTGCTCAGTGAGCCCCTGCTAATGGCAGGCAGGATCTTCAAAGCCAGGCTGAGATCAAAGGGGAGCAAAGCCTACCCCTGCCAGGCACTCCTGAATCCTTCCTGATTCGAGTTCAGCTGCCCAAGAGGAACAACTCCTTTCAGATGCTGCCCCTGAGCTGACAGCCTCGTCCTTTTGGGCTGGTGAAGGGTGTGGAGGGCGAGACCTCTTCTCCAGAACCACCAGAGCAATTATCTCAAGCAATTATCTCGATTATCTCAAGAGGATCTGGTGCTTGTGTGTTCTTCCTTCACAGAAAACCCGGGCAGACTCACAACAAACTGTATCCAGCCTGGAAGTTTTGATTTTAATGGGAGATTTTAGCATGTTTGTATTTTTTTTTGTTATCCACTGCCTTGACTTCTGGTTCCTTTGAAAAGGAACGTGAGGGATGTTTTGAGGACTCTGATAATGCTGCAAATAAATCGTGTTGAGCTGCTGGTGTGTGAAAAAGTGCTTGAAAAGGAGGATATTGGAGAAAGAGGGAACCTGATCTATATCTATATCATGTATATATATATATATATGAAATTTAAAATATGTGTGAAATTATATACATATATATTTAAACAAACACACTTTTGTTTATACATAAAGATAAAAAGGTGGTTTATTTATCACTACATTTTCCCTATTTTCCATTTTTTCCATTTTCTGTTTTCAAAACAAAAGCAAATGTATATCTTTATTTTCTCTGCCTCATACAACTTATTAAAGTAGCTTTGGGAACTAAAAAACCCCAGACACACCATTTTTGAGACACGTTCCTCAGTTATCCGAGCCTTACTTTTTATCCAGAGATTATAAAAATGGTGAAATTTGTGGCTTGAGTCAAAACACTGAAATACCTCATTACATGTTTGAGACAAGTCTTAGAGCAGAAGTTCTTCTCCCAAATTCCAGTCCTTTAAATGTTCTTATTGGCCATTTTCCACTGTGTTTAACTGTTGCAGGTAACGTGAGAGCCTGTAATTGTGTGTGTTGCTGAGTGTGGGGATGGCTGATAAATTGTTCCTCTTCACCAGTAAAGCAGTTTGCTCTGGGGTTTTCGTTGCTGCTGGGTGAGTGTGCTTGTGAAAAGTTGTCTCTTTGTGCTTCTTGCATGGTCCTAAATGCTCTGGAGATGCCTGAGCATATGGAAAACCTTGGAAGGGACTCAGTGGGAGGCAGGTGCCCAGTGTTGCTCAGGCTGCCGTGAGAAGAATCCCGTTACCTGAAGCACAAAGCTGCTCTTTGCTCCTGTAGGAAGGGTGGGAGAGTTCAGCATCACCTTCCCTGCAAATATGTGGCCCAAGGATTATTCTGCTGCTGCTTTGAGGCTACAGTGGGTTGATTTTGCATCCATTCCCCAAGCCCTGAAAGGCACTGCTGAGCATTTTGCCTGCTGGGGATTTTTTCACGAGCAGAAGAATCACCTCTCTAATTCCTTCGATGATTGCAGGAGCAGATGCAGCGTCTGAGGTGTTGCAGCAAATCTGTGTGATGAGAGCTCCTCTGATCTGCTCTGACAGCATGAAAAGGATGTTGGCAGGCTGGATGTTATCCTGCATTCCCTATGCTGGAGTAAACAGCAGCCAATGTAAATAGGATGGGAGAGAACAAAAAGTTTTCAAATATATGCCGTATTATTTTTCAGAAGAAGGGAGTGTCAGGAAGTTGGGGCGAGTTTGGTGATTAGTTTTGGGGGTTTGTTTGGTTTTAGTTTTGTTTTTAATTGAAAAGGAGAAAGTAAAAGATATTCAGGGAAAATGCCTATATTAAGTATTACTAATAATTTAATCTATGGAAAGTTATGGAATGGATATTCTCTTTTCATGGAAGGATGGTATTGTATAGGCACAGAAACACTAAGAGGTAGCTTGTGGTCAATATAAACTCTAAACTTACTTTAGATGGAGCAAATCTCCAAATGTTTTATCCTATTTCTCCTGATCTCTTCTGCCATTTGTTTTCTGCACTGACATGGAGACAAAGGGCTAAATCTAAGCAAGTATCCAGCACACCTCATTGCTCTGTGTCTTCCTGGCCTTCCAGAAAAACACGATGGTAACAGGTTGTAGCCACTGTGGCTGAGTTTCTGAGGAAGGGAAGGTTTGTGTGGGCTGTGCTTCACAGGAGAAGAAACATCCTTTGCTGCTCAAGACCTGTGTTCATCTTCTGTCCCTTGGAACCTCCTGAAACTGGGAGAAAGGCTGCCTCTGTGTGGCATAACCGAGCTAGGATCGAGAGGAGGCTGGACCAGCTGCTCTCAGGATCTTGGGTATTTTCACTGCCACGCAGGGAGTCATAATTCCAAGTGTATCTTGGACACAGAGCACTGAGAAGAAAGCCTACCTTTTCCTCAACTTCAGAAGGATTTTTTGGAGGGGCTGGAGAAAAGACCTGTCGCATGTCTGAACAAGGATGCAACAAAAAGGTACAAGGACCTTGGGTCACTGAAACCAACATCCAAATCCTCTTCTTTGTGTGAAGGGGATATTCCACTGTCAAAAACTGAGCTTCTGGACTTTTCAGTCATGCTGTAGGTGAAGGAAGTGGCCTGGAAGTGGCTGGGAAATGAACAGCGAGTGTGGCAGATCACAGATTATTGATGTCTGTACCAATAATTTCCAGTTCCTTACTGTGGGAATGCTTTGTCTACCTACCCACCCTGGGAAAATTAGTAGAGACACAAGATAGTATTATAAAACCAAGAGTTAATCTAAGAAAATTTTCTCCTTCTCCTGAAAGTTGGAAAAAAAATGTGACCCAGGGCAGTTTGGGGAAGTTACAATGTCTGTCTTCCTGATGGTCCTTTTTTTTCTCCCCAAAAAGGTAATTGAAACAAAATTGACTTGAAAATGACACTGAACACATACTGGGAATACATCTTCAGTGTCCTGTGTTTGCTCTTTTCCCTGAAAAGGACTTGGATTCATCCCTTAGGAATCTCTGAGGCATCGAGCGGATGTGAAGGGGACAAAAGGCAGATCCCAAATTCGTTGGCAGGGTCCCTTTGGGGCAGGGCTGAGGAAATGTTGGGCTGATGTAACAAACTCTGCACGATGCACAGTTCTCCTTTCCATTGCCTGGGACACCAGCACAGGAATTGCCAAGGTTTTGATCTGGAACAAGCAGGTGAATACCTCGGTTTTGGTGTCAAATCCTGAGGCAGTTGTAGCTGAATGGAAATTCTGGGGGTTTTAGTAACAGAGATGCAAAAATTCCCAGTGACTTCTGTCAGGATTGTGCATGTCAGTCCACGTGTCTGGACATAACGAATCAGTTTCTCTCCAGGTGGTCAGAAACCATGAGTGATGTCCTTGTTCTGCTTTGACTATTCTTCTACCTGCAGTGCTAAACACACACCTCTGCATCTTTGGAGCTTTCCTTCCATGTCTTTCAAGATGCTTCTCATCTCCCTGCAGTGATAACCTCAAAATTTGGTTCCAGTTCAATCCCTCCATCGCTCTCCATGATGGGATGGAGGTAAATTCAGTTTATGTTAAAAAAATCAACACATAAATGATGCCTTGTGCTCTCACTACTATTCCTTGCTTTCTCCTTCTGGGGGAAAAGAGTTTCCAGTTTTGGAGATGTGACACATCTATGGATGAATACCCAAACCAAAAAGCAGTGTGACAGTAGAGGATGTCCAGAGATTTCATCCTTTTTTTTCCAGAAAAAAATATAATTTCTGTGGAATTCTTCATCTCTGAAGAGGATGATAAACTTTCTGATTTAAAAAATACCCCAAACCTGTATACTTGTATTCCCTTTTTTGTTATATTATATTATATTTTTTCTTAAGATTGCATTAGAACAATTTAAAAATCATCAAAATTCCTCTAAATTGTGAAATACTCAAGAAGTCTGTGAGGAAGGTGCTACTGCAGCTTTCCAAAGATTTGATATCCAGTGGTTGTTGTCAGCCAGTCAGTGCAAAATGAAGTCTGGGAAGAGTTCATATAAAGGGGAAACCCAGAGATGGGATGAACTGAAGGTTTATTCAGAAGATGGAACTGGAGGGACGTTGAGGAGAAATCTGGTGTCACAACAGGGCGAGAAGTTGGAAGACAGCATCTGAAACATCAGGTTTTGTAGCTCTTGGAAGTGCCACAGCCGGGTTCACAAGCCTATTTGTTTTGATCATCCCACTTGAAAACTTGTCAACTATTTCATGTAACCACTATTTGTGGAAAATTAAGTCCTCGCCTCACTCTTCTCCAGCCTAAATCATGCCTTGTAACCCCCCCAAATTCTTTGTACATATAAACCCTGCTTAACTCTCTCTGAATTACTAACTCTTCTCATTAATTATTGTTTTCTGATTGATTTTGCATCTGGAGATGGAACATTACCTACAGATTTAGAAGCAGTGTCTGTATTAATAAAATAGTATGAAATCAGTCCCTACCTCCTTCCCACATTACTTCTAGTTTTCAGGAAAAACAACCCTCATTTCTCTATGATAATATGACTCCAAGGTATCCACCTAGTCTGCAAATGCTTTTACTAAAATCTTTAATGTTAAATAACAAATAATACTCATGCAGTACATTATTTGATGAATTTCTTCCCTGGGCATTGCTATTGTCATCACTGTTTTCTTCCTGGAGAGAGGAATGTGTTTGCCTTTCATGATGAAGTTAAAAATTCTGAAAGTACAAAATTCCATACTGTTTTTAAGTGCTTCAAAAAATTAGATTGTAAATGTTTCTGGGCTTTGTCATAAGATTTTTAAACATAGTCCCTTTCACAAAAAGAAAATGGAAACAATACAGGTATTTTCTAATTGAGACAAGGGTAGTTCTTTAGGATCTGATTAGTTTCTTTAACCTTTTGTATAAATTAAAGGTACAAAAATCTGTAATTTGTCCAAAAACTCTTATTTCTCTTCTGAGACAACAGCTACTATTTTCTTATAATACTGACATTGCTATTCTACCCCTTTTTTGCACAATTATTTTGGAAGATCTTGCCCATCTATTTTAATCCTATTTTTAACATCTATTGCAACTCTGTCCTTCACTGACTTCCATGTCATTTACCAATTTTCAAGTCATCCTAATAACTATAATTATTATTCTGTTGCCTTGCATCTTCTGTAAATATGGACATTTACTGCTGACAGTTAAATATCCCCACCTTCACTGAGCAGGGAGTTCGGTAAAAATAGTAATATATCGTATTTTGGGTATCGATACCAAGGGAAATGTTGGCATTTCAGGCTTCAGTCTTTCAGTTCCTGAATTAGAACAATGAGCTTCCATCAAATGCTTCCATTTCCTCCTGTGCTTTTCTGCTTATCTTCATTTTCACCTTTTTTTTATTATTTCCATTTTCCTCTTTATTCATTTCCCACTATTCCTGCTCTTTCCTACAAAGCTTTTTCCATCCTTCCTCCCCCTTTGTGGTTTTTATTTTCCTGACCTACTTCTGATAACAAGCTTCAGTCCACGTTTGCTCCTCACAAAGTTTCTTCAGACGACTCAGTAGCAGACAAACAACATTCCCACCCAAAGGCAGGAGAGATTTGATGTGAGGTTGACATGTCACATTTTTTCTGATAGTAGAGGATTATAAATCTTCCCATCTGTTTTATATATACAGAGGTTGTTTCCTTTGGTAACGGTTCCTGAGGACCCTGTGCTCATTTGAATAGTGATTGCTTATAATTGCTCAACTCCTGGTTGAAGTATTTTGTTCTAGAGAGGAACTCTGGTTCAAAATACACCTTAAAAAATCACCTTAAACCCCGTCTTTAATGACAGAACTCCACATAGTCTGAAGGATGAAGGAATTTTCCTGCCTATTTTTTTGGCTGCTGTTTGGAATAAGACTTTCCCTTCTGTAAGATTATTCATGTGGATTCCCTAGTTATTTAATTAATGCTTATCTGTACCTTTCAGTAAAATATTTTATTGTGGTTCCCAGCCTCTTTCTCCTTCAATCCTTCTTCATAAAATATCTGTGCAATTTATCAAAATTATTTTTTTTTTAATGAGAAGTAAGGAAAAAGAAACCTGTTTGAAACATAAAAGCTCTTTGAATATCAAAGTCAAGGCTCCTTATAAAGCAGCCAAGAGTTCAGGCACGGGGAAATGTTGAAGTCATGTTGGGAAGAGGGAAATGTAAAAGGAAGTGACAAACATAATTATTGTGCTCCCGGGTTTCAGCCTCTAAACATCCTGGCCGCGAGGAAAATGCTAATTTAATGTTTTCAATGCATATAAATTTCTTCAGCACAGCAGAAATTAAACACCACCAGCTTTTTACTGTCACTTCAGTCTTCACACTGAACTCCTGAGTATCTTTCTTGATGTTCACAATGTGCCCTGGAGGACGTCTGTAATCTGTGGAATCACCAGCCATTACAGACTTCCTGATTCAAAGTGCCATCTCAGAATTTTATCTCCACTTTGGTAATTTCAGTCAGGCAGATTCTGAGCTTTGCCCACAGGATATCATCTTGTTGGGGACGTGGAGATGACTTTGTTCTTTGTCAGTGTAAAACCTCCTTCTTTTTTTTTTTTTTCCCAACAACAAACAAGCTTTTTCTGATGAAAACACTCACTTTTTTTTTTTTGCTCCTTGACTGAGTTCCCTGCTGCATTTTTGGGCCATATCATGTTCTTTTCTCTTCCCTTACCTGTGTGTTTGGAGGGCTCAAGAAGAGATGTTCCATCCCGTGCCTCCCCAGGTGGAGCTTCTATCATCCACTCTGCTGAAAAGTGACCTTGGAAACCCTGAGGCTGCTTCCTTTCATTTGCAATCAGTGCTCCTTATTAAGATCCCTCTTTTCCTGTCGCTCACAAAGGGAACACACTGTACAGAGCACAGAACACAGGGAGCCTTTGCCTTTGTTCCCTTCACGTGCTTGTTCCACAGGGAGGACAGGGAGGTGCTCCACTCCCCTAATCACCATCTTAGCCCTCCACTGGACCCCCTCCAGCAGTTCCTTCTGTGTCTTGAAATGAGGAGCCCATAAATTGGGCAGAACATTCCAGGTGTGGCCTCACCAGGGCGAAATAGATGGGAAGCATCAACTGCCTCAACTTCTGGTCCCACTCTTCCTAATTCCCCCTGGGGCACCACTGGGCCTTCCTGGCTACAAAGGCACGTTGCTGGATCATGGTTAAGTTGTTGATCACCATGACCCCCAGGTCCTCCTCCTGATTTCCATCAGTTCAACTCCTAACCTGTCCTAATTCCTGGGTTTTTTCCACTCCAGGTGCAGGACTTTACACCTACAGGAGGCACCATGACTGTGCGATCATCCCATTTATCAATTTTACTGTTTGTTTTTAAATTTTTATCATTCCTTCACTATTCCTAATGTTTATTAAAGTTATTGGGTGTTTTTTTCCAGGCATATTAAAGGCATGGAAAATGATCTTCATTTTAATTTAAATTCTGGCTACATGTTGTTTGCTTTCACGGCCTGGAAAGCACTGTTACATTCGTTTTTTCCTTCCTCTCACTCTTCATATGCAGTCTGCTCATTTTGAATAGCAAAAGGCTGCTCAAGCTGTCTTTAGCATAACTAGATCTGTCAGACAAATTCCTAAAAGGGAATGTTGTTTATTTGTATTTCTTCTGGCACTGCACCACCTTCTTGCACTGGGGGAAGAGGAATTTACACTGGCCCTCCAGTTTCTAGTGGTGTGAAGTCAACGAAGAGGAAGTAGAACAGCGGCCCAAGATCTAATGAAGAGTTGTCAATATTTCAAAATGTCACTTTATTCATCCTATCTTTTTTTTACATCACCCTTTCTAAAGGATGAGAACAGTAACAGAACCTATCTGGTGTGAAATGCATCCATTTGAGTACAAATGGCTGAAGGACAGATGATTCTGAAACAACATGATCACGTACAGGAAAACGCACTTTGAATTTTTAACAAGGCTGAGAATAAAACCGGCCGATTGAATCTTGATTATGTTTTGTGCAAGACATAAATGTACTCTGTCAGCTTTTATTGTGAGCAGATGTTCGCATCTGGGTCTTGTCTTTTCCTGAGCCTGCTGTTGTAATTGCATGGAGCTGCTGGTGTCCATCTCTTGGGTAGTTCTCTCTGTAGATCTTAATGCTCTTTCTAACTGTACCCAGTTTCCTATTTCACCTGTGGTGACTGGTTTGTCTTGTACTAAATCAGCCTAAAACAGACGTGCTTTATGCTGTCTGAGGCTTCCTCACAAGGGGAGGAGGAGGGGCAGGCACTGTTCTCTGCTCTCTGAGCAGTGACAGGACCCAAGGGAATGGGATGAACCTATGTCAGCAGAGGTTTAGGTTGGATATCAGGAAAGCATTTTTCCCCCAGAGGGTGGTTGGGCACTGAAGAGTCTCCCCGGGGCAGTGGGCACAGAACCAAGGCTGCCAGAGCTCAAAAATGGTTGGACAACACTCTCAGGCACGTGGTGGGATTCTTGGGGCTGTCCTGTGCAGGGCCAGGAGCTGGACTTGAGTATCTTTGTGGGTCCCTTCCAACTCCGGATATTCTGCGATTCTGTGCTCATGGAATACAAGGACAGAGATTTACCCATTTCCACTGTGAGCTGGATTTGAGATGGACTTCATGAGACACCACTCTGCATCTCCAAAGCAAGAGTAACAGCTACTGTTTATATTGACATTACTGTGCCTGCTGAGGTCAAAAAATGGTGTTTAAGGACCTGCCGGCAAGACCTTCAGCAGCAGCTTGTGTTGGGTTGTGATACAAGGCCCAAATACAGAAGCAAGGAATCATTAAGGTTGGAAAAGACCTCCAAGAGCAAGTCCAACCCTCAGCCAAACACCACCATGCCCACCATGCTCTAAAACTTTGATGTCAAAGTACTCAACTACTATTTTAATCTGATGGGACAGGTGTCACCCCTCAAGAACATTGCTCAGAACAGTTAACCAGTTAGACTTGGAACTGTTGATGCCTCCCTTTCCAGTCTGCTGATCTGCTCAGTTTTCCAGCCACCTGGAAGCCCATGGACAAAAAGGAAAGGGGGTATTTTTTCCTTCAGGTTCCTGGGCTTTATTTTTAGGAGCCAATGTTCTGCCACCAGAAATCCCCTGCCAAAAATTTTGGGTAGTTTCTCTCTCCATTCTGGGGTTTCCAGCGATAGAGATACTGCTCCAAGGGCAAAGAATTGTCAGCAAGAAAGTCCTCCTTCGTGTCTGCACTCCAGCAGTGCAGCAGTGTAGTGATAAATAATAAACCTCCTTCCAGCTTTGTGAGAGGCTCTTCTCCTCCTTCCTGGATTTGGGCTTTAAAAGATGTTATCGAAACTAATTTACAGAAAAACTTAGCTGACACCAGCCACACAGTTTCCCCTGGTGTCTCACCAGCACACTGAGTAAGAGCCTTTTTGATTTTGGGTTGCTGTTGTTGCTAGGCTACAGCCTGATGGAGAAGTTTGAATGTATATTCACATCATTACCTCAATTGCTTTTCCCCTCAAAAAAAAACATGAAGGCCTTACAAAACATAAAGTTCTCCAGACACTGCCAGTGCATTTCCTTCTGCTTGCAAAGGGAATTGTGCCATGAAAATCAGATGGCATAATCTGCAAGGTGTCTGAGCTGTTTTCCTTCAGTAGCAATGTGGTGCAGTGTCTCGTGTCTGAAAAACACGGATACAATTCCAGATACAGCAGCCAGGCAGGGGGTGGAAAGTATTACAGGATCATGGAAAGGTGTGGGTTGGGCAGGACTTCAAAGATCATCTCGTTCCAACCCTCTGCCATGGGCAGGGACACCTTCCACTAGCCCAGGTTGCTCCAAGCCCTGTCCAACCTGGCTTTGGACATTTCCAGGGATGGAACAGCCACAACTGTGGTTGTAACTTTTTCCTGCTGAGAGCAGTTTCGTTGCCAGCCCAAAGGCACTTCAAAGGCAGAAATGCAATCCTAGGAGTCAAAGCTGTCTCTGAACAGACCCTTTCCATTTATCATTAGTGTTTTGGGTATCCAGAGTGACTTGATTTTATTCTGCTATTTTTATTGAATTTAATTTTTGCCTTTCAGAAACCACCTTTTACAAATCATCTGTTTCTTCTTCCCTTTTCTTCCTTGGGCTCGTTGAACCAGGGGATCAGTGTTATGGACAGTACTTTATAGATGCCATTCTTCCAGATCAGCCTTGATGGACTGCAGATTATTCCAGTGACTGGGTGTTTTTGGCAAGCCTGTGGATATGTGGGGCACAGCATGAGAGAAAGAACGAGGCAGAACTGGGGGGTGAGAGCCAGGTGAGCAGTAAACTTAATTCCAGTTTTGACAATGGCAATTTCTGTGCCCAGAGGAATTTTCCACAGTTTCTTCCCTTGTCTCTAAAGTGAGGAAAGAAGAGAAAGCTTCATCTCACAACCCTTTCTTGAGCTGGCAGCCTCAGCCACCAAAAAGCAACATATGCAGCGGAAAATCTGCTGGCAGTGTCTGCACCACTTGCTCTTTTCAGAGGTTTGTATCTCAGAAGGATCATCTCAGATGCTGGTTATTGATCAGTCTCTGCAAATTCCAAGCTCCATTGCCAAGCAGTGGTTTATTCCAGTTGTCCTCCTCTCAACAACTCACTTTAAATCTTTCTCATTGTCTTTCCATGGTGGTTTTTCACAGTTCTCATCCTGGACTGCTGCTCAGCTCTCATTTGATTGTCATTCAGCTTCTCCTTCTCCTCTTCACTGTAATTTTCTTCCAATTTCCCAGCTGACAGCCTCCAACTTCCCCAGTTACAGGAGGATGACAGGGACTGTGCTGAGCTCCACTGGCAAGTTTCTGCTTTGTCACTGTGCAGTGACAAGGTTAACTTTCCCCCAAAGGTAATTCAGTTTTTCAGGAGACCCGTGGGCTGCCGAATCGATATGTGCAGTCAGATATTTTTCAGTTTTAAAGTGTGGCTCCCAACAGAGTTGTGCTAACGGGGTCAATAAACTTCAAATGCCTGGCATTCACCAGGGGGAAGAAGGAAGCACAGTCTGAAAACTGAGCGTGGAATAAAAACCTGCCCTTTTTTTGCTAATTTTATTTTTTTAGTGAGGATATTTAAGCTACTGCTTAAGATTATTATTAACCAGTACTCTAAATAAGCTGTCAGACGTGACACAGAGTGCAAGCAGATTTTTAAGCATTGGGAGTTGTTATTATCAGACTCACTGTGCTGTACAGCTGGATGGAACAATGAACCATGAAAGCTATTACAGTACATTGCAAAGTTTCGAATGGAGCTGGTGAAAAATAAAAGTACTG
>JAWWES010000081.1:2508472-2519073 GCA_035583135.1 Lophotriccus pileatus | reverse complement strand
ATGGATCATAGAGTTATACAATATCCCAATTTGGAATAAATCCACAGGAACATGGGGGTCCTGCACAGCACAGCCTCAAGAATCACACCATGTATAAATGTATATATTTATGTATATGTAGTACCCTGGAAATTAATAAATTTTCCTTTTGGTGGTCCCTGTGTTGGGTAGAATAAACCCAGGCAGGTGTAATTCCTGCCCTATTGCCCTGTGGAACCTCACAGTCCTTGGACCCACAGGGATGTGAATATCCATGTCTGAAGGAGGACAAAGCTGTTGAATGACAGAGAGGGGACTTGAGAAATAAGTTTTGCACCAATATTTACTGCCTCCTTGCAGGACCCATGATGTTATATCCACGTTGGTATGGATATACAGAGCCTTTGGTAGCAGGAATTTGACAACCACATTCTGTGGAAGGAACATTTATCATCCTACTGTTTGAAGATTGTCTTTCAGAAACTACTTGTGGGACACCATTGGTGGAGAAAACGACTTCAAAAGA
This sequence comes from Lophotriccus pileatus, assembly GCA_035583135.1. Taxonomy (NCBI): domain Eukaryota; kingdom Metazoa; phylum Chordata; class Aves; order Passeriformes; family Tyrannidae; genus Lophotriccus; species Lophotriccus pileatus. The sequence goes on along the minus strand of JAWWES010000081.1, from coordinate 2,518,568 downwards.
GTGTTATTGCTTTCAGCTTGTGATTTGTTGTGCTGAGTGGAGATGAGATCAAGCACCTTGTTGTATGAATTAACACCATGGAAGAATCAGCATGAGGGGTTTGGCCATAGGGACCAGAGCAGATAAAACCTTGTGTTTGCCACCTGGATGTGTGAGAGCTGGTCTTCTACAAGGTTCCAGTGGTAGTTATGTGATCTGTCTCTCCCTCTTTCTCTCCTCTTGCTCCCTCTGTTTCTCTTTCTTTGCTCCTCTCTTGATGCTTTGGAGCTGGAGGGATTGGATCTTGACTTAAGTGTTGTAGATTAATATGTGCTGGGTTGATCTTGTGGTGGAACCTCTTGTCCAGCTTGTGCAGTGCCCTTTTTTAACCTTTGCCAAGTTCCCTTATTTTTCTCCCCTAAATTAATAAAGATACCTCTTGGGAACAAGCCTTTGGCTTATTGCCTTAATCAAACTGCACCAGGACTCAGCAAGATGGTGTGTCCAGAGTGGTCTCTATTCTTACAGTTCTTCTTTACCAAGAACTAAATATAGTCCAAACCGAAGTAGTTTCTTACAAAAATGTTTGTCCTTTATTCATTTAGCTTCAAAATAGTAGACAGGCTGCCTCTTGATTTTCTAAGGAATAGACCTGATGTAAATTCAAATTTCAACCCATGAACCAGTCCTCAAGAAGCCTAAAATTAAATCATTAGTCAGCTTCTGAATTTGCTCCAGGTATTTAATATCCTTAAGGCCTGAGGGAGAGAATTAACAGCCTCTGGTCTATCCTCTTGTATACAGCAGGTCACATCATTTTACCCAGAGCTACATATTTTTTATAAGGCTTTGAAAAAAATGAAACTCAGATTTCAAAATTACAAGGGGGGGGGGGGAAATGCTTCTAAGAGCATCTATGGTGTTTCTGCCTATTATTTTAAGAAAATAAAAGTCTGCAAATGGACTGATTATAGCAGAGAGGTTTTGAGGATGAGGAATCTGGCAGGTTGGGAAATGGAGCCTTTGGCTTTGAAAGGCGAGTAGGCTTGGGGAGAATTTGTTGTGTCACAAACTGCTGGTCTGAGGACAGACCAGGCAGTCACAGAAGGAGGTGGGATGTATTTTTGCAAAGGGCACTGCTGTTACAGTGTGATCCCTACTTTTCCATCCCTTTTCTTCTTTTCCTTCGCAGTAATGCACAGGAAATGGAGGACACAAGAGGTGCATTTTACATAAAATGCCCTGGAAGGGTTGCTGCCTTTAACTGAGAGGATCTGGGTCCTCCTTTGAAATTGATGTGCTGATGTGATGTGCAGACAGGGATGGTAGGGTCACCAACACATGGAAATGTTCTGTTAACCCTTGGATGGGCCACAGTGGAAAGGTCAAAAGGAGGAGGGAGGAAGAGGAGGGAGGAAGGAAAAGTGTGTGTTGCTGGTGGCTGAACAGCTCAGTGGTGAGTTTGTGGTCTGGGCACAAGGACAGGGTTCCTGTTGGGGGAGGAGAATGTAACAGTTCACCTGGTAAAACATCTGATTTCTGAACTGGTGCCACTTGTCCTTGCACCCTCCTGCTGGAAGGTGCAGGGCTGGGCCAACTGAAGAGAACACGAAGAAAATGAGGTTTGCCTAAAGTACAAACTGAGCTGTTCTTGTCAAACAAAGGCAAGATTCACATTCACCCCTTGTTTTAGGGACATGGTTTAGTGGTGGGCTTGGCAGTGCTGGGTTAATGCTTGGACTTGATGGTCTTTGAGGTCTTTTCCAACCTTAATGACCCTCTGCTCCTGTTGACCCTCACCCTTACCTGTCCTGCTTCTCAGCACGAAGAGAGAGGCCCGCGTAGGAAGCACTAAATCTTGCATTATTAAAAATGCATGACAGATTCAAATATGAAATAAATCACATTTTATAAGCAAAATGATAGAAATAAAATTTGCTGAATGGCATTTAGGAGAGGCTGGGGCACACAGAGCTGGCACTGAGGTAGCAGAAAGGGTACTGTGCACTGGCTCAGTGTGACCTGAATCCCCAGTGTGTGGTAGGAGACACCTTGAACATCACACAACAGCAAGCTTTTAAGCTCCTTCTAGACAGACTTAGAGAACTCTCTTAATTTGTCTGTTGTCTCTCTCCTTTCATCCCTTTTTACATTTCTTATCAGATCTTCACATACCCAGTGGCTTCTGTTCTGCAGTGATGTCACCTCAGTGGTTTCCTCAGGCTGTAGTTGAGTTCATATTCTACAGAACATTTTCCCCAGGTCCAGCTGGATCCTGCTGTGATCCACAGGCTGTTTCCCCATTCTCTAAACAGTCTGAGTTGTACAAGGCAGACAGGTATTTTCCTACAAGTAAGACAAAATTGGATGATATGGAAGTTGCAACATCCAAATAGCAGCACAGCGAAAGTTTGCTGTGTTTTTTTGTTTTGTTTTGTTTAAAATTAGAAATGAAGATGGGGTGATAAGAGTTGTGGAATCCCTGATTGAAAAATAAATTGCCTTTCAAATAAATAAATGAAATAATGCTGCACTCACTGCCCAGTGATACTATGTTTGGTCTCCTAGTTTTGATGATCCTGTGTGTGTGAGAGAAACAAAGTGGATTGGGTGCTACAGAGAGATTGAGCCACTCCCTGTGCCTGGAAATACCTAAAAGACATGTAGATGTGGTGCTTAGAGATGAGGTGGACTTGGTAGTGTTGTATTAAAGTTTGGACTTGATGATTTCCAGGGTCTCTTTCAACCTAAATAATTCGGTGACTCACCTTCCCAAGAGTTCCTACATTGCTGGTGCTGTGATCATGGACTGATGAGAGGAGGAGCAGCAGCTCTCTGTCATGGGACGGTCGATGTCAGCAGGGAAGAGATGAGAGGAACCCACAGAGAACCCAGTGAACATTTGGGAAATAGCCCTTGTGGCACAAACTCCCACTACAGATTTATCAGATAGAAAGGTAATTAATAAAAAGATGGGATTAGACAGTAAACTATCCAAACTATTCCCTCATCTGCTGCTCTTAAGTTACTGGTGCCTGGACGGAGGGAGAGAAGTCTGTGATCCTCGAAAGGATGATAACCCTACAAGTCAAGTTCTCCCACCTTCCACCAACTCTGCAGTGCTTCAGCTATGTGGGCATTTGCCCATGGTTTGAGATGTTGCCTTTGGTATAAATTGCTACCTGCATGTTTTCCCAATGGCTGAAGTTACTGGAATAGGATCTCTGCTTTCTTTATAGTGTTATTAAAATTGAGCCATTTGATAACACAGAATCAGGATCTGAACTAAGCTCCGGTGTGCAGAGCTCAGTTCCTTACACAACTAATAGACTGGCAGTTCTCTCACCTCTAATTTGATAATGGCTTTACTGTTATGTAGTTGAATATGCTGCTGTCAACAAAATGCTACTGTACAAGATTGTTTTCTCTTTGTGATCCCAAACAACATTTGTTTATCGAGTGTTTAGGCAGGAGCCTTGCAAAGACATGGCACTGCTTGGTACTGGTTTTGACAGCTAAAGGAGGTTGTGTTTCATCCATCATTATGTTCCAAGACACCTGCTCTTCTATGCTAATGAACTGACTGGTTGGGAGTTCCCAGATCACCTGGACAGACATAAATAGGCAGGAGATTTCTAACAGCATCAAGCCTTCGGTCAGGCTGGTAAGTCTGGAGGCGTATTTCTTGCATTTCTATCTGAATCTGCCCAGCTACAGAATTGTATTAACCTAATCTTGATGCATTGACATCCCAGAATCTTCTCAGCCTTTTGAACGAGTCTGTTGACCATTATTCTCCCTGGGGATTTATATAACAGCATGAGAAATGAGGTACCGTGGTAGTTATCACAGCATGAGCTGTCACCTTTCCGCGCGTGGAAGTCGGTGATGTTTGCATCCTGGAGCGCCTGAGCGATGATCCCGTTATCCCAGCTGACAGTAAACAACTGCACCACTTCTCTGGGAAAGCAGGCACGTTGGAATCTGTTAGCAGAGTGCCTGTGACTCCTGCTCCTTCACCCCTGACACTGATAGCTCAGCACCTCTGCTCTGCTGTGGTCGCTGCCTGCTGCTTCCGACTGGCAAACTGCAAAATTTCAATCAATGCATCAGTAAAAAGGGCAGGGAAAGATGCTAAAGAGCTTTCAAAATGCTTGCAGAAGCAATGATCCATTTGACACCTCTCCTCCATTTGTCTCTCTTCACTCAAAAGTAGGAAAGGCTTTAATTGTTTTAAAAAAATGGGGGGTTTAACTCAGTTTTTCATGCTCAGATTCTTACATGCCATACTTGCCTTACCTTTGTGAGTGTCTGCTGAGCAGCTGCCTGCATGGATGCTCAAGGCAGTGGGAAATGCCTGGAATTAAAGCTTCCTATAGCAAGGGATAATCATCACACCTTTGCACTGTGCTCACCACGGGTTCAGCTGCCCTTCCCTCGTGCAAGAACAGCACAGGAATTCTCAGGATGCATCCAAGGCCATGTGGAACCACAGCCCTGCTCCTCTGATCACCTGGCAGCCTGTAGGACTGATGTTCTCTTTAAATTAGAAAACCAGAGGAAAAAATAAGGGCTGGGATGAGGCACAGAGAGAGCTACTCAGGGTGATTGATGTGCTTACAGCCCTACTTCATTTTAAAGTGGTTTGCCACGATAAACTGAGCTATAGATCTTGGGAATCAGCAGGAGAGCTTCTAAAAATCAAAGGGGAGGTATTAATGTGCAGCTAATAGGAAGTTTTTCAAGTGTCCTTTCATCCACATAGCACATCACTTCCCTGGAAGTGTTCAAAAGGCGTTTGGATGTGGCACTTGGGGACATGGTTTAGTGGTGAACAAGGCAGTGCTGAGTTAACAGCTGGACTCGATGGCCTTAGGAGGCTTTTCTGATTTGATAGTTCTATAATCAGTTTTGGGATTACTATCTGACCTACTCCCTGTGCTACATCTTTACCTTTTCTTAACACAAATTAGATTTTGTCCTGAATGTCAGTGAAGTGCTTGACAACTGCAAGTCAAGGATGTTCAGACATGGTAAAAAAACTGACAGGGCACACAGACCCCTTTATCTTTAAAAGCTTGTAGCAGAGGTATGTTGCATGCTGATGCCTTGTGTTTTGGGGTACCTTATATAGTTACATCCTCCTGTACAAGGTACCCCAAAACGCACAGTAATTGTTCTCTAAATGTTTCCCAGATTTATGAGGTTATATTTGCTCTTACACTCTGAGTGAAAGGAAGCAGCATTTTGTCTATGACTTGTATAGATGTGGCTCTCTTGCCCATGGAATTCCCCCCGGAGCAGATGCATCTGCCCTTGAAAGGCGTTTGCTCATAACAGGGATTTTGATACAAAAAGCTGCATAAAAGGATCCTGAAATCCTTCAGGTGGTTTACAGTGGAGCTCACACACTGGGATATTTCACCTCCTGGTTTTATTGTCCCACTGGAGAGCTGAGGAGCAGGAACACTGAGGCTCTCAGAGCCTCCAGAAGCAGCTCAGTTCCTTGTCTGAGCCAGTTTCTCACCTGGTACAAGCAGAGCAGTGTGTGCAGGAGGCACCATCAGCCACCAGGGCTGACACCACAGTTCAGTCACTGCCTGCAGGATGAGGAGAGGTGGGGGAATTCTTTGGAGGAGCTATCGACGTTTCCCAGGCGATGCTGACAAAACCACTCTGCCTCTAATTGGCTCCACTACAAATATTTACAGCTGTGAAAAGAAGTTTGCTGATCCCCCCACGGTAGCCATGGTTGCCTACCTTTTTAGCTGCTGTTGTGCTGGTGAGAAACATGAATAGGTTGCAAGAATCCCTCCCTGGCTTTGCAGCAGGAACATTTGCTGACCCAAATGTAGAAGCCAATTAAGCTCCAAAGATTCTGTGTGTTTTTTTCTGGTAAGACTTGCCATTTGTTCTGTTTATTAGCAAAAAAAAAAGCAACCCTAAAGCCAACCAACGTACCCATGGTGAGGGGCTACAACAAATCCAAGGCTTGTTACCATTTATATTGGTTGTATATAAATGAAATATTATGTTCAAATATAATACCAATATATTACTTTATGAATTTGAATTCCCAGGCTGACAGTGTCTGTTTGCAGGCCTGTGTACTCAATCAACCCTTTGAAGTAGAAATGTTGATGCAATGTGTTCTAATATTTGTTCTGAAATTACCTTTCAGATTGAAGGTGTACTTATTCCTGATGGGGGGAAGGGAAGAAGATGGAGCCAGGCTCTTCCCAGAGGAATCCAGTGACAGGACAAGATGTAATGGACACAAGTAGAAATACTGGCAATGGCTTTTAAATCTAAGAAACTATTTCTTACTTTCTTTTTTACTTTTAGATTGGATGTTAGGAAAAATTATTTATTGTGAGGGTGAGGAGGCCCTGGCACAGGTTGCCCAGAGAAGCTGTGGCTGCCCTTGGACCCCTGGAAGTGTCCAAGGCCAGGTTGGATGAGGCTTGGAGCAAGCTGGACTAGTGGAAGGTGTCCCTGCCCATGGCAGGGGGTGGAACTGGATGATCTTTAAGGTTCCTTCCAACCCAAACCATTCTATAACTCTATAATTCTATGAAATTATTTTATCTGCCTTGAAGACTCTGAAATAAGGCCTCTTTTTTAACAGGTGAATATCCCCAGAGGTTGTTATTCCTTCCACACTTCAGAGAAATGCCATTTTTCAGGGGTGAAAATCCAGGCTGCACAGTTGCTTGGCAAACTTAAGAGCTTTGCTTCCCAGTAATGGACCATCAGCCTGAATGTCTGCATGACTTTGTCACAGGCACTGTAAAAAGGCAAGATTTCCCATCAACATTTGGGGCTGAAGGTATTTCCTCTCCACCAGACCAAATGTGGGCTGCTGCACTGTGCTGTTATTGGCTCTTCATTTGCCAATGAATGCACCGTGAATTATTAACATCTGCTTACTTTCAGCGTGAGGTTTGTTCTGCTTGGACGGGCTTTACTTACCCTAGTTACCAGTTTGTATGTCAGCAGCCTGGCAGGAGAGATTTCAGCAGGGATTTAGGGTGCTTGTGCTTTGGGAAGTTGTGAATTAGGGTTTAAGGGGTGATGAAATTATCCAAAAAGTGCGTGTGTAAGCAAATGTGATTTTGGTGGTGACTCAGAGCACGGACAAATGAGATCGTGGCAACAAATATCTCACTGACAAATTAACAAGTTTGAACTCCACTTTTCCTTAAAGTTCAATTAAATTATTAGTGTGTCTCGTGGCATTGGAAGAGTTGTGCATTTTCTCACAGAACCATATTTTTGCTTCCACTACAAGATGTTGCATTAAGTTACAAGGGTTGATTCTTTCCTTTGTCTCTTGGGCCATATATTCTCTAGGTAGGAAGCAAAGAACTTTGAGAACATATAAAAACCATAAGTTTCTTTCTTATTTAATTTCTTTCATTGTTCTTATGATCTCTTTACTAACTGTGCTATGTTCTAGACTCTTTCTTCCTCTGCCTTAAATTCATTCTATTCCAAATCAAGGCTTAAATGATGTTTTTGACTAGAGGGTCTCCAAATGACTCTTGCTGCTGGAAATCTTAAACCTTCCTGTTACTGTAAATTGAAATAGAAAGCAGTTTGACTCAAGGGAGGACATGTCTTGATACAGCCTTTGCTGGTCTTAAATTGGTTGTTGTACTCCCTGGTGCAGGAGAATGAGACATCATCTCTTTCAGCTGCATTGGGTTGCATGTTCTTTGTGAGGAACATCCCATCTGTCTGCTAAAGGTAATTCCCTTCCTGTCCCATTTTATTTGCTCTGGCTGAGATATTTAATCACTGTTCAGTAATTCCCAATTTTGTTGACAAGTCTTTCACCGTGTTCAGCAAATTCCCTTCTTGTCACAAGCAGATGCATGTGATTATATGAGAAGAATATATGAGCAGTCCTCAATCACTAACTTTTCATTTCTCCTGCCATTTGTGACAAGTGCCCTGTGCTGCTGAGCTGGGCTTTACAACCTGCTGCCTTTTTACAGTAATACCTGTTTTACACTCGCACAGGAAAGGTTCCAGCATGGGTAGAATTGTTTTACTCAGGCTGCCTTTCCACCAGACCAAGTCATTATTCATTCACCTGTTCCTCCACGTGCCCCTCTGCCATGTTTTGGTGTCATTAGCTCATATCTTACATGCCCAGACAAGCTCTATCACCTCCAATTTCCTTTGTTCCCTTTTGCTCTAATTGGGTAGCTGAATTTCTTCCTCCAGAGTGATTTCTTAGATCCTGTTTCAATTCTGCACCAATTTCTTGCAAGTGCACCTGCCTGTGCCTTGTGTAATGTCTCACTGATCTCACTCTTAATTTCTAATAAATATTGTTAATCAACACTGCTGCTTTTTATCAGCTGACACTCCATTCCAGAGGAAAGTTCCTTCTCTGATTTTGAATGTTTGACTCCACTCTGCTGTTTCATAGGGTTGTTTTCTGGTGGTTTTTTATTAGGCTGTAGCTTTCTACATGCTGCTTGAGCTTTCACCCATCCATGACTCCCATGTTTATATTTCCCCCACAACGAGGTCAGGTCACTGTCTGGCAAGCCTGGATGGACTCCAAGTGAAAAGGAATGCTGTGGGTGATGATAATCTCTCCCAGCTCTCTGGCAATCCTGCAGCAATGCAGCTCTGCAATCCCTGCAGATCTGCAATTCTCACTGTGCAGGATGAGCATGAGACGAGCCTGGTGGATTTATCTCACAGATTTAGTCAGGAGGCAAGACCAGTCTTAGGTTTGCTTTTAACACACTGTAGCAACCCAGTAATAAATCCAACCTGACACACTTCAGCATCCAATTTCCTTTCTCTTCAGGCACTTTCTCTGGGAAGGTGATATTTGCTCCTTGGAAAGAGGCTGTTGTGGGGTTACTAGAAAACATTATATGTGTTTGTGAGAAACCTCCCTGGGGATGTGTAGGAGCTGCATTTAAGGTCAGTTCCTTGTCCTACATCCTTGAGATTCAAAACTTTTGTGCCTTGCTGCATCTTGCTGGCTTGATCTTGACTCTGCCACATCCCTACAGATTTCCCTGCTCATTCCAGGTGCTTGGATGCTGCTGACTGTTGTTACTGGACCTGTTTTGCTCTCCTTGCTCAATGAGGGACTGTACTTTTGGGGAGGGCAATGCCTTGTCTGCCTTTCTGCCACTCTCAGCTCCTGGCCCACCTTCTGCTTCAGGGCTCCCCCCCTAATGCTGCTCCCTGACAATGGGGTAGTGGATGGGCCATCTCTCTTTTTGGCTTGGAAATCAGGAATCACTAGAGGTGGATGCTGTATTGCAGAGTAATTCCACATTCACTGCTGTCATTTTTCACAACAGGGAGCTTCTTGGTGTGGAATCAGTTCAGTGACACATTTCAAAGTACTGTGAGGTAAAGAGAAGGTTAATGGCCTGTTTCATGACATACATGTTCCCTATACAGTCTGTATAAATGATTAATGTTTTTTTCTACACATCATCATGTATTGGTGTTGTTCTCAAACCCTTTTCAATCTCTAAAGCTTCTACCACAGCAGTTTTGTTTTGAGTTGGATCCTAAAGAAGTGAGAGTGTTTAGGAGTAGAGTTCTCTTGCTTTTTTCCCTTTAGTGACTGATAAAGGGAGTGACTTTTTGTATTTGAAGCAACATTTTCAGCAGTGTCTGATTCATCCTGAGAAGTATTTTCAGGGTAGTGATATCAGAGCTGAGGGAAAGCTCAGTAAGTAACTCCATCCCTGATTTTTGAGGATTTTACTCTTTATAGAATGATTTGCAAACAGTTCAATATGGTCTCAGTAAATTGAGTTGTTTGCTTGTTTAGTTTGAGGGGTTTTTAATGTTTATGTGTGAGAACATGGTCCTCACAGACTGTCTCACTTATCCTTTGGGTGGATCAGATTTACTATTTTGGACATGTCCCAGAGGGAAAAACAAGAGATGTTAAAGAACAGAACATTACCCAGCAGTCACAATGGAGAGGTATTATCTCAAATCAGCTTTCAATATTTAGGATGGAGATGACTTTATCTCACAGCTGTCACAGAGTGTTAAGAGACTACTCTGAGTGCTGTCTTAGGAATGACCTTACTCAATGGCAGTTAATTAAGGGCTGGCTGGC
>JAWWES010000081.1:2480738-2498476 GCA_035583135.1 Lophotriccus pileatus | reverse complement strand
GAAAACCTGATGCATATGACAATAAAACTAAGGAATCACATCTAGAACGTGATGCAAAAGACATCACAGATACTTTGCCAGAAGGAAAACCAGAATTCCTGCTGACAGGTCCTTGTGGATATTTGAAATGTTTTTTTTTCTTTCAGATCTAACGTTTGTGATCTAAAAATTCCTGTCTGAATTCAGTCGTGCTACTGGTATAAAATTTAAATATACTACACCTCTCCAGAATTAAAGTGTTTATTTCAGATAGTCAGATAACTGTAGATAGCACTTTTAGGTGTAGCTGTTTCTCTTCCTGTGGGTGTAGAATGTGCTCCAAGACAGTAGAGGTGTAATGTCTACAATTCTCTTAATTCAGTGATCATTTAAAGCTTTAAGGTCTGGCCTGAGGGAGTTTTTCTCTAAAACATTTTACATCAAGACTCAAAAATACTTTCTTTTCTCTTTCAGTGCTTAAGCATTCACTTAAGTTCATTAAAGCCTGTAGAGATGAATATATTAAACAAGTTAATGGTGAATCATTTTTTTTCTAAGGATAGCTGTGGCTCTCATGTTTGAATTCTTATTTTTAAATCATAAGAATAGTTTTAATTACACATTGCTGCATGTATAATTTTAAGATAATAATATAGCAGGCAGATTAAGCTCTTATTTGCTTATCATGCCTGAAGATCTCATTTAGCAATTATTGAATACTCACCTAATGTAAAACTGCCTTATTAAATCGGTGCTGAAGAGCAAAGACCTTTCTTTAAGAGAAAACATTCACAACTTTTTAAGAGAAGAATAGAATTGTCAGACAGGTATGGAGCACCCACTCTTTATCTATTATAATTTAGCTTGGGTTTACTTAAGAAAGTTAATTTATTGATACTGAGTCTGACTAAAGTGATCTCGGTAGCTCTCCCTACCCACTTGTGGTGTGTGAGCTTCCAGCCACAGGATGGAGACACATCCACCACCATTTCCAGACAGGGAGGTGACAAACTTTCCCTCTTTGAATCCTCCAAAAATTCCCCTCTGAAGGAATTCTTAAGGAGCACAGAGAGCAGGCCAGAGTTTTCCTGGCAATCACCTGAACAGGACGAACCATTTCAGATGGAATTCCCATTTGGTGAGGCAAACTCTAAACACAGGAGGCAATGGAGGTGATCAATCAAAAATAAAGGTGACCATTTCTCCTCTGCTGATCCACAGATCAATATCTGGCCTTCTTTCAAATCATCCTGCAGGCTGTGTCTGAAAGATGCCTCTGAATCTCCCTAGGACTGGAAGGCAAGAAAAGCAGCTAAGTAAGATAAACTCCCAGTCATTTATCCCTGGAAGATTAGTGCCTAACACAAAAAGTAAAGGAAACCGAACCCCTGATATATCTTTGGGGCATCAGATGCTCAGGTGGGGAGCAGAATTCCGTGTTTTGGGGGGCCACATAATCTATAGGTGAACCAAATCACACTGTGACAAATAGAGGAATGACTTAATTAACTAATTAATTCAAGGTTTGTCTTTTCAAAGAGGAATTTAAATTTTGGTGAACTCTGACCATACCTTTAAACCTTGAGTAAATAGCCATGAATCAGTACAAACCAGAGCTGTCCTGTTTCTTTCCTGGAGCCACAGGACTTGTTGACTTGGGTTTTTGTGCAGGGTGAGCTTCCTAAATCATGTTTTCTGGAAACAAAGAGGGCAACCCAAGCATTCAGAGCAGGAAGCACAAGCTAATTTATAATAGGATTAACTTTGCTCCATCACCCTCCCCGTGGCTTTGCTGGGTTTGCTGTGTTAAGATCTCTCCTACAGCTGCTCTGTTTGATTGCCATTCTGTCCATGTCCCCTCTCTCCTGCAAGGCAGGGGCTGGTTTTGTGCTTGTTTGGGTTGTTTTGTGTCCCCAGTCACCACGCACAGCCACCCCTACAATGGACCAACATCTCTTAGCAATGCTGCAGAAAATGGGGGATATTCACACAGGCTTCTTTGGGAGGCACAAGCGTTGCTTTCCTCATCTGCCATGCGTGTCACTGAGTTAAGGAAGTGGCTTTGTCCAAAAGAAATCCAGCTCTGGGAGAGATGTGGAGCGTGTTCTGCTCGGATCTGCCTGCAGGCACAGCACGGGGAGTGGGATCCAGCCGAAGATCAGGCAGTTAAATTTAGCTTCCAGATTAACTTCCAACATTAAATTTAATATTCAGGTGTGTGTTTCAGTCCTCTCTGCTCTCTGTAGGCATCTCAGTTTGCTTTAATTGCCCACACTTTTTTGTCTGTTTGCAACGCCACCTTACCCTGCCGAAATTTCACTTCCATTTCAAGAGGATGTTCCACACCCATGGTGTCACATCTGCCACCTCTGTGGGGGTATCTCAGCCATCCCAGGCTCAAAAGCTGCTGCCTGACTGTGTGAATAAGCAACCTCCACCCTCATTAGAGGAGTCCAGGGAGCGGTTCAGTTGCCCAAATGTCGCTGCTTGCTGTAGGATTGGTTTTCCTCTTTAGCACCTGTCATTCTTTTGGTGGTGACTGAAGGGGAGTCACATTCCAAAAGAAAAATTGGGTGTCTGCAACCTGTCAAGTCCATGACAGGTGTTTTTTAACCTTTGAGCATCTGGTGCCGACAGCTTTTTCTGGAAAAAGCTGCACAAGAAAAAATTGGAATCCCACTGCACTTCCCAGCATTTACTGCCAGAAGAATCTCAGCATGAGTGAAAGAAAAAACAATCTCTTTGGTTAAAAAAGATCAATAACATGCTTGGTGAGATTTCAAAGCACTGGCAAAGTAATGGCACGGTATGGTCTTACTTCAGACCTTTATTAATTTTGTTTATTGGATCATTAAAAAATTATGATAAGGGACGTATGTTTTTACTTTTTTACTAACCAGGGAGGGTAATTTTTGGTTTCACCAAACCTAAATCTCTCCAAAATATTCTCAATTATATGATATTAGATCCTATGTAGCATTTAAAGGTGCCATAAAGCAGTTGTGCAAAACTCTTAGCAGGAGTGTTTTTCTGTGATGGGCTTAGAAGAGGAGACTGAAAAATCTGTACCTGTAGGAAATGTGTAAGGAAAGGCTTTGTCGGAGTTTTTGACCCCCACATTAGTCACATCTCATCCTAACCCACAGCTCATCCTATAAATCCATGACCTATTGAACAAATAAAGGGTTTCCATGGCCTTTTGTCACTGACACCTGTGTTTAAGGGCTTATTTGAGGCGCTGTAAGAATATTTGCTCTGCTCAGATGGAAGTTCCACCTAACTCAGCACCGTGTCTGACAAAGTTTAAAAGAGCCAGGGCAAACATAACCTTGTCCTCGCCTTGAGTGTTCTTTCAGCCATGTAGGGGAGTTGGTGTGACTTTTCAGACAGGAAAAGCAGTTATGTATTGTTTGAATTCTGCAATTCACAGGCTAAGTGACCTTTCCACATGTATACTCTGAAAACGCATTTTCAGAGAAGAAAATATAATTCCCCTTTGGCTGTGTCTTGAAACTGCAAGGAATCCAAAGAATCAAAGGAAATTCTGATGTTCAAGTGTTTGCTGTCTGTTTTTTTCCCCCTGCAAAATAAGTCAACAACTAAGCCTGTCAATACCTGGTTATCATAGAAACATGGTTGTTTTCACTGTACATTTATCAGCATTATCACTGTAATTCCAGAGATATTTTATGCTTTCAGAATTTCTGATCAAATTGTAGTGGGGATGAATCTTTAGTAACCTTCCCCTATCATTTTTTTTTCCCAATACTGGTACTAGAAACCATCATCAAAATTATTGCACTGAAAGACATAAACAGGACGAGGGCTCGTCTCCTGGACATTCATTCCACCAGCTCTCAGTCATAATATTGGATATAAGTAAGATAAAAGTATAAAAGTTGAACATTTGAGTATGATAAAATCATCTCAGTTAAATAATCACCAAGAGATCAATCCAGTCATGCTGACCCAAGTATCCAAGACAGACACCAACAGGCTTTCAGATATCTTACATATCTCCTTTCATTGATTAAAAGGGAGTCAAGAAAGATCAGCTGCAAATTAGATGTGCCTTTTGAGAGTCCATGTTACAATAGCTCTGTCTCACCTTTGGTATCATAACAGCACATAATTAAAAGGGCACCTTGACCACCAAGGTGGTTAATCAGAGAGTCACCTGAGTCTGTGAGTGGAGATAATAAAAGGAAAAGTTTCTTGTCAGTCACTGTGCAGAGAGCATCAAGCAGAAAAGAGTCTTAAAAGAGAAGTTTTTTTAAAGGCAAAAAGAGAAAGAAAATCAAATAAAATTGACTCGAAGCAGGGAAAAAGAGGAGGAAGAGAATAAGAGGAAGGCTGGTTCAGAGGAGAGAAGAGAGTGAGAATTGTTTGAAGAACTGCTCATATTGATGAGGAATCTAAGGCAGGGAAATGCCAGTTCCTTAAATAAATTAATTTATCTATTATGCTACTTAACTGAAAGTAATTAGACTTGGAATGAAACGTGAAGCCCTCTGAATACCCATCCTTAATGTATCTCCCAGTGAACTTTTCGGGGCTGGAGCTCAGAGGCAGGGTGAAACTCTATAGATTCTTGTCAGAGAGACAGCTTGGAGAGAGAGGAGCCTTCAGCAGAACTGATCTCTGATGTGTTCAAAAAGCACATATTGGAATACTTTTAAATTTCCCAAACTGGGATGAGTGGGAGATTCCCTGAATTTATTGACATGGCCAGTACATCACATAGGACCCCAAGGGGAAACAGCTAATTTGTACAACAGAGACTGCCTTGTCAAAAATATTCTTTGCTGTGTTTCTAAGGCAACATGTCTGCTGCTGAGGCGAGACATGAAGCACACACCTCCTCCTGTTCCACAGAATTTTCCATTTAAAAAGATATTCTGTTTTGGGCCCTAAAGGCAATCTCACATTCACCTAAAATTGTTAAAAAATAATACACTAAACAATTTTTTTTTTTAAAAAAAAGGTTTATTTTTAATTGTTTCTTATTTATTTAATTTTTGTTGTCCATAAAACTTAGCAAACTCTCTAAAATCAACCTCCCTCCAGTGTCAGAGGTGCAGCTGATGAAAGCTGAAGATCAGATCCGTGGTGCTCATCGGTTTGCAAGTGGGACAATGAAGAGCAAAGCAAACACAGTGCTCTGTCACCTGTGCTCTCTCAGTTCTCTGGGGTAACCTGCACAATCTGTTCTCTGAAAGGATCAGATTCCCAGCATCGCTTCAGCTGTTCTCCTTCAGCTCTGCCCTGTGTGATATAGCTTTGTACTCGTTATGAGTAATCAAATTCATTTGAAACATCCTTTATAGAATCATGGAATGGTTTGGGTTGGAAGGGACACTAAAGATCATTTATTTCTAACCCCCTGTCATGGGCAGGGACACCTTCCAGTAGGCCAGGTTGCTCAGAGCCCCATCCAACCTGCCCTTGAGCACTTCCAGAAATGAAGCATCCACAGCTTCTCTGGGCAACATCTACAAGTCCCTTCCTCTGTGGATCTCAGGCATTCTGCAAATATAAATATTCTATTTTAATTGAGTGCTATCTATGAGAGCAATTAACTTAATTGCTCAAGAGAATCTTTTGCTCATTGAAAGTGAGAAGGGGCACCAAATTCTTTTGATTTTGAAGGCAAGAAAGCACAACCAGCCCTGCACAGAACCAGAGCCTTCAAATTATGGAATGGTCCAAGACTGACATGCTGAAGCTCATTTGCTTCAGAGGGACCTCTGTGGCTTTGATTATTCGGAGAGTATTTAGACAGATTTCTGAGATGAGAGACTTACAGACAAGTAAAACTTTTATTTTTCTATTTCTCTTTTCTTTTTGGTTAACCAAAAGGACATTTGAATTAAGTTCTAAGGACAATGAAATACAGGGACTACAGTTAAAATCTTGATATCTGTTGTCTCTCATAATTCCTTCTGGCAGAGTATTCCAAACAATCTTGTTTCTAAACGCAGCAAATACAGTGGGTCAGGTAAATGAATCAGTAAATACTGGGGGTTTCCTGGTACCTGTGGTAACAAAAGGAGCAGATGAGGAGACAGGCACCAAACAGCTCCTGTTTTATCCAGTACATAAATAAGGGCTTATTTTTCATTTTCAACTCAGCTCCCCTTATGTCCCTATCCATGGTGTGCAAGCAAAGGCAGCATTTTAATCTCAAAATTCGCTCAGAAACAGCTGTTTACCAACAGAGCTCAGCATGAGAAAGCAGAGCAAGGAACGGTCGGAATGACTAATGGATTGACAAAGCTATAAACATCTGGACAGGTCTTACAGTAGGATCTGTTTGGCAAGAGCAAACCAATATTTCTGTTCCAAGCCTTGAAGGAAAAATATCCTTTGCTGCCTTATCAAGGTGGATTGAGCTCTTTGATCCACAATTAATCACCACAACACGGGCAAAATAAAATCCTAAGCCAAAAAAACCAAAATAGTCAGAAAAAACTAGAGCTGAGGCTGATATATGAAGAGACCCTTTTTAACACATTCCAAGTTATTTGAGTTCTACAGATCACCCTTGGGCTGGCAGTTTGCTGACTGACAAGTTTCTCAGCTTTGATGCTGAATGTACGCAGAGAACTTTTTAGGCTAGAACTTTTTAGGCTTCTTTATCTGGAAAATGGGTTTAATGATCATTTTCTTCTCTCCCTTCTTTCTGTTCTGGTAATTAAATTGTTATATCATGGTCCATATTAAATCACTGGGACAGGATCAAGCCTCTTGAGAGGCAAATAATAAGCCTTATGTATTTACTAAGTGGCCATGTCAGAGTGTTATCTTTCCTCCTGAGCAGTCTCCTAATTATTATTTTTTAAAACACACTTAATGGAAAAGGGGAACAAATGTTTCAGCCTCGGGACCTCATCTCGAGGTTGCACATTGTACAAAAATGCATTATGAGAAAGCCTTTTGTACCAGCTGTAATTACAGATAATTGCCAGCAGCCTGGCTGTTCATTTTCAGGAACAAGGCACAGGTTTATCTCTGCTTAAAATGCCCATTTATTGGGCCTGCTTGAGTATTTTCCCAGCAAAGGACCTCTACAATTTTACTTGGGTATGTGAAAGGGTAATTTATAGCCAGGCAGAGCACAGTGTACTTAAAACTGGGAATGTGGAGAGCCCACTTCAAGCTCGGAGGCTTGGGAAGAAGGAGCGGTCTTGTTGCAGAAAATTAGATTGTGCCTGATCAAATTAATTCAGATGTTGTTTCTGCCTTATGGGATCTTAGGAAAGGAACTTTGCTCCCTATATAACTTTGATAAAGATACTTAATTCTTACATTATTAATTTGCACTGAAGGCAAGAGTCAGACTGTGCATCCTGGACAGCTTGTGATTGAGGATTTTGAGGTGATGATGATTAGGAGATCACCTCAACTGTTGTGTATCTGCACGGTCTACAAAGAATATTGGTTGCTTTTCCTGCCAGTCTCTCAGGTATTACATCTGGTATGAAAATTAAACCCTTAACATATCCTAGAATTATATACATAAAAATATACTTTTACATATATGGACATAAAAGTATGTGTTGTGCAGAGAATCACTAAATCCTAGAACCATTAAGATTGGAAAGGACCTCCAAAACCACTGACTCCAACCACTGACCTCACACATCCAGGTCCACCACGAAGTGCCACATTTACACATCAACAAATATGGCCATATATATTTATAAACATGTTATTGCACTTCATTTCTTCGCTTTCACTCGCTCTTCAAAGTAGTTACACGTCAAATCCATCCCTTAGAGCTGGGGAAGTTGAGAAAAATAGTTATTAGCTTAGATGGGATTGGTGTCACACAGCTTTTGATAACCAACATGTTGGCTTTCAGGCCTGCACCATCATCCCAGGCTCGCCTTCCAACCAACACTTTAAGGGGATAATTCATATTCCATATTATAGGCATTATGTGTCCCCAGACTGTGCTTCTTTTCAATTATAGAGGGCCCCAGGAGTCACTGGATCAAATGTGGAGAGCTGTGTTTGGCCAGAGGAATCCCAGCCCTTGTTTTTCTAAGCTCTGGATAAGGCTGGGTCTGAGGCTCAGGAGCAGAGGGATTCATGGAGCACAGATTAAGGCACTCACAGTGTTAGTCACCTTGTAGCTCATGTGAAATAGGAAATGGCCTTGAGTTGCACCAGGGGAGGTTTAGATCAGCTATTAGGAAAAATGTCTTCAACAAAAGTGTTGGGAAGCATTGGAACAGGCTGGCCAGGGGAGTGGTGGGGTCACCATCCTTGTAAGCCTTCAAAAAATGCGTGGATGTGGCACTTGAGCCCACAGTTCAGTGAGGAACCCTGTGGTGTCACTGGTTTGATCACTGGACTCGATGATCCTGGGCTGCATGAAAGGAGGTGTGACCAGCAGGTCAACGGAGGGGATTCTCCCCCTCTGCTCTGCTCTCAGGAGACTCCACCTGCAGTGCTGCCTCCACCTCTGGGGTCCTCAGCACAAGCAAGAGGTGGATCTGTCAGAGCAAGTCCAGAGGAGACCACAGGGATGCTCTGAAAGCTGGAGCACCTCTGCTCTGCAGAAAGGCTGGGAGAGCTGGGGGTGTTCAGCCTGGAGAAGAGAAGGAAGGCTCCAGGGACATGTTATTGTGTTCTTCCAGTGCCTTAAGGAGGCTTAAAAAAGGAGGGAGAGGGAAAAAAAAGGAGGGAGAGGGACATTTTATACGAGCAGGACTAAGGGGAATGGTTTTAGAATGAAAGAGGACAGCTTGAGATTAGATGTTAGGAAGAAATTCTTCCCTGTGAGGGTGTTGGGGCCCTGGCACAGGTTGCCCAGAGAAGCTGTGGCTGCCCCATCCCTGGAAGTGCCCAAGGCCAGTTTGGACGGGGCTTGGAGCAACCTGGGCTAGTGGAGGTGTCCCTGCCCATGGCAGGGGGGTGGAACTATGTGATCTTTAAGGTCCCTTTCAACTTAAACCTTTCTATGCTTCTGTAATCTTTTCCAACCTTAATGATCCATATGATATAGGGCACATCAAGCTCAAATGTCTCTCTGTACATAACATGGGAAATTAAAGACAAAATCGGGAGAAAAATCAACATTTTCCCAAATCACCCTACAGGGTTTCCTTTACAAACTGCTCTTACTATGAGTGTAATTAAAGAAGTGTTTAATAGCAAAGTAACAACCTTAGATAACTTGACCAAGGCAAATCATTATTCTGGTTTGATATTTGTCTTGCTTAGTTTGGAGGAGGAATCACTTGGCTACCATCTGTTTCCTGTGAGCTGTATTCTAAGGAAAAAAAAATTAAGACATTATTTTCAGAAATATCTATTACAAATGTAAAGCACAAGGTCTACAATGAAAAATGGAGATACAACCTGTGACTTACAAGGTATTGGCAAGAGAAAGTTGAGATTCCCCATACCTTTGGAGGCATCCTTTTATCTTTGCCCTTAGGAAAGATCAAAGGAAGTTCATGTTATTTCTATCCTTGCTCAGTGCTCTGTAAGTTGAACAAATATTTTGCCTAATGCAGTGTTAGAGCCCTTTGGGAACTGGACTGAGTCCACTCAACACATTGCTCATGATAATTGTGCCTGTGCTTTTTAATCTCTTTATAAAACAGTTATTGGTCTTCAGGACAAATTCTTTAGCGTATTATTGTACAGAGCCAGAAGCCAAAAAAAGCACTAATTAAACAGGAAATGAGTGCACTTATTTAGAATGATTTTACATAAGATTTTTACAAAGCAAGAGCCTAAAAATTAAGCCAAAAGATTCATGTCTTGAGCGCTGCAAGAGCTCTTGCTGTCGTGACTTTCAAGACTCAGAGTGTGACACCCCTGGAAGTTTATCAGACAGGCAGGTCCTGATTCCTGCCTGTAATTAATTAAAGATCCTCAAATGAGCTATTTCTGCTAGGAATGTCCTTGAGACTCATGCTGCTTTATTGCTGACAGTGGATGCCTTGAATCTTTACAAGGTGTTGCACAGCAAGGGGTGAAATGCAACCTGAAATTTATAGCCCTGGCAGTCAAAGATGATGAGTAACATTTGTGCAAAGAAGCTGAAAAAACACGTGTATTTAACTGATAGAGCACTGTTATCTGTGCCTGCCTCCCTCTTCTGTGACATGGAGAACAAATTCAAATCAGGGAGGGAGCAAATTGCTGCCACGCTTCTTTATTATTCATCCCACTTAGCACAGCTATTCATTTGTGCTTGGAAAGGATTATTTTTGTCCATTGGCCTCCTGTACCTCCATGGGAGAAGGAGCAAATCTGGAAAGCCCATCCACCCTTGATATATCAAGGGTTGCTTAATGAGAGCCTGTAAGACACTAATTACCTAGTGGGATCTCTGAGTGGGAACTGAGCTGTGCCTGGAGTTCAGCTGCAAGAAGAGGTTGAAAACTGCACAGAACTGAACATGGGACTCTTGCTCAAAAAATAATAATAATAATCTAAGGAACTTATGCCTGAAGTCCAGTCCTGCCTATGCTTGGGGTTGCAAACAGGTTGTGGCGCTCTGCTGAATCACAGGTGGAAAGCAATGTCATCATTTAACTGCTTTATTCAGCCAAGTGAAATGTTTGCTGCATTTTTGTCACTGGAAAGAGCAGTTGAAAGAATGCACCATCATCTTCTTTCTTTTTAAATTAAGAAATCCTCCATTTAACAGTTTTTCTATTACTTTAAGCAATGCAGTTCATTAAATTTATGGTAATTTTTAATTAGGTGGCCATACTATTACCTTTCAAACTAAAATATAAATTCGGGGAAGAAATGGAGTTCGTGCAATTTCCAACAATGGCTTTTTAAAATGATTTTCATTCCAAATGTCTTTGAAACCAACTTTGAAAGCATTTTGAATGAGCTTTAAATGTACCATAACAATTATAGAGGACTCAGTCTTATGTTGTAAATAAAAGGGAGATTATTTAATGATGGAAATAAGGAGAACCCTTTGGGTAATTTTGATTTCTGTGTCTACATTGGAGTAATTTAAACCCAGCTGAAAATCAAGACCTGAATGTGAACATTGTAAGCTTTAAGTAACTGCTTCAGTTTAATGAAATGCAGAATATAATATGAGAAATGACAATTAGCTTGATGTAGTTTTAACAACTGGAGGGAACGGAGTAATTAAACAGACAATCCTATTTATATAAAATGAACACCAACAGAAATAAGGGTGACCATTTAAATGTTTACCAGAGTGTGTTGGTTGCCCAAGGGATTCAGAAAGAAAAAAATAAAGATCTTCATTAGCAGAAGGCCTTCCAAAATCAGCTTTCTTTTCCATTTTGCAGATTCTCTGGTGTCAAATACTGTGATTAAAATCCTGAATATCCAATTCTGATAATTGCAACACCAGCTGCAGCCCGTCTCCTCTTTCTTCCCAACTATCCTTAGCAGACTTAATATCCTTGAAACATAGACCTCTTGTCTAATGATGATTGAAACTGGCCAATGTATTTAATGGAGAGTGGGGACTGGCAGACCTGCAGTGGGATTGCAGCTTCCTTTCCTCAGGAAATCAATTAAAAAATGAGGAAAAGGCTTCTTTCGTGCCTTGCAATTTGTAAGTTAGTGGTGGTGGGCAAGTCAAAATGGAACTGAAAGCAGAGTTTGCTGTGGCACTAAAGAGGAAAGAGGTGGATAATATTATATTCCCATCCCTGGAAGTGTCCAAGGCCAGGTTGGCCAGGGCTTGGAATGAACTGGTCTGGAACTGGAGGGTGTTTAAGGTCCCTTCCAATCCAAACCATTCTGTGGTTCCATGATATGTCTCTACTCAGAAGCAGATACACACATGGAAGTCCAGGGACTTTCTGGAGCTGTGTATCTGCAAGAACACCTCACCTGAGCAAGAGCTGTTTCCTAAAGGCCAGATGAGGGCACAGCTGAGAAACCAGACAGATTTTGGAAGAATCAAAACCTGTCAGTCTCATCTGCTGCTCCTTCACCCTCCTCATCTACCTGGCAAACTTCTGCAAAGTTTTCTCTCCCTGCAGCAACCGTGTCCAACCTAAGTTAGCCAGCTTAACAGGGGAAGGAATTTGAAAGTATTATCCAATATCCAGATGGTTCCCAACATTCAGCATGTAAACACACGTCCTGGGATGTTTGTGGAACAATCTTGCCATTAGAATTTCTAGAGTGGTTTTTCAAACTTCTTCGAGGGAAACATTTGTCTTTCCCCGGTTAGTCCATTTCTCAAGTGTGGTTAGTGGCTTCCATGCCCCTAAATCCAAAAAAATCCCCAAAATACAGGCAGTTGGGTTCATGCTGTAGCCAGAGATCAAGATTTCCTGCTGTTTGAGACTCTTTTTTGCTACCTGCATGTAAACAACTGTAATGATCTTGAAGGGTTGATAGCTTAATCTGCTGGGAATAGTAAAGGTGAAAGGAAAATGTCATCCTCTGACAGTAATTGCATAAGTATGATTAAGCTAAACTACTGCCTACAAACTTCGATTGTGGTACAGCAAAGGAAAAAGAAAATCATTTCCTGCTACCGAGGAAACAAATATATCCTAATTTTTAATATATCAAATGACAGAGGAATGATACCTCAGCAGTTTATTTATACAAATACATTTGGGGATTTAGAATCATAGCTCAAGGAGAGCATTTTCACTGTGCATTACCCAGGGTCACCAGGGCTATGATTTAATTTGTGATGATGGAAAGAAGAGAAAAATGTGGACTAAAATGGTGCTGTGTGTGTGAGGATGTGTCTGTGTAAATAAAGCAGCTCATAGCACTAAACTCCAGCTGGATATACAGAATTATTATTTTGGAAGCTGTGGAAAGATGCAGCAGAAACATGAGCTGTTTTTCCTTTCCTTCTTTGTGCTGGAGGGAGCTGGGAATACTCAGTTCAGTTTAGCAGTGTTTTCATCTGTCTTTGATTCAGCAGTGTTATCACGTACTCATCCTCCCGGGGCCACATCCACAAGGAGCATAATTTGACCCAGGATTGCCGACTTTACTGAAATCACACCAATTTACTGTATTTGAGAATTGGGCCTGCCCTGATTTCTCCTTCCTGTCGTTTGTGGTTACTTGGTTGTTGCCTTGGCTTTTTTTTTTTTTAATTAAATATGTTCTTTCACAGCTTATTAAACCCCGTTGCTTGCAGACAGTCAAGGCAACAAAGGTTAATGTGTCAGGTTTTGCTTCCTAATACAAGTGTTTAGGCTTGGCTGAGGCCACCAGGGAATGACTTTACAGAGCTACAAATTGCTCATTGGTTCTGTGAAAAAAACCAAAATTGTAACTTGAGAAGAATTCAGCTGATACATATCAAATAAATCCCCAATAGCAGATAAAAACCAGAGCACAGTCTCTATACCATTGTGAGATCATCTTGGTCCACAGTTGTACCCAGTCTGCTCAGCTTGCTATGTGCTGTAATGCTCAGGATCAAATATTTCCCACAAAAGTGAAAGAAAATCTGAAGCTGACAAATGTAGCACAGTTCCAACTGTCCAAAGAGTCCTTTTTCCTGGAACACTCTTCTCTGCAACTTGTCCTTATCTTTCTCAGCTCTTTCTAAACCTGGAAAGGGCAGCTGGGCTGATGAAGAGCTGAGAAAATGCAGAAGCATTTGCTAATTGATTTATAATCTACCCAAATGATTCTTTTTAATTTTGTTTTTACAAGAAGGAGAAACTGTACAGAAGGGAAGCCAGTAAATTATGAAAATAAATCCAAGAAGGATCAATCACAAAGCCTGACTCAAGAAGGAAAGGTCAAAAGACCCTTTTTTTCAGGGATAAAAGAAGGAGAGAAGGAGATAGTCCTGTCCTGGGAAGGAACAGTCCTTGTTTTTCTGGAGCTGAGTTTTGCTCTGGAGCTTTGCACACAAAAGCCCAAATGTCCTGGAACAAAAAAAACTGTCCTTGGGCCAATTTCTGTGTGTAGGAGTGATGTTCTAACTTAGACAACTGTATGACAGTGTGACCTGGCCATGTTTTCAGCAGCCTTCCACAGGGCTCAGACCAACTTGGCCTAGTGGAAGATGTCCTTGCACATGGTGGGGGTGGAATTAGATGATCTTTAAGGTCCCTTCCAAACCAGCCATTCTGTGACTCTCAAATCCTCACCTGGGGCCTTACTGGAATGTTAGGGTTTTTTTTCCTTCAAGCTATATCTTACTATACATTCCTATATATAAGCTCTACCCCAAGATGTGAATTCCAGCATGCTTTTGTTGGCCAGGGTCTATGTTTCTGTTATGCAGACACACAGATCCAACACATTTTCATCAGTTCTTCCTAAAACATGCAGACACAAATCATCAGTCTCTTTCTCCTCAGTTTAGAGGAGAAAGTTCTCCTACTCCCTTGCTGGAAGGGTTTGATTTTGCAGGTCAAGATATATCACTGTCTGTGCCTTCAGGCTGGTCCCTCCTCAGCTCAGTTCCCAAAAGGTTGGCCATGATGGTGACACAGGTTGCCCAGAGAAGCTGTGGCTGCCCTATCCCTGGAAGGGTTCAGGACCAGCTTGGCTGGAGCTCTGAGCTGGTCCAGTGCAAGGTGCCCCTGTCCACGAGGGTTGGAACTGGGTGATCTTGAAGATCCCACCCAACCAAACCATTCTGTGATTCTGTGAAACTTCAGGCATAAGGAGAGGTGGCACTGGACAACCCTGTCATTTAAAGTGTTGGATTTACCAGCCCTGCTGCCCTTCCCAAGGGGGGGGGATTTCCTTCACCTCTCACCAGATGCCTGCAGAGCAGAGCTGAGTGGGAGTTTCTTTCCAAAAACCTTCCCTGACCATCAATGGACAAAACCAGGATCCTCTCACCTAGCCTGGATGTCTAATTGAGGATGAGAGGAATTGAAGCTTCCCATCCATTGACTGAATTGATTAGACCTTCTGAAGGAGCCCCAGGGGGGGAAGCCAAGGCAGATATGCCAGTGCTTATGAACAGCAAAGGTAAATCCTTTTTGAGATATCTTGCCTATTTTTTAATCACACAGATACTTAAAATCAGCTTTTTAGCCCAGAACCTTCTATTTGCCTTTTTTTTTCATTTCTCTCTTTTTTTTTTTTTTTTTTTTGTTAAACAATCTGTACACAAGATCTCTGTCACTCTGAGAATTTCTCTCTCTTTCTCTGGGAATTTCTCTCTGTTGCTCTGGGAATTTCTCTCCTCTTTCCATATCTTCACCTAGAATTGCCTCTTTCTTTTTTTTTTTTTTTTTCCCAGTACTCATCATTATTTCCACAGCAACTATTGGGGATTCTCAAAAAGAAAACCTTGTTATTTCAGCTGAAAAAGAAGCAGCAGAAGCAGATACAGGACTGCAGCAGAGAAGTACTGTCTGCTTTTCAGAGGTTTTGTGCATCCCTTGTCCTGTTTTATTCAAAAGAGAGGACTCCAGTGTCAGCTTGAGAGCAGAGATATTTTCTTACATATCCTTGCTGCTAAAAATCAGTAATTCAGTAGGCACTGAAATAAAAATCTCTGAAATCTTAAACTATTAACTTGAAATTTAAATATGGCCTTGCTCAAATAAGTAAAAATTCTAAAGATGATTCACCATCCATACGGAATTCTTACAAACCAACTTATTTTCTGATATGGTCAGGAAGGGGCAAGTTGTGAAGTTGGTTATTAGATATGAAAGGAAAAAAATAACATTCTAACATTTCACCAGAATGACAATGAAGGCAAAAATACTCCTTGCCATATAGGAAGGAAGCAGAATGCTCCCAGTTGTCATGATATTTATTTTATGTCTTAGAAAAGAGGGTGAAATTCATTTCTCTGAGCTCTATAAAAGCATCCCAAGCACTGCCTCAGCTCCCTCCATGGTCAGTGAAAGACAAATGGCATCTCCAAGGTGTGAGTTTGCCTGGACACCTCATATCTAATATAAAACCACACTGTAAGGTGAAAGGATAAATTTAAATGAACCTCCAAATATATATATTTTTTTTCCTTACAGCCTCCAGTTCCTGTGTCAATATGATTAGAGACAAAACTTAACTATAACTGAAAAGAAAAATCATAAGTGTCCACCTTTCCTGATTGGCATAGAACGTGTCATGATATCTCTGTAGAAATCAAGAAGCAACCTAAAAGCAACTTTGGAGGTTTGATTGTTTAATTTCAGTGGTGAATTTGGGTGGGGGGGTCCCAGTAAAAGGTCATTTCAAGAGCTGTGGGTGCAACTCCTAAGTCAACGTTCCTTCAGTGGAAAACTGTGACTGTCCATCCAGGTCACATTCCGTAGTAAAACCCCACAGGACTGCCAGGTGGAGCACTGACACCTTGACTGGATCTATCCTGGACTCTGGATCTGTGTTGAATCCATGACTTCCCTTCCAGATCTCACAAGGCAATGTTTGGGACCCAGGTGGCCATAAGGGACCACTGACCTCCTGTGAGGCATGTCAAGTAACCTCGTCCCAAGGGAGAGGTGACAGAGGACAAGAGGAAATGGCTTCAAGTTGAACCAGAGGAGTTTTAGATTGGTTATTAGGAAAAATTTATTCACTGCAATGGTGGCCAGACATTGGAACAGGCTGCCCAGGGAAGTGGTGGAGTCACCATCCCTGGAGGGATTTAAAAGATGTGTAGATGAGGCATTTGTGGACATGGTTTGGTGGTGGATTCATCAGTGCTGGGTGGATGGTTGGATTCAATGCCCTTAGAGGTCTTTTCAAAACTGAACAGCTCTGTGCCAGCACGTTTAGACATCTGACTCAGAAAGGACTGACTGTATTCAGCCCCCAAAAGCTCATCCAACGTGTCCCTCTTACAGCAGGTCTGAGCGATCGGCTCCACGTGGAAGTGGTGGGGCAGCTGAGTGGAGACCTCCCACACTGGTATTGGGTGGACCCCACTGTCACAGAGGAAACCCTATTTTTGACCCTCTTCCCAC
This sequence comes from Lophotriccus pileatus, assembly GCA_035583135.1. Taxonomy (NCBI): domain Eukaryota; kingdom Metazoa; phylum Chordata; class Aves; order Passeriformes; family Tyrannidae; genus Lophotriccus; species Lophotriccus pileatus. The sequence goes on along the minus strand of JAWWES010000081.1, from coordinate 2,481,602 downwards.
TGCAGTTTGTCAGGCTTCTTGCAGGGGCTCAGCTTGTCGGGGTGGATTCCTGTTCATCAGGTGACCTGGCTGGGGACACGAGTGACACAACACAGAAAGGCCACGGGGGTCACCTGTTTTGCCAGGAAAAGCAATTAACTGTCCCTGTACAATTGTGGCCATGGCAGTGGCAAATTAAATAAACAGCTCCCGAGATGCAGCTTTTTTCCTGGAGCTTTGCCCAGGATGGAACTGCACGTACAGGGATCTCGGATCATCTGCTTTAAGGCACAGCCAGAGGGTCACGAGGGACTGTGTTTAGAGAAGTCACTGTGAGAAATTAACCTTTGGGAATCCCACACTTCTCCTGAGTTGCTGTAGAAGGTCTGGCAGAGTGAAGGCAAGGTGCAGTTGATTGCACAGCTTCAACATAGTGAGGTCAAGGAGAAAGAAATCAAGAATGTTGGGGCACAGAATCAGGTTCCCTCAGTGCTGGGATTGTCCAGTGCAAGGAAGCATAAATCAGGCGGCAACATTTCGTCTCTTTGGATCACAGATCAGGTGGTTTTTGTAGTCTGTGCATATTTTGAGACAGGAACACTCAGAGGAACAAGAATTCCCTGTGAGGAAAGGGGTAAACCAGAGACATGGAGCTTCTCAGCAGGCCCAGCAGAGGCTATGAAGATGATGAAGGGCCTGGAGCATCAAGAGTTGGGTCTCCAGAAGAGATAACTGAGAGGGGACCTTATCAATGTCTATCAGAACCTGCAGGGAGGGGTCAGAGGATGGACTTGGGGGTGCCCAGCAATGGGACAAGAGGCCACAGGCAGAAACTGATGCCCTGGAAGCTCCACCTGAACATGAGGAAGAACTTCTTCCCTGCGT
>JAWWES010000081.1:2436202-2480638 GCA_035583135.1 Lophotriccus pileatus | reverse complement strand
ATTTTTTGTTCCTCTCTGAATACATCAACCTAATTATTATGAACAGCTACAGCTGAGGCAAACAGTACCTACAACATTTCAATTAATGTGCTGTTGAAAACTCTCAGGACCGCATGTATTCACTCCAGCCCTTCCATCCAGCCTCATTTCCCCCCTCCCAGCCCTAAAACAAGCCAGATGGAAGAAAAATTGTACGCAGCAAACCATAGGTTTCTTTTCAGGTCACCACAGTGGGGCTTGTAAAATGGATTGACACCACACACAGCACACCAGAAGCTAATTTTACCTGCCTGTTTGGTCCCTACTGAGCAGCTGAATCCGTGCTTGACAGAAAATGGTGAGAAGTGCCTCTGTCTGTCAGTGCCACGTTGTTCAGCTCACCTTTCATGGTCCAAATATTTACCTGAAAACAGCAGGACCTGTTGTGGATGTTGCTGGTGGGGAAGATTAGAGGGTTTCCAGGCATTTTTTATCTTTTCCCATCTGGATGTAGCTCTCAAAGGCTGTTGGAGAGCCAAGTAAAGCCATAAAGAATAACTTGGGCTGAAAAGGCAGTTCCTCACCTGCCTGAAAGGAGGTTGTGGTGGTGGGGTGGGGGTTGGTCTCTTCTCCCAGGCAACAGGAGGAGAGAAAAAGGCCCTCAGTTTGCACCTGAGGAGATTTAGATTGGATATTAGGAAATATTTCCTCACTGAAAGCGTGGCCAGACACTGGAACAGGCTGCCCAGAGAAGTGATGGAGTCACCATGCTTGGAGGGATTTAAAAGCTGGGAAGATGTGGCCTTTGGGGACACGGTTCAGTGCTGAACACAACACAGTTTAACAGTTGGACTCGGGGATCTTACAGGTCTTTTCCAACCTAAATAATTCTTTGAGTCTGTGAAATCACACCCCTTCTGGCTCAGGACATCAAGGAGAAAGTAACAATTCCTTCCTGAAATGGAGAGGGAGAAGCTTAGGAGTACAGTCCATTTATTTCACACCAGCCAAATGCTCCCTCAGGTGAAGAATTCACAGATTAAATGCCTTTATTCTCCATGAAAATGCTCCAGACTGAAAGGGCCAAAGCTGAGAAAAAGGAATCTGGTCACAGGAGATGTAGGATAGGATTCTGATTCCTAAATAAAATTGCTGGTGCCCTCAACAGCTGAACATCCCTAACACCAACAGGAACTTCCACACAGGAAAATGAATCTCCCCCTGAAGTTCAGCACGATAAATCTTACCCACATGGACTAATTCACTCCCATTCCTGGCTGCGTCTTTAATTGGTCCCTACATGGTTGGAATAAGATTCCTGTTTCGTCAGAGGGGAAAAAAGAAAAAGTAATTGCTCCTTGTTTAAGATGTTATTTCATTCCATTCTCAAAGGGTTCCCTAAATGGCAGGGGAAACAAGCTGAAATTGTAACAATGACAAACGTGATTAATATGTTGGAAGAGCTGGTAATTTTATTTTTCTAGTGAGAAGTCTTTTTCACCCAAACAATGGAATGCATTTTGAATTCCATTTTTGATGGAAAAAAATTAGTCAGTGCTATAATTCCGACCAGCTTCCTTTTCCTTCCTGGAAACACTTTTCCCCAAAAACTGGAGGAAGGGAGGGATTATTTGTTTGCTTGCTTTTCTAGGTCATAATTTCATATTGTTAAAGTACCCCTATTATACTGAATTGTATCCTTGTCCTGGAATGAGATATTCAGTGTATTTCTACAAAAAAAAACCTGACACAGATACTATGTACTTTAGTGAACACCTTACAACAACCTCACAGGAAGATTAAATCAAACAGTTAATTAAAACAACTCTCCTGTAGAAAGAGGAGGGCCCAGGCATGATTTTCCTTGGGAATCACTACACACAGTGTAGTGGATTTATCTGTGTTAATTTTGGGATGTGGATGCACACGTGGATGTTGATGCCCCTCAGCTACATGCCAGGACAAAACTATCCCATTATGCGCTTTGACTTCTTTTGGGTGGAAGCCCAGGAATGTACTCAGGAAAAGAGGGTCTTAAGGCACTGTAGGAACTCAGGGTGGCTGATTAGAATCATCAAATCATTAAGGTTGGAAAGAAACTCCAAGTTCATCAAGTCCAAACTTTGACCAAATACCACTGTGCCCACTAAACCATATCCCAAAGTGCCACATACACTCCATTTATGGACACCTCCAAGGATGGTGATTCCATAATTCCCTGGGCAGCCTGTTCCAACGCTTAACCAAAATTTAGATGAAGAAATTTTTCCTAATATCCAACCTGACCCTCCCCTGGCACAACTTGAGGCCGTTTCCCCTTGTCCTACGGCAAGTTCCCTGGGAGGAGGGGCTGATTTTTTGATCCTGGTTGTTCCAGGAAGACCAGGATGATGACCTTCTTAAGAGCCTAAAGTTATCCCTGATAACCAGCAAAGCAAACGCAGACAACAGAGAAATTCACTCTCCACTTAAGGATCCTCTAGGTTTTACCAAACAACAGCCAGGCTGCCACTCGTTTTTCTGCAATAATTTCAAGAAGGGTCGTGATCTTTTTTAAAACATCTTCTTCTTCTCAACACACACCATTAACAGTGGTGAGAAGGACCTGGAAAGCCTGGCTAGGCAGTCTTTCAAGGCAGGGTTGTGGAAGAAGTTGCCTGTTTTTCCCATCTCAGCTGGGACTTGCAGCTGCTGTTTCACAGTCGGATCATCATGCTCTGACTTCAGGCTGCTGCTGAAATATTTAGTCTTTGGTGTCAGCCAGCTGTCCTGAGCTGTGTCCTCTCACCATTCCTTATGCAGGCTGGTGTGGTGCTGAATTTAATCAGCTGGGCACCAGGGACAGGAGACAGTTGCCTAAACACCATCATCCTGAACATTAAATATTCGTGCAGTGAAGTTGCTGTTGCCACAGGACCTGCAGGAAAACCTCCACCTGTTTGTTCTTGCAGGTGAAGGCCAAGCTGAAAAGTATAAATGTCAGTTTTAGCAACTCATTCCTCCCTGGATTTCTTGGCTTCCTAAGAGGTGTTCCAGTGCGCTCCAGGTGCTGATTTAGAAGGCACTGCTGTCCTGTAGGTGTTATTATCTGCCAATTCCATATGGAAGTACATCCCACATAACCTGAAAAACCATTAGAATCTTGCAGTAGCATCAAAGCTCTGAGATTTAATGACATATATTGAACTTCTTGTAAAAATTCTTTGGTTGTCTAATTGAAGAGCCCAGCTGGAAGGGATGAAGAGGAAAGATCAGTTAAAACTAAAATCATGGAAAAGTTAAAAATCAAAATGAAAGCAGAGTGGAAAACTGAATTCAAAAAGGACGTGGCTAAGGTCTCTGTATTATCAAAACCTCCTGAAAAACCTTATTTTACTCCAGAACAGGACTTGAGTTTGAAAAGAAGATAGAAATAAGAAGAAGTTCTTCAAAGGAAAGCAATAAAAATGACAACCTGCCAGAAGGCAGAGATGGGAACTGTCATGATGACAATAAAACCTTCCTGTGCATGTGAAAATGCTGTCAATATAAACACTACTTACAGAGCACGGAGGTGTCAGGAGCTCTGACCATAACTTAGCACCGTGCTGTCAAATTATTGGCATTTTAAGGAACAAAGGAAGCAAGAAAACCACAGAAGAAGGCATTTCCTTCTAAAAACTTGCAGCTCATCTGTTTCAGTGGATATCTGTGGACTTCCTTCTGCTCAAATCCTGACCTGGCATCTTTTTGAAGCACAGAATCTTAAATGTCAGAAATTATTTTGGGGCAAATTTTCATTTCAGAAGGAAATCATGCTGACAGTCACAATCTGAACTTTTCATAAATGTAAAATGAATGAAAAATTAAAAATATTCCCCAACCAAACTTTTTTTTCTTTTTTTTTTTCTGGACTGGGGAAAATAGGGGTAAAAAGGGAGAAGAGGAGTAGGAGAAAGGATGTGAGAAGGAGTTCTTATTATATGGTCATAATCATACATCAAAATTCCAGGACAGTAAAGCCTTCAGATCTGTCAATTTGTTCTGCAAAGGGAGTCAAAACTCTGGTCTTCGAAGAAAAAGAGTGATTCCAGTCTCCAAGATTCCCATGTGGAGACCATCACCCAGAAGTGATGAACATCCAAAAAGTTTTGCAGTCGTCTTCCCCTGTGATTTTTTTGCTCCTTCGTGCTTGGAAAGAAGTTGTTGTAAGGACCCAAAATATCCCATTATCTTGCTACAAATGTTCTTTTCATACAGACCTGCAGATATTTTGTTAGTCTGGTCAGCTGGGGATCATGACTTGTGCTACAGATGTGTAATATTGACCAACAGCTTCTTTAGAAATTTCTTTAGAAGCTAAATTATCCACCAATAACATTTTCTCTCTGTATTTCACTGTTTGTGTCATGTGGCCTCTCCCCTTGCAGGTGTGTTCCACAGGCAGGCTGATTTTAAAGAAGGAAAATGAAAGTTTGGTTTGTTCAGAAGAATATTTCAGTCAATGATTTAAAAAAGAAAAAAAAAGAAAGTGTTAAAATCAGCTAAAATATCTTCTTGTTAGTTCATATTAAACCAGTAACAGTTGTTAATGTTCTGCATGATCTCCACGCAGGTCAGGTTTTGGTGACATCAGGGACCTGAAACAGCAGTGACATGGGAATTGAGAGGACCAGGCAGAGAGACAGCTCAAAGCTGCATTCTTTGTTTTTATGAGACTTTCAGGAAAGTCTCAGCTCTCACCAGTGCTGAAAAAAAGGGGAAAAAAAAAAAAAGTCAAGTATTCCTGCAGGCAAGAGCCAGCTAACCTTGTTTATACTGATGTCACAGTTGGCTGGATAATGGGATGAAACAGGCCCATACCTCTAACAAGGTTAATGGCTTTGACAAAATTGGGCAAAACAGCCTTGTCAGACATGAGGCTGTTTTCCTAATTAATAATTTATTGCAGGTTATAGGAGATTTAATAACACAGAGAGTGACAGAAGGGAGAAGCCAGGCTACATGTAGCGGACCTTAAAACGAGACACTGAGATGTGTGTAAGGAGGATGGATATGACCCAAAGTGGAGGGTTTAATTAGTCTGAAATACTTTGTGAACCTCTACACAGCCTCTGAGGATAAACAGGCCTTGTTGAGTTATCTGCAGTATTTAAGCTCCTTTCCTTAAGCTCAGGGAAGGTGTAGAATATGAGCTGCTTCCCCAGCCCCGGTGAAGGCTTTGGCCCTGATCAGAGCAACAATCCCTAAAGTTTTACCAGGGTTTGTGACAATCATTATATCTCCAAATCCATGAGGTTCATATTGTGTATCATCCTTTCAAAACCTTTGACTCTCTGAATCGTGTAGGTTCACCGAAGCAAAGAGACTGAGTTCACTCAAACCCTATAAAATCTTTTAATTGGTTTTAGTTCCTTCTAAGCATTGTTACAACCCATAGTTTATCATAGATACTTTAAAAAAAAAGTCACAAAAAACCCATCGAAGCCAAAAATAAAGTAACTGATTAACTGTTCAGGAAAACTTCTTGTAAGTCAGGAGAATTCAGTTTTCTGTTAGTAAGCAAAATTATTTGACCCACTTCTGTTGCACATTATGTAAATAAGGAGAGAAAGAGAGAAACAGGGTAAGAGAGAGAGATGGAAAGAAAAAGAAAGATTCAATTATCTGTATTTGACAGAGTTAGAGATAAATTAAAGAGTAAAGGTAGCACTTTGATTTTTAACCTTGACTACAGGAGAACAATGGAGAAAAGAGGGACCAAAGGGGACCTGACAACTGCCTGTCAGGAGGGTGGAGCCAGGTGGGAGTTGATCTCTTATTCCAGATAATGAGAGCAAATGTCCCCGAGTTGCACCAGCAGGGGTTTAGTTTGGATATTGGGAAAAATTCCTTCCTGGAAAGAGTTGTCAGGCGTTGGAAAAAGGCACCTCGGGGCAGTGGTGGAGTCACCGTCCCAGGAGGGATTTGAGAGCCGTGTGGATGTGGCACTTGGGGACACGGTTCAGTGACGGGCTTGGCACTGTTAAGTTTGTGTCTGGACTCAGTGATCTTCAGGGTCTCCCTGAAACCAAATCCTTCTCTAATTTTATGAATTCAGCCCACACCGAGCCTGGGCTCAATGATTTGTTCCGGTTAAAGCGTCTCCTCCAGAAGGACGTCCTATTTTTATTTGGAGACATCATGGCTTGACTTGTTTACTGAGCACTAAAAGCAGACTTTATTTCTAATATGAAATAACCTGGCTTCAACTTCCAGCCCCTCCTCCTTTATCTTATACAATTAGGTTTAAAAGCTTATCAGAACGCCTTATTTCCTTCCAAAATGTTATATTCATATATTATACTACCATTATAGGTCTAATCTAAGTCATTTTGTGATAAGCAAAACAGATTTTTTGGGGGTTGGTTTGGGTTTTTTTTTTGTTTTGTTTGTTTTTCAGACTGTGATTTACACAATTAAACACAATTTCAACAGAAATATCTCTGCTGGTGGGATTTCCTCTTGACTCTTGGCAGTCACTGCAGAGCCACTGAGAGCAGTCAGTGGAAACCAGGCCACGATTTATCTCACCCTAAAATAAATATCTGAAGTGTGCCATGTGACTTGTACCTGAAAAGTGCCTGTTCCTTCCCACTGACTATAAAATGAGCTGGGTCTGACCTGCTTGGCAGCAAATGTCAGTTTAGCAGATAAATCACATCAAGTATTTTTCTGTAAGCTTTAATAATTTAATTTTTTTTTCAGCAGCAGCGCACATGGATGTGCAGTTTCCCTGGGTGAGTTCCACAGAAAACAGTATAGAGAGAAAAAATAACACATTATTTCCCCTTTAGGCAGCCAATAACTACTCCCACTCTTATTTTTGCACAGACAGACAAAGAGGATCACATCGAATCTTATCTTCCCTCTCTCTGCAACCTTTTTTAACAACTGCTTGTCAACACACACTCACACACACCCTGTTCTTCCACTGCTGATTCTCAGGTGTGTAACTCTCCAAATTACAAGAAATCATTGCACTGGTCCTCTTGGATTTAAGTGCCTCATTTTCTGTTATTAGATTATTTGCTGGAAAAGAAACCACACAGAGAAGTAACGTTTTTTTTCCCCCTCTTTCCATGAAAGCACAGATTGAATCATGGTCAGCATCCCTGTTGAGGCTGGTCATTAGAGTTATCTTGTTCCATCTATCTCTGGGCCTGCATTTCATCTTCCAGCAGGCCTTATCAGGATGCTGCAGCTGTCAATTAACCTCATTATCTGCAAGGAAAAATAGAGCCAGGACTGCTGGCTCATGTGATATCTGCACTGGGCATTAAAAGGAGATTTGGCCATCTGAAAACAACCCTGCCCACAAGTGAAGAGTGTGCATTTTGTGTTACAGTCCTGAGGTCCCTCCCTAATCAATCCCTTTGTGTGAGACTGAGGAGGTTCCCTCTGCCCTGTTTGAAATCATGTTTACATTTATCATCAGTGGTAGGAGAAGGACCTCATAGTCAGCTTCCAGCTCTCCCTTTTAGAGCTCTTACATTCATTGGCTTATGAACTGAAATGCTTTCCAGATCCTTCATCTCCTTTAATAGATTTTTAAGGCTCCCTGTTGCCAGTTGGAGACAGACAGTTGCAGTATTTTATTATTACTCTTTATTATATATAGAAAAGCCTCCCCGTTTGGCTTTAACGGGAATGACATCTTTGATTACTTCCACACGTCACCTTTGCATCACTGCACCTCTGTACCCAGCAAGAAAATGCTGCTCCTGCTCATGAGTGATGTGGAAAAAGGGAAAAAAAACACCAAGCCCACAAACCAAACCTGTTCCAGGATCCCAGGCAGCACTTTTGAGCTGTTATTGCTTTGCCCTTCCTCGTGTTGCTCTGCTCAGGCTCGGGATGTGCAGCTGAGGGATGTGGCAAGGCAGAGATAAGCCCAGCTCCAAACCTGCCAGAAACCAGACAAGCAAAACACCCTGTAACAGACTCCAGGTGCTGAGGGGCAGCCCAGCTTCCATTTGCTGCGTGTCAGAGTTGTTTGCTATTCCAGGGATAATTCCCTGATCCTGAGGAGGACGTTTTTTACAGTGAGCGTGGAGAGGCCCTGGCACAGGTTGGGCAGAGAAGCTGTGGCTGCTCCATCCTTGGAGGTGTCCAAGGCCATGTTGGATGGGGCTTGGAGACCCCTGGGATAGTGGAAGGTGTCCCTGCTCATGGCAGGGGGCTGGACAAGATGACCTTTAGAGGTTCAACCCAAACCATTCCATAATTCTATCATTCTTTCTTCATCCATCAGCTGCCTGAGTTAAAGGAACTGAATGCTGGATGAGTTTACATGATGTTGGACATGTTTACAAGGCCCTTGGAGGACAACTTGGTATTTTCCGTCTTCTCCTGAGGCAGATGTAGGTGCACATTTGTGTCCTTGGTTTGTAGTCCCCCCACTACCCACCTCAGGGTGGGTGTAGCTGTGGATGAGCAATTATTGCCCAGCAAAGTACAGCTGGATGTAGTGAGTGATCCTGTAAAATGAAACAAACCTCCACTCCTTGAAACAACACTTACCTCTCGTCCTGTCACCTGAGAGAAGAGCTCAAACCCCACCTCTCTGCAACCTCCTTAGTTTATTTACATGATGGGAAACTAATCCTAATTTTGAGACCAGAGGTGCTCTGAGCATCCTGAAAGTGCTACCCAGAATTCAGAAATCAGAGGCTGTATGAAAATATGACTGAAAGGAGCTGTTTTGGGCATGAAGAGGTAAAGTTGGGTCTCTAAGTTACCCTACTGAGCAAATTTTGCATGATGAGACCTTCCTTCCCCAGAGAAAACCTGCTGTGATAAAAAGCTTTCTCAAATCCCCTCAAAGGCTTGTGTTCTGGAGTGTCCTCCCCACCACCTTTAATTAGCTAATGTTCAAATTATGTTCCTCCTTCCTTACAGTCTGAGTGTGATTCATTTGGGAATGTGGCTTAATTGTTCCTTGGACACCCTGGCCATAAACCCTGTGATGTGCAGAGCCTGTTTGAGCCCAGTGGATTTGTAAGCATGGATCCAGCATGAAGGCAGTGATTTTGCCTTCAGGGTCTCCTCTGGTCCAGAAGGAGATTATTGAAGCCCATAATATCCCTTTTGAGGACCAACTCTGGCCACATGCTGAGCAGCACAAGCCTTTACAGGACCTTTTCTCCTCAGCTCTGCAGCAGAGGGATGGCTGAGATTGCTCACTCAGGTTTGGAGCTCTAAACTCCAGGTCTGACTCCTGGAAACCAAGTGGAGTGATTCTATACCAAGTCTCTTGGTCAATACTATCCTCTAGTTATCTGGGGCAAAAAAAATCCCACAACACCAGGCATTCATTCTTCCTCCCTCCTTTCCTGTCCTTTCCTTTCAATATTTCCCTTTAACATTTCTCTCTAAAGGTGGAAGTCCCCAAGAGCATCACCAGGTGCCTTTTACAGCCAAGCTGCAGCAAAAGTCTCTGTGTCGAGCAGGTCTGTCCTGCACAGTTCTGCAGCTGAGGGTGTTGTTTGCCATGCACATGGACCTGAGAGACCTTCCAAGGGGCTGGCTCAGGGGCTGACACCATCATATTCTTGTGTAGTCTTTATCCCTTCCTAATTTTCTTCCAAATTTTCATTTTCCACTTATTAAATTACCGCTTCTTCCACTCTCTGTGTGCCAGTTCCACACAAAATGTAACCTTACTTTTGAACAGGCTGAAATCCATCTCTGCTTTGGTGTTGGCATCCGAAGACTCCCTTCCCTGAAGGTGGGGTTGGTGTTGTTGCACTCTTCCTTTCCTGTCTATTTAATTTTTCAGTGAGCTGGGAAGTCATAGTTTTGAATTACTCCAGAATGATATTTCTCCCATTTTCCCTGATCCTGGTAATTACACAGCTGAGGTGTTTGTAGGCTTAAATTTGCTGTATAGCAGCAGAGAGGGACAAAACCCCAGGGGTTAACAGATGAGAAGATACTGAAAATCACTGCTTTGGATTTGAAGGAGACAAGAGAACTGACATACTCCTTAATTGGCTTTTCTTGGCTCATTCATGATGAAAAGTGGGATACACTACTTCTAGCTTCCAAGGCCAGGCTATTTATGCAGCTGCCTGTAGGACATGTAGGCACCTAAATGCCTTTTCCAAGAGGAAATGGCCTCAAATTGTATCAGAGGAGGTTCAGGTTGGATATCAGGAAATATTTCTTCACTGCAAAGGTGGTCAGACATTGGAAGGGGCTGCCCAGGGAGGTGGGAGCATTGCCATCCTGGAATTGTTCAGGAAACAACTGGACGTGGCACTCGGTGCTGTGGTTTAGTTGACAAGGTGTTGTTCAGCCCAAGGATGATCTTATTGATTCTCTGATTCTCCTCTGTGATTCTTTAAGATCCTTTTCTGACCACTAGCAATCTCAAATGTATAAAGCACTGTCCTTTCCTGCTAGTTTTGTTCTCTAACACATCAATATTTATACTCACCTATGCAGGAAAAGCACCTTTATGTTTGGAATGACTCCAAATCCAAAGGAAAGAGGGCATGAGGCTGTCTAAGCACCCCTGTGACCATCTACCCCTTCTATAACACTGAATTATCCATGGGAGATGTGCTGTTTGCAGGTTCCCTTCCCAGGCTCAGCTTTTCAGGGATGCAGAGCACAAACCCCGTTCTCTCTGCCCGTGGGCACCGCGGGGTTCTGTGATGAACCACAGAGGATAATTATTATTTCCCAAACACTTGGTTTGTTTTTCAGGAACCCCCAGGCTCTTTGCTTCCCTTGGCAGAGCTAATTCTGGTTCCTTATTGCGAATTTCTGCCTGTGATTCCTTCGGAGATGCTCTGAAGTGCTTCAAACGGGAATGATCACCGGCAATTTTACTTGGAGACAATTCTGTGCAATCAAAACGATTGTGTTAAACCAGCCTGTTCTCCCTGCCATGATTTGGAAAGCTCTTTGAAAACAAAAACAAAAACAAAAACAAAAAAAACCAACAAAGCAACCTGAAAGAGATGTCCACAAAAATTGCAGGTCTAAAGCTTATAAAGTCATTATTGCTGGTGATGACATTTTGGTTTGGGTTTGGTTTTTTTTTTTTCCTAGATTTCCAATCCATGTTCGTTCAGAGCATTTCATTATGGTCCTAAGTGTAAAAGAGCAGAATTCATAGACTGATGTGCTTTATTGCTCATAAAAAAGAACCAGGAATGACTAAAAGGAACAGTCAGAGTTAGAGGCACTGCAGCTGGATTGTGTTCTCCTGCTTATTGCAGAAAACTGAATAATGCTGTGATGCTCCTGGCTCCGTGGTTCACTGAAATATTTATCACCAGACCAGATGCTTCAAAATTAGCTCTTATAGTCACAAATATACGGAAAACCAGCTTCCATTTTGGCCTCTTCGTGCTGATGGCAAAGATTTAATGGAATGTGGGTTATCCTGGGCTGAAGAGCCTGGAGAAAACAGCTGGATCCAGGGGTTCTGCACTTCCAACTCAGGTGTGTGATCATGTGCTTCCCTGAGATGAAGGGAAAATGCTCTCTAATTCCCAGTTGTGTTGTTGGTGTTCTCCAGGAGAGACCAGCCTCGTGATTGCCATTTTTAAATGGGGGAACTGAGGCAGAGAAGGAGAAATAGGACAACACAGCCACTGACACAACCTCAGACGTTGCCATCACTTCAGGAGAGGAATAACCTCAGCTTAATTCTTGATGCATTTGCAGGATGTGTATTTATTGCTGAAAAAAAGATGAACACGTGGAGGAGTTGTTTTGAAAGGTTAAATGGTGCTACAGCAATTTGCAATATGTGAATTTATACTGCCTGGAGACCTAATGGTATTAAGTCTGCACGTACTTGGGGAAAAGCCAAGGATATCATGGGAGACATCTGAGGGATGTACTTTATCTTTGGCTGTAAAAGCACTTGAAATCAGCATGAGCAACGTGTCTTATAACAGAAATTATTGACCTTATTTGCACTGAGGATGTGTACATATGGAAGAGGAGGCTGAAGTGATAGTCCCTCCACATTTATAAGTGTAAACATTTATACTGGAGACATCTTCACTCGGTGGAATAAACTCATCTTGTACTTTTACTCTCAGTGCAGACAAACTATTTTAAGAATCCCTTCACCAAGAGGAAATGGGTTGAGTCCTGGGCTTGTGTCTTTGCCAGTATTTCAAAAACCTTTCATTCACCACTTCTCGCAAGGGTGGCAGTAGGTTTGATCCCCAGGGTTGTGAGACACTCAGATATCACAGAATCACAGAAACACAGAATGGTTTGGCTTGGAAGGGACCTTAAAGAACATCCAGTCCCACCCCCTGCCATGGGCAGGGACACCTTCCACTAGCCCAGGTTGCTCCAAACCCCATCCAAGCTGGTCTTGAATATTTCCAGGGATGGAGCATCCACAGCATCTCTGGGCAACCTGTGCCAGGGCCTCCCCACCCTCACAGGGAAGTATTTCTTCCTCATATCTAAGCTAAATCTCTTCTCCTTCTGTTTAAAAGAATTCCCCCTTGACCTATCACTGTCTCCCTGTGTAAAATCTCTCCCTAATGAAATGACAAAAGCAGCAGCACGGGTGGACAGAAGCCACAAGAATGAGAAATAGATGCAAACAGCTACAATTGGATAAAGTGCAAAGATCAGAACTGACTGAAGGGAGGATGCTTTAACCTTTATACAGCGGTTTAGACTAAACTCAGTAAGAAAGGAATTAGGCTGTAAGGCAGACATTCAGTGAATTCATGGTATGTTGATGGAAAAAAAAAAGACAAAAAAGCATTTGCCCTGGGCACAGGTAACATCTGATCCTTGCAAATGTTGCTATTGCAGGGGGAAAAGAAATCCCCCTAGAAGCTACCAATTTTTTAGGATGAGAATGTGTTATATCCACCTTCTGTTGTGTCAGAAGGCTGCAATCAGACAATGCTTTGACTGAACAGAGAGCAGAAACACAGGTGGTATTTAAAACAAGCAGCATGTGAGGAGCTCTCTGTTTCAGATTTAAAATACATGCAGAGTTACTCTTTAATTCTGAGATGGTATTGCTATGACAGAAATACAAAAGAAGTTCTATTAAACCTTTTGACTTTATGCACTGTTTATGGCATGATTATGTAAAGCAAATATAAATGATTAATAAAAATGGAAGTGAGACAGCTCGGAGATAAAAGAGATTGTTAAAGAATCACTTTGAGGAGCTTTTTCCTGAAGTGACACTCCACCATGTCGTTCTGCCATGTGATATATGAGGCCTTTTGTTCTCCATGACTTTGATTTTTTGTAATTAAGTCCCTCTCTGCTTTGCTTTCTGCAACACTTATTTCCCTGCGTGACTCTAACAACAACCCTTGTTCCCGTTGAAGGGGAACTGGTAAAATCAGGAAATCCAGCACTTATTTAAAGAAAACATAACAAATTCAAACAGCAAAGTGATAAATCCCCTCACAGGTTAGAAATCCAGATCCAAATAAGAACAGAGGCTGGTGGATTTGTTTAATTTTTTTTGTTTGTTTGGATATTATTAATTATCTCAGAAAGTAGAACAAACGGTTTTCTTTTCCAGGATATTTTGAGAACATAGAGATTTCCTGATTCCATCAGATCCTTTGCCTCTCTAACCCAGTCTTCACTTTGCCCAGGCAAGGTGTATTAGGTGAAAGTAGATGAATCTGATGTTCAGGGTAATATATTTTGGTTTTTTTTTCCCTTGACCTTTAGTAATTATGGACTGATTGCAACTTTCAAGCTGCAACAGGTCCTACTAAATTTATTTCATCATTATTAATGCTTCCTCTTGATAATCTTGGTATTTTTTTTTTTTTATTATTTTCCAATTCCTTCCATCCCAAACTGCACTCTTGCTCTCCATCACTTTTTATGGAAATGTGTTTCATCACCAAAAGCTTGTCTGAAAAAGCAGTTCCTTTTATCAGGATTAAGTTTCACACCTTTCCATTCATCTGGCATCAGAAGACATTAAAATTTATTCAGTTCTTGAAGTCAGTGATTTATGTTTGGATAAAGCATCTCCTTGGAGTGACAAAAGGACTTGTCTTGAAGACAGAGTGGGATTCATCACACCCACTTTTAGATGTTGACAACACAGGTTCCTTTAAAGTCAGTGGAGAGAAACAGCCCTTTTAGGATATGATTTTTTTCTCATTTATTTTCCATGCCTCCCTTAGGTTGGTGTGATTCATGCTCTGGTTTCTGGTGATGGTACGAACTAGATTTCTCTAACTAGAAAGAGAAACGGGGATTAGTTCAGCTACAGGCAGCCACAGTGCAGATATATCTAACGTTTGATTAGATTAATCCCTCAGATATTAAAAGCCTTCCTCTTTCTCTGCTACGTTATTGCAGTGGTTACTTTTCTACTTATTTAAGAGCATTTTTTATTATTTCTGAAATTCATGTGTCTGGTTTTTGCTTACAATCACTACTTTTTCTCTTCTCTGCTAGTTCTGACAGACTCCAAGGAGAAAGTGTACCCTTGTTGTGAATATTTAATCACATTTAAGGTTTTCATGTGCTCATGCTACGGGAGATGAAGACAGAAATTTTGGATGAACCTGTCTTTGGTTGCTTGCACAGTATTTTTGTGGCAATCCCTCATCCCTGGAAGTGTCCAAGGCCAGGTTGGATGGGGTTTGGAGCCACCTGGGGTAGTGGAAGGTGTCCCTGACCATGGCAGGGGGTTGGAACTGGATGATCTTTAAGGTTCCTTCCAACCCCAACCATTCTGTGACTCTGTGATCCTGTGATTTTCATGCTCAGAGGAGGAAGGTGGATTGCCAGGCAGGGCTCAGTCTCCTGTAGGAGCCGAGATTTCATAGAGTTCACTGCACTGCAAAGGGTTTTGTGGGAACAGCAGAAGAGAGATCCACCAGAATTCAAAGGGAAAAGCTTTAAGAAAACTGGCTTTCAGCCAAATGCAGAGGAAGAAAATTTACACAGAAAATAAAAAAAAAAAATACAGGGGGGAAAAAAAAGCAAGGGGAAAAAAAAGAACATATCTGAATGCAATTAGCAGCTGTGCTCTAGTGACAAAGCATAGTCATTATTTCACAGCCTGGCTCACTAAATGATGACAAACTACTACTAGCAACAGTCACAGCTATTCCCTCTGTGCAAGCACAAGCAGGAGATACTTTATAATGGTTAAAGTTGCATCTCTGATCCCTGACTTACCTTGAAAGGCACTATTTCACATACAAATGCTATGCAGCACTTAGGAATCGAGACAGTGTACTAAATAAAAACAAATATATGTAATAAGAAGAGTGAGAAATTGAGATGGGAAAGAAGTTTAGAGAGAAATATGAAACAAGCAAAAAAAATTACTCTCTAGATAAAAGGTGATTTCCTCATTCCACATAAAGAATTGCATCAGGTAAAACAGGCAGCAGCATCAGATCCTCAAGAGAAAACTCCAGGAGTGGCATTTGCAGATGGAGCAATAAAAGCTTTTCATGGTGGTTTGGCCAACAGAGATTTGATGCTCAGGGTAATCATAGACCTTCTCAGTCCTCCCTACAGGGTTATTTGCTTCTATTTTCTCCTCTTTGGAAGGAAAAGAGAGTTGTTTGTCTTCCATAGCTGAAATTTTTGAAGGATTGTCCTCCTTCAACAGTGGAGAAGAATCTCCCTCCAAAGGTGTTTCGTGCAAGAAGAGAAGACAGATATTGGACTGGAGTTGTTTTGGGTGCCAGAATCAAAGTCACTGAGCGCTGTTGGATGATCCTCAACTCACAAAGAGGAGACCTGCAGGGAATTTAACTCAGGGCATCCTGTCAGATAAATTAGAAGAAAAAAGACCTGACTGCAGGGTTAGGGGAGCAATCTGTCTGTGCCTCGAGATAAAGGAAGGCAGAGACATCCCAAGTTACAAAACCAGCTTATAAATCAAGATAGTTCAGATGGGGAGTGTGACCTTTGAATTCAGCCACGAGCTGGTCATTAATAATTCCAAAAAGAACTGTCTAAGGAGGATGTAACATGTCTTTCAGCTGCTGAAAAGGACTGGAAGATGAAAGAAGGTGTGTGTGTGTCAGCTGGGGATGGGAGCTGGATAGATCAGTGGCTTCTTCCTCACATCTTCTTCACTAGGGACCTCACTGTGCTTTAATTAAGGAGAAATTGTTTAGGGCAGGGCTTAGGCCACAAATCCTCCAAGCATCAATCTGCAGCACAGAAATTCTCATGTGGACTCCCTTTCAACCATCTTCACGATCTCAAGGTCAAAGAGAAAATGTTCTCAGGGTGCTTTTAAGGAAAGGTTTAAGAAATTCTGACAGATACTCACACTCTTGGAACAGAGCAAGAACCCCTGAAAGGAGACCTCTGTTCATCAGTCACATTCAGATAAATATCCAGGGATGTCTGAATCCTTGTGGAGGGTTCTTTCCATAACCACTGACAAGCAGGAGCTACAGACAACTTTCAGCCTGCAGATGACACTCCTTTCTTCAAGCATTTTTATCTCACTCCAACCAATATCCACCACTCTAAGATTGATAAGGATAAGGAACACTCCTTAGACCTGTGTGTTTCTTTATGGTTGCACAATTTCTTTAGGAACGGTCACAAATTCTTATTAAATACAAAAGCTTTGTGTATATTGAGCTTTTTTATACTTGTAGGTGGAAATTTAGAGAGAGTTATCAATTAATCTTTCTGCAGACCACTAGATATTGATTTCTGGATCATGAGACAAGGCACAGATTTATTTGCTTTGCTGTAATAAAACTTCTTTTTCCTTTTTTTTTTTTTTTTTTACAGAGTGTCAAAAACTTTGGTCTGGAAATAAATCTGTGCATAACCCTTTCAGTGAAAAATAGTTTCTGAATTTCCGTTTTGAGATACAATAAATATGCTGTTAAATTCTGGGGTTGTTTCTTATATCTGTTTTGGCAATTGAAAAAAAATCACCTGAATTCTGGTTCTATTTAAAGACAAGGCTTTTATGATACCATCTCACCACTCCTCCAGCAACCACCACCCAGCAGGAAAAAAAAACACAAACAAGCTAACAAGAATATTTGCATGAAAATAACAATTTTCTCTTCTAAACCTCCTGCTGACCCTCATGGATTGTTGATCCCTCTAAGCAAACTCACTGGATCAGTGGTAAAGCTCATGGTAGCAAAATGAAGGATGTGAGTGAGTGTTCTCAGGACTGGGACCCCAAAAAGAGCCTTCACAGACACGGGAATCCCTTCCCTGTCCCCACACAGATCTTCCCCTGCCCCAATTTCTCCACGATGTGCTTGGGCAGGGCAGAAGTCACAGCTCACAGGTTTTTCCCTGAGAGCTTCTCAAAACTTTGTTGCTGCTGCCCATTTCTGCCCAGAGCTACCAGCACCCAGCCCATCTCCTTCCCTACAGGCTGCCCAGGGGAGTGGTGGAGTCTCCGTTCCTGGAAGTGCTCAAAAAACCTGTGGATGTGCCAGATGAGGACATGGTTTGGTGGTGAACGTGGTGGTGGTGCTGGGTTGACAGCTGGATTTGGTGGTCTTGTCCAACCTTAATGACTCTGTGATTTCTAGAAGGCAGGAAACTTTATTAATCTGTGTTTATTCTTTCTTGGATGCGAATGGTCCAAGAGCCAGAATTCCCAGAGTTACAGGAACAAAAAGAGAGAAATCAGTGGACTGGCTCTCATCCCAACTGAGCAGTGGGAATATCTTGCCTTCCATGTGAGATTGAGTATCGCTTGGGATATAACAGCATGAGGCTCATCACGACAAAAGCCAGAGCCCAGTGCAGTTTGAACAACAGGCTCTTTATACAGATTCCTTCTCCTGGAAGTTCTCTGGAACAGCTTTGTTTTCTGCAAGAAGTAATCCATCTCTCTGTGCCCTGCCCTCTGATAAAAGGTGCCTTCAAGAGATAATACATATTTCCTTTAGTGAGTGCCAAGTATGAAGACACATTGCTGGCCTCTCTTCCAATTCCAGTTTTATCCAGGAAGGAGAAAAACTCCCAGATGTTTCAGAAGTACCCTGCCGGTCACAGGAGGGTTCTATCTCTGGAAACAGAGGACAGAGAACAGGGAAAGTCCTAGAAAATTCATCCATCTAAATGTCTAAAGTGTGGTGGGATGAATCTTGGCCACGTAGCAGTAGAGAAGTTATAAGTAGAACTGCAAGAATGCTGCAGCTTTCAGTGCGGATCGAAATAGCAATTTATATAATGAATTACATAACATTTATTTCAAGATATATTTGTAAAATTTATTTCAGTAAATTATACATCTATATGGCAGTCAGGTAAAGCGCCCAGTGATGGGGAAATGGGAAAGACTGCAACCCTTTTTTTAAAGAGGGTGGGAAGGAGGACCCTGTGAACTACAGACCTGTTCTCCTGCACACCAGTGACAAGTGGTGTCCCCCAGGGGCCCGTGTCGGGATCAGTACTGAGGAACACCTTCATTAATGGCACAGACAGTGGGATTGACAAGTATAAGGCCCTCATTTGGTTCAGGGCAGCTCCTGATATCAATAGAGGCCGGGAGGGGAATGGATGGGGAACAGCACTGCTGAGAAGGACTCGGGAATGCTGGTGGATGACAAGGTGTGACAACACAAAATGGAAGAATGCCTGCACTCAGACCAGAAATCACATGTAGTCTCCACATTCCTAGAAGGAGTATTAGCAAAAGGCAAGCATTAAGGTAGAAGTGTCTTAAATTATCTCTCAGCATCTACTGAAATCTTTTTTTAGAGACTTTCTGAGCCAGAAGTAGTCTCATGGTATTTATTTGTCTTTATGGACTTTTCCTCCATGGAGTTGCTTTGAATCCTTGGAAGCTTCTAGCATCCCTCAGGAAGGAAAGCAGCTTTTTTTCTTACCCTCCCAATACCATTTTTTATATATCTCCATCATTTTCTGTCTCAGTGGTCTCTATTGAACGCTGAAGGCACCCAATCTAGAGCAGTTCTTATAGTTAATTCATTCCATAGATGTAATTCCCTTGATGACTTCCTGTTGTGTCTTGTTCATTACTCCTTTGCCCATTTTCTCTCCATCAGGGAAGATCACACACATTCCCTTCTGCTGACTCCCTTCAGTGGGGATGTAACTTCCACTGAAAGGATGATTCACACAAAATAATCTCTTTAAACACCAGATCCTGAATCACAAGGGGTTGTCAGAGGGCATCTTTAGCTTATTTACCTGAGAAGGGGAAAGAACAAATTCTGTCCTCGTGCCAAGTGGAGCTCCCGATGGAGGAGTTGGGTCAGACAGGGAAAAGGTCTCTGAATTTGTGGGTAACTGTACTCTTGACTTCAAGAATAGTAGGATATTGGAGCCTTGCACTGGTCACCTGGCCTGTTCCCTCTGTGCGTCGAAAACATTCCCTGGAGACCTAAAGATATAACAGAGGAGCTGCAGGAGACTCCTGGTTAGACACAGGAATCAAGGGCTTGTTTCAAATACATTCCATTTGAGGATGTTGAGTTCAACAGCCTCCTGTCCAGCCAGCTGGGATGGAATTTACCCCTCAGTTCTCACTGGTGGCTGCTGTGACAGGTCCCAGCATCCTGAGGCATCTCCCTGTGGGCTAATCTATTCCTTGATGGATTTCCTGAAAGGGAAGAGCTGTCACACAGCAGGACACCCACTGATCTTTACCTTCATGGCTTGAGTTTTACCCGTGAGTTTTACCTTTGCCTGCACACCAGCTGTGTCCCAACTGATCGTAGTGGGTGAGGGATTTAGGATACTGCATCTCCCTGGCTGTGGGCACAGTTCCATGAGTAGAAATGTCTTTAAACAGTGCAGCTCATTTCCATAACTAGAAAGGGAACAAATGACAGTCGTTGCCTGCATAAATAGCTGTTCCCTCCCACTCTGTACCTCCACCAGATCTTGTCCTCAGGAGCCAGGAGATGTCTCCTTCTGACTGTTAGAAATCTTCTGGTTGGTGGGAAATGACTGAGGGATATTCAGACCAGAGAGATCCATCTGTCATGAGGTATTTCTCAACCTCACACTGTAGCTGTAGCACGGGAGAACTTTCTTTGCCTCTGGGTCTCCTTTTGGTGCCCAGCACAGTTGATCATCACATCAGAGCATCTGCAGGCCAATAGGGTCTGGCAGGTGGAATCTCAGGGCGGGTGGGAGGCTCTGGCACCAACTGGGGGTAGTTCCTGCCCTGGTGGAACAGAACAAGCCAAGTGGGTGAGTCTCAATACTCCAGTCTTGTCAAACCCGATAGTGAAAGAGGGATTCATCTCATTAAACATGAGAGGTCCACTTTGTGGGTGTGAACCAGCTGGGCTTGTGTTCCCAGTGTGTCTGACATCAGTGGAGAGAAACAGGGACATTCGGGGCATGGTTCCTCTGAGCTGATTTCAAAATCCCTATGGGCTGAGATGGATCATTCCTTATATTCCAGTGCCTACATAGATAAGATTTGACCTTAATATGAAGGGAGAGATGGTTGACCAGCTGAGATCCAATTAACTAAATCACACCTAAGGTGTTCCAACAAAAGGACAAGGGCCTGCTAATAAAATACCTTCAACCCAGTCTCAGCAAACATTCCCAGAACCAGCTTACCCCTGTGTAGGATGGCAGAGGGGTGGCTGTGGAGGTCTTTAATAGTAACTCACACTTTTCTCTCAGAAGCCTTCTCCTGCCCTTGCCAGTCTCTCATGCTGGCCAAGAGAGCAGCTATTACTCTTTGCACATGGTTAAATAATGAAGACCTATTTAATGGACTGCCCAGGAGGATAAACAATAAAGCACCATTTGCCTGGGAATGGTTTAGTTGTTTTCTCCTGAAGAAAATGGTCTTCAGAGAACAAAGTTCTTTGATAGACTCTCCTCACTACTTGAGTGAGAAACCTGATACCAATATCAGCTGAGACCATCTCAGGCAGTCCAACTGCTGCTGGAGATGGGCCACTAGATGATTCTCTTGGCCTGCTGCCCTTCTCCTGGGAAAGATAGGGAGCAGATGTTGCAGGAGCACATAATAACTGAACAGCTGGGAGTCTTCCTTCATGCTTAGCAACCCAAGGCAACGTTTCACTGGGGGGCTTCTGATTTCTGAGGTAGGACTGCCATGAATTCTGCCAGTTTTGAGGGAACACAGCTGAAGTTTTGATTGTCTTTCTGTTGGTTTTTTGGAATGGGGAAAGAGGTTCTTCAAGTTAAGAGTGAAAATAAATGGTTTTTTATGGGAAGAACAAACATTTTGCTGTGGGGTTTTTTTGTCCTGCATCATCTTATGTCCTTTGTTATCCAGTGTAGCCTCAGTAAGTTTGTTGACAGAGCCAAGCTGTGGTGTATCTGACATGCTGGAGGGAAGGAATGCCATCCAGAGGGACCTGGACACCCTTGAGAGGTGGGTGTGTCAACCTCAGGAAGCTCAACAACACCAAGTGCAACTTCCACTCTGTTCTTGTGAGACCCCACCTGCAGAGCTGAGTTCAGTTCTGGGGCCTCTGAAATAAGAAGAATATGGGGCTGTTGGGATGAGTCCAGAGGAGACCATGAAAATGATCAGAGGGCTGGAGCCCCTCTGCTCTGGGGCCAGGCTGGGAGAGCTGGGGGTGTTCAGCCTGGACAAGAGAAGTCTCTGGGGAGACCTGAGAGCCCCTTCCAGGGCCTAAAGGGGCTCCAGGAGAGCTGGAGAGGGACCGGGGACAAGGACCAGCAGTGAAGGACAAGGGAATGGCTTCAAACAGAAGGAGGTCAGAGTTGGATTAGATATTAGGAAGAAAATCTTCCCTGTGAGGGTGGTGAGGCCCTGGTACAGGTTGCCCAGAGAAGTTGTGGATGCTCCATCCCTGGAAGTGTCCAAGGCCAGGTGGATGATGCTTTGAATAACCTGGTCTAGTGGAAGGTGTCTCTGCCCATGGCAGATAATCTTTAAGGTCCCTTCCAACTCAAACCATTCTATGATTCTGTGATCTTTGTTTTCTTTTTTCCCCCTGTACGTGGTGAAGTTACCAAAAGCTGTGAGCCGTGACCAGAGAAGACGTCATAACTGGAGGAAAAAACATACAAAAGAAATCTTTGAGCAGCCTAGTTCATTCTTTGGTCTGCTCCGTGGTGCTGGATGAAACCCAGAGCTGAAGGCACTCCCAATGTGTCTGTACCTGCCTTTCTGCAGGGAAGGCATCTGTGCAGCCGTGGGGCTGTTCCCGGGCCAAGGCTTTGGGAGCAGGGCTGTCTGTGCTCCTGTTGGGGAGCTGTGTCCGTCCCCCCAGGCTCCTGCACCTGGGCTGAGACCCACAGGGACTGCAGTGTACAAGTAAGCAATGGTGTCAGGGATTTTCACACTGGATAGGTAATGGATTTAGTTGGTTTTTAAGGTCAAATTGCCTTTTTTTTCCCTCCTTTGCAGGGTAAAGGTGAGGACGATTTGAAATTAATTTACCTGCTAAGGGAAATAGAAGGTGGGGGGAGATACAGAAAATGAAGGGGAAGTGATAAAAAAACTGGAGACAAGGAGGCCTAGGGGAGACTTTTGCACAGTCCCATGGAGTTTGGGTGAGGATGTGGGCATTCAGCACCTCAAATTCTTCCCATGGATCTGGGTGGCTGAGAGGAGCATGGTTGGCAGCAGCAAAAACAGTGTTCTACCAGAATCTCCACGGGATGTACTGTCAGAAGCTCCTCTAAGGCTGCTAGAGATGCTCAGGCTCCTCTAGGGAACATTTTCCAGGTCTGGAGAGCTTTCCCTTGGAGGCTGCTCTGCAGGAGAGGGTCAGTGACCAGATGATTTTATCTATGTACCTTGCAGGGAATATGGGCTGCCCTGCTCTTCTGCTTGTACTAATCAAAGCAACCAGCTGGACGCCCCTTCCCTTCCTCACCAACCATCCCAGCCCTCTCCACAGCTCCACTCCGCTGGTTTTCCAGCAACAGGCAGCACTGATGGTGCAGGGATGCTGCTGGTGTGCGGCTCTGAGGCAATGCAGGACAGTGCAGACGCTGCTGTTCCTGTGCAGTCACTTCTCTTCCTGGGTGTGTGTCTGCCGCGAGAGAAGAGAAAATCCTTTTCCAAGCCCAGAGGGCTCATCTGGACGCAGGCCACCTGCCCATCTGCAAATACCATCTGCAAAATGGTGCTTCCAGCTGAAATTCCTGCCCTGCTTCCCCTCAGTTTCCCTCAACTCCAGCTACTTTGTCACTTTTCTTTGCAATCAACTCTCTGCAGCTCGGAGAGAAATTGGCTCTCCCTTCGTCCTCCCTCCCACAGCCCCTCTCCCTCGCAGCAGCGATGCCATCCTCCCTCCCATCGCCGTCTGCTGCTGACCCTGGCACATTAATTAAATAAGAAATAAAAAACTCTGGGACGGCAGAAACGGGGCTAAGGTGACACGGAGAAGGAAGATTTGGGGGAGGCAGGGAGAGGAAAAAAAAAAGGGGGGGGGGGGAAGGGTTGATTTAAGAAACTTGATTTGAATAAATCCCTCCTCCCGCTCCTCCTCATTGGTTTCTTTTCCTCCTCCATATTAATGAGAGCAGCCAAGGAGAAGCTATTGGTTCCCCATCGCTTTCCCTTTCCTCAGGCACTCGGGGGAGGAGGTGTTTGCATTTCTCCGCAGGACCAGCTCGCTTTGCAGAGCATTGTCTGGGTATGAGAATCACACACAGGCACAGGGACAGGGGCGAGCGCACCGGAGCATCTCACTCGGGCAGAGCATCTCAGCCAGCCTGAGCAGCCTTTCAGTCCCCCGCCCCTCCCTGAGCACCAACAGCCCCCCCTAACAAAAGAGAAAAAAAAGAGAAAAAACCCCAAAGTTTGCAAATCCCCCGCCTCCCCTCTTATTTTTTTTTTTTTTTTGGTTCGGTGTTTGTTTGGGGGTTTTTATATATATTTTTTATTTTAGCGATGGCAAATTCCTTCACGGCCAGGAGCTGGCCCATCCCCTGAGCAAAGGCAGCTCGGACATGACCGGCAGGCGAGGGAGGAGGAGGAATTTGGATTCCCTTCGGAGGCGCCGACCCCTCCTCCGGCCGGGGGGGAGCGCGGAGCCGGCGGGGCTGGACCGGCCGCTGTCCCCCCGCGGCCCCCGCCCCGCCCCGCACCACGGGGATGCGGCATCTCCAGCGCCGGGACGGAGCCCTGCTGCAATGGTAAGTCCTTTCCTTCCTTCCCCACCTCCCCTCGGCGCTGCCCCATCCCCAGACCCAGGGGATGCCAAAGAGGCAAAGCGAGAAGGACCCGCCGGCTCGTCTTGACATTGATTTACCGGCTCTTCCCTGCGCTTCCCCAGGTCCTGGGAATACTTTAGCAGGGAATTGCATGTAGGCTTCCTGCCTCCGGCAGAACTGTAGGCTCGGAGGATGCGTCCTCCAGATAGGTTTGGCTCTTCCCAAACAAATCAATCTCCCTTCGCGAGTGGAGACAGGTTAAGGCGCTCGGTATGGGAATCACGTCTGGTTTTAACACAATATGGCTGGTAAATAAAACGTGATTGCTAAACAGCCCCTGCTGCTGCTGCTGGCGGCATTTCCGAGCCCCCGGCTCCCTTTGCAGTTCTGCATCTTCACCTGCCGCAGAAACTCTGATTCACCCTGCGAGCAGCGCACCAGGACTTGTCCCCTTCTCCTGGGGGGTAAGACTGCGGTCAGTGTGCCTTTGACCTCTGCTTGCCTCCTTATCGGGATTTGTACAGCTGCTTCCACTGAGAGCATCTTCATGCAAAGCACATCTCAAGTCGGGGGGTGGCTCACAGGACAGGATCTTTTCCGATGTGCTGAGAATTTTGCATGTGAAGCTTTCAGGTGTGTGTTGGAATTTGAGGAGTTCGCAGCCGGGGGGGATTAAGATAATGAGATGTTGTTCAGACCTGGAAAACGTCTGGGGAAAAAAAAAAAAAAAAGAAAAAAGGGGAACTTGGTTAGTGACATCCCGGTGTTTATCACCAGACAAACATCCCACTCACGTAGAAGCAGGTCTGGAAGAACTCCCTGGAAGTCAGTGGATTTCCTCTGCATCTGATCTGCAGGTAAACAGAATCTGGCCTTTAGCTTGAAGGATATATTGGAGCAGCATAGGAGGGAACTATAATAAGGAGGAAATATTAACTGAAGTGAAAAAGGCAGCAAAGTGACCTGATTCTTTCCCAGGGTGTTATCAATTCCCATCCGTCTGGTGCGTGTTAATTACAGTGCAAGTGCTGGACTGATACGACAACATTGGAAGTGAAGGAGGTTTTGGGATATTTTTATTTAGTCTGTTGTGGTCAACAAGCGGGTTTTCCCTTGCTGTTCTTTGGGTCACCTCACTTCTCTGTTCAGCCTTTGCAGCACTGGTCAGGTACAGCAGGGACACATTCCCATGTCTAATCAAAGGGAATGTTTGGTTACTTAAGGCTAGGGACAACAGGAAGGCAAACTCCTTCAAGTGCTGCTGGTGTAGCTGCAGAGAAAGGACGTGTTATACAAGCATCTGTCTTTGGCCAGTGCAAAACACGCTGGAGGTGGCTTGGAAGAAGTTGTCCTGTGGGGTGGGTAAGGCAACACTGCTCCAATTTGGTGGATAATTAAGGAATGCTGGACAGCGCAATAATGGGAGTTGGATTAAAGTTGATGTGTCTGCTTGTTGTCTTGGTTACAGATTTGGGTTGTGGTGTTCTACCTTTGTGCCCACCTGTCCCTCTGTGCTGCAGGCAGTGGTTGCTGCTTTGTTGTCATTCAGGACAGCTCCAGATGATCTGTCCTTGTCCAGGCAGTTCATCTCATCCAGGAGTGCAAGATTGGTGTTGGTTTTGTTTTCTCCAGTCCGAGGCATGTGTGCATGACTGGAAGGATAACCACGGGCACTGCGCGGGCTCCAAGGTCAGGGGGGGCTTTCTGTGTGAGAAATACAACTTATTTCTCTTCAAACAGAGAACTAGCCTTGTGATGGCTCCTTGGCTTTAGCCTTCCCTCATTCCTTGGGGTCCCTGTGAGGAACTGGAGGGCTCTTTCCCCCCTGGAGGTTTAAGATGTCCGTTGTTTGCATGGCAGTGCCTCACGGATCCGTCCAGAGCTGCTGTCGGCGTGTTTATGAAGCTCACAAACACCAAGGCAGGAGCTCTGCTGGGGGATGATACCAGGCAGAGAGAACCAGAGATTTCTGAGACTGTGGGCTGTGCTGTTGATCACACTCAGACCTTTGTGCATCACATCTCTCTTCATTTGGCTGACTGAGCTGGCATCCTGGAGATATTTTTTCCCGGGGTTGAGTTCCATATGTGCCTCTGCCTTTGATAAGTTGAGACCTGTGTCCCCAAGCTGATTCATTCCAATGTAGCAGATTTTGTTTTCCTTTCCTTCCTTCTGAGCACACAGTACAAACAGTCTAATTCCTAAATTAGCTCGGATTATCTTTTAATGGAAGCAGAGTATTTGAGTGAAGAATCACTGAGAAAAAGCAAACTCAGGACAGGATCGTGTTGTAACTCATCTCTGGCAGAGAGACCTACAGAGATATCAGGTCTTTAGCAGTCAGTCCTGCTTTAACAGAGGAGTTATTTATTTGGCACTGTGCTCAGGAGAGGTAAACTGATGCAAGGGCATAGAAGTCAGAGGAGATACTGAATTTTATTTCACCCTATTTCTTGTCCCAGCGGGTACAGCCACAACCTTTAAGTCAATGAAGTGAATTTTTTTGTTGGCTCATGTTCCTTAGTTTCCAATCCCTCCTCTCCTTTCACCTCCAGCCATCCCATCCCACCTGTGATTTGGTACATACTGCAGTCAGCGGGGCTTTGGACTGAGTTTTCCACATCAGGACAGAAGTGGAACACCTCTGCTAAAAGGGATGTAAATGCAGCAGTGAGCAAATGCCTCTTTTTTCCCCATCCACAACTTAAAAGTCATCTTTGCTGATCCTGTATCATCAGGGTTAGCTGTAGCACCACTGAAACAAGCTGTTTCAGAGTATTCCTGCTTCCCAGTACACAGCATCCCTGGTGAGACACTTTCCCAGTTCCCCTGGTGTGCTGAACTTGTTCTGTTCTTAAGAAATGCTTTGCATACAGAAAGGTAGTTGGTAGTTTTCCACAAGAACTGGGATTCACGTGTCTGCTGTGGCTGCTGAGACACTGTTTGGATTGTAATTGAGTGGGCACAAATACATGGGAAGAGAAATAGGTTTGTTTTTGCTTCATGGCAGAATGTCCTCACCCCATTGCTCTGCCGGTGCTTGATTTTCTGCCCACCTTTTGCTCTCTCAGTTTATTGATCTGTCTCCTTAGGCTTGAATTTTTACCTCCACAAAACAAATCAGGAATGTGCCTAAAACTCGCTGGATTGTTCCAGCCTTGTTTATGTAACTCACTGCAGCTCATTGACTGTGTTCCTGTGCAAACCACTGGGCTCGTCCCTAAAGCAGGATTAGTGATTTCAGGGTTGAACTTCTTCTGGCAAACTATTCCATCTTCGAAACAAAAGGCAGAAGCATCATCACACAGAGCATTTAAAGCTGACATGGCTGTTGTGCTGAGGAATATTCCCTTGGGAAGGGTCCTGCAGAAGTACACGGATGCGGTTGCAGGGGCTCGGTTGCTGCTCTGGTTCCAGGCTACTGTTGAATACAAATTCTTCTGAGACATCTGACATTAGAGTTTGTCTGCCCTGGAGTCATCCTGAAAGTCTCATCCCTGCTCGTTCAGGTGTGATGTTTTACTCTTGGATGGCTTAAGGTAGGACTATGCTCTGAAACTGCTCTGATCCATTTAATTGCCATATTATTTTGAAACAAGATTTAAAAGGTGTGACCCCTGCTTGATGCCCTTTTTAAAAAAGAAAGCAAACGCCAAAACCCAACAGATTACCTCAACAATTCTAGTTTTTGTTAGTGCAATTCATAATTCACTCTAAAACTGATAGAAAGGGAGATAAAAATGTATATGGTCAAATTCATCTTAATAATAGTTATGGCAATAGCAGTAATAATTTATTTTAAAACACATTGGGGATATCGAAATCTGAGAGCTCCTTACTGAACATACAACATTAAACATCTGCCACAACTGTTTGCAGGTTTGCCCATCCAGTGTTGAGGCATTTCCCAAGAAGCCTCAACCACAGTGGCTTTTGTGTCCCATTAGAGATAGCCGGGTCACGATTGCTCAGGAGCTGCAAATGGAAGGATAATTACAGTCTGTTATCTATGATTTGTTGGTTTGCTAAATGGAGCTGAGGGTTAGGGCAGGAAGAGATGTTTTAATCTGTGTAGAGGGTTAACAGCTCAGATTTTTTATTTTTATTCATTTGTTCCTCAGAATGAGGCAAGTTTTGCTGCTTTCTTTCGCTGCAAGGGACAGTGTATTATCCCAGCTGATTCTGTGAAGATTATTAAGGGAAAACATTTTATTGACGTGACTGGATCAAGTTTGTAGTTGCTGGGCAGTAGGTGTATCCTCAGGTCCATCTTTGAGGAGTGGAGGATGTAGAAATGTCCTCATTCTCAGGTGAAAACTTGGCTCTCAATGGTCCCTGGCAAAATTAGGATTCACTTCATGAGGAGTGAGCTTTCTCACTCAGGAGTGTTTGGCTGCCTGGATGATGTTCATCTACTCTCACTTAGGCATCTGAAAACTAAATGGTCACATCCAAACCAATCCCCCTAATTCCCTATATTGGAAGTGAGGAGGGTGGTTCATCCCAGCCTGGAGTAGGTCACATGAGTCCCCCCATGGATGTTCTTGCAGCAGCTGACTCAGAGACACATCTACAACCACTGAGGTGGATCCTTCCATGGTATCTCAGAGGCATCTCCATGGAGTGGGATTCCTCCCTTGCTTCCATCTTTGCTCAGAAGGGAAGACTGGTCATATTTTGGCAGCTCATAGGAACAGCAAATTGTGATAGGTGGGGAGGTTTATGACAAGCTCAGGATTGCTGTGGTGGACCCCGCATCTTCCTCACCCACATCTTCCCTTTGCTCAATGAAGGGCAGACTCAGCTGTTGGAGGATTCATGCCACATGTCCCAGGCAAGCTCCTATCTGGTTGTTCTTTTCTTTTTAATGATTCATTGATTTTTTAAACCTCAGAGGCTTTCTTAGTATATCAGTGCTTCCTTCTTCTGTCTGGTTACGAGGAGGGGTTTGCCAGCTGAAGCTCACATGTAATTTTGTGAACAGGTGGGGATGTACCACCCCAGGGAGACATCCAGGACAGGCACAGGATTTTCTGCAGGCAGATGCAAACCCCCTCTGCCTGTTCCTGAGCCAGCCAGGAGCTGTGCAGAGCTGCAGATCTCATCTCACATCCCCTGCTCGTGAATGAGGGGCTGGAAGTCGCACGAAGATGGAGATGAATGCTGACCAGACCTCATTAGCTTAGGGTTGGCACCTTGTGAAATACATTTTGACCAGCTTGGAGCACTTGTGATGCTTAGAACTAGGTGACCTAAAAGCCAGCTTTTTGCCATATATCAATGGCTAAATGCTTTTTTCTTTTTTTCTTTTAATGCATTCACCCTCTGTCCTAAGCTAACAAAGTCCACCGATAAACAGATTTAACTAACACCTTCCTCCTTAATTATGGCTTTTAAAATTATTTACTGAAATCCAAATAATGCAATAAAAAAAATAAAAACCTGAACCTCTCCAAACACAGTGATATTTAGAGTTAAAGTTGTAGCAGTAAGAGATACATTTCACCCTAGCAGAAAGAAATTATATATATTTGGAAAGGGAGTTTAAAATAGCTAAGTGATCCTTAACTATTAATTCCTTTTCCTGGAATGGAAAGACTTTATTAAGTCACAACATTTCTGTTTCTGCTCCCACTGTCCCATTTCTGCAGTGGGTTTATAGAAGGTTTTTCTTTTTATTTTTTGTTTTCTAGCAAAAATACAAAATAGCACATTCATGGTCGTTAAGTATAAAGCATTTCCTTTTAAAAAGAACTATTTTTATAATGACAATTTTATGTATCTAAATTCTTAAATTGATATAATTAGTGCCAAAAGCCAAATAGGAGCTTGGGCTTAGTGTGCATCTAAGATTTTGGACACACAACAGAACTTTCTCTCTTGGCCTAGAAACAAACTCTCTAAAGAAGCCAGCACAAGTGCATTATATAAAGACCCGAGTTAAAGTTAGTCAAGTTACTCATTTCCTGTGGTTTAGAGAGCTGGATCTTTTGGGTTCCTTCCAGGAGTTTTGTGCTCCAACTTAAGATGCAGAGGAGATGAGAGAGCATCCGAAATACCGCAGATGCTTAAGCTCTTCCTGACTCAGGCTGGCAGCGTGTCAGGGCTGTCCCTGCAGCCTGGGGTGCCACCAGCCACCCTCATTCACTGGGGCTGCGTGGGGTTTGACAGCCTGGAGGGGGTTTTTGTGCTGCTGAATGGGTCGGTTAGAGATGATTGCAGACAGCGGGTAAACAGCTGGAACAAACCTCACTCCGGAGCAGCTCTTGGTGGCTGCCGAGGGAGCAGCGGGAAAAGCCAATATTAGCCATGGGGAAGTTGTTTCTCTGCAGAGCTCAGGCCTCTGGACACTGCTCTGTGCTCTCCAGCTTTTTGTTCTCTGACTTGTTCTTTGTGGCACAGCTGGATGTTGTAACAATGGTCATAGCAAAGAGCCTTCACAGGCTACCAAAGCCTGAGTTTTATTCAAAAGAGGAGAAGAAAAGCATGTCAGGGCCTTTGTGGTTTCCCCAGCAAGTGTGCCCCTGACAGATACTCACCTCTGGCATTCAGCTCATTCCCTTTCCTCTGTATGGAAGACTTGCAGGTCTCTTTTGTTAAGATATTTTTCTATCAGGCAGAGCAGAAACAGGATTCAGCTCACAGATCAAGACACCTAAAGATAGGTGTGGATTCTGATGTGTCTACCTGTACCCGAGTATAGAAACTCCTGGTGTAGTAAAAGGAGAATTAAGACATGATTCAGTCACTTAAACATAGGTGTTAATTGTCTTTTGAGGTCCCCTGGGGTATCTAACATCCATTAGGGATCTGTAGGCATGATGTTTATCTACACCACATCATTTACCCTCTGTGTGAGGCCAGGTTAAACCCCCTGGGTATTGGTGCACCAAACACCAGCATTTAGGCTACTGATTCTGGCCCCTGGCCAGTGCCCAGTCAATACAGATAAATACATTTATCTACTATAGACTGAGCTCTCTAACTCTATAGCCTAAAAAAGTCTTCAATTAATACACTGAGCTGGTTTAATCTGCAGGTCTGAATTCTGTCCTGGGTTTCTGATCCCTCCTGATGGTTTAGAATGAGACTGATCAAATCTTGGACATGGTGCTCACACCACACACACACCAAGAGTTGATTTTTATATACTCTCATACAGGGCTAGGAAATACCCTTTTGTACTGCTGTCTTGGGATCACAGGGAAGATACTGGGCCACAAAAGAATTACTGAATTACTACACTGCAGGTGTATCTATCTGGCTCCAAATCATTCTTGGACATTTCCTGAGACAACCTTGAGACTGCATTTGCCTTTCTCCAGATTCAGCTGCCTGACCAGGCAGCTCCTGGTTATCCTGTCATTGAATAATCCAGAGGGTGTGTTTCTCCCTATATAATTCACACTGAACTATTCTCAGCCTGTGCTTAATGATTCCTGTACTGTTACCTTACCATTCTCCCTTTATCTGGGCATCATCACTGTCCTAATCTCAAGCAGAGGAAATGGTCAATCCACAGCAGATGTGCTGGGGTCACACCTGTGATCTGGCTTCAGTTTTCTCTGACAGTATGACTGAATATTCTGACTTCATCCTGACATTTTGGGTGTCCAAGACACAGTTCTTTGGTTACTCAGATTGCTGTCTCCTTCTAAGAAAAGGAAGAGCTTCTGGATTCTTTGAATGTTTGTGATTCACCAGCTTCAGTTTGGAGTTTTTCTATGAGACTCCTTTTCCCTTAAGATGTAGGTTGCATGGAATTTTACATTTTTAATGCAAAAAGGCTTTTTTGTCAAGGTCCCAAAGCGCTGTTGCCTTTACAACCTGATTGTTTCATTATCTCCAAACTCTCCTATTTGCAATGAGGAATGTCAACTGCACACTTCCCTTGGTGAAGGTTTGCTTTTCTTTTGTCTGCTTTCATTTTTTCTGGCATTTTCTCTGTCTCCACAAATCATAGAGGTGGGTCCAAGGTGATTAAAGCAAAACATGACCTATTTAGAGCAAAACTCTTCAAAGCACCATGGTTTAATGTCATTCTGACAGACCCAGCATCTCGAGCTCTTCTGGGGAGCTTTGTGTGCATCAGTTTGGAAGAACCTCTGGTAATAGTCTCCCTGAAAGAAAAAAGGTTTCTATTTACTTTTCAGGATCCATTTTACCTGTAGCATCTTCATCTGGCAAAACAAATCTCACATCTTCCTAGCAAAAATAAAAATGGATTGTCCAGACTAAGAGTCTCCCTTTTGACTTCATTGCCTCATTAAATTGACCTCTTGCTCTCCTTCCCACTGTCCCCACTGAATTAGAACAACGAGGGCATAATTAACTACTTTACTATTCCCAAAGAGCTTCTGAGACAAAGCTCAATAAATAGATTATGCATATTTTGCAGTGGTTTCATGTCCAGCACTGCTGCATTATGCAGCACTGTGGATGGGACCCGTTGCCAAATCTATTCACAACCAGCAGTTTTTGTGTGTGAAACGTCATTAAAAGTGTGGGTATGAAAACAACAACAGGAAAGCTCAACTGGACAATTTAGATCAGATAATTTGGAACTCGTGGTTATTTCCTTGAAAGGAGAGAAGGAAGTTCATCTGAACATCAACAGGGTGTTCATTTCTTCACTGGCTGGAGAAACTCTCACTTGATATTACTCTTAATGAACTGACAGACTATTTCCTGCTGCATATCACATACCAAAATGTCTAAATTTAAAAATACTTTCATTTAAACAGAGGCTGTCTCAGTGTTCTGACAATCATATATAATTTTATGTAATTTCCCTTTTGTTTCTCCTCTAAGTACTTGCTCTGAAATACAACATTTTTATGTGTGCAGATTTCTGGGTAGGATTAAAAGGTGTTTGTTAAATGTTGCCTTTACACCAATATTATCTGTGGAATTCAGATTGCGATTCTTTTGATCCCAAACTAGGTTTTCTAAAATAATTCATGTGAATTGGACACCCTTTTCACCTCCATTAACTATGGGGGAGTTCTGGGCAGTGAGTGCTGTGGAAGAACCAGGAAAGCCAGACAAGATGATCTGAAAAAGAAGTGAACAGATCTCCCCATTCCATGCAAACTGGCCAGATTGGAAGGAGCATGCAGGTGTGTCTAAGAGCGTGGCCAAGCTAATCCATATCACTCTCATGTCCAAATTTGCACTTCATAAATGGGCTCTGAGAGCTTTAACCCAAAATGTTGCAGCTTGTGATTCGCAGGCTTGTTACAACATGCAGAATTTTTCTGTACCCTCTGCTGTGTCCAAAATGCATCATCCTGGTGCAATCTCTGCAGTCTCAATCACTTGCATCTCTGCAAGTGCCCTCAACACAGAACCATGGAATCATGGAATGGTTTGGGTTGCAAAGGACCTTAAAGGTCATCTCATCCCACCCCCTGCCATGGGCAGGGACACCTTCCACTAGCCCAGGTGGCTCCAAACCCTGTCCTTGGACACTTGCAGGGATGGGGCAGCCACAGCTTCTCTGGGTAATCTTTGCCAGGGCCTCCCCCCCCCCCGATAAAAGAAGGCAATAATCTCCAAGAATTTATTTTCTTAATAAAGAGAGTAATGATCTCCATCTTTCCTCAGAAATGAACTCAGGACTTTGCTTCCTTGGCTGGTGGAGATACACAGAGAATGTTTCCCCAACATCCTCCTGCCTTGATTTTCAGCACTTACAAAGCTTGTATTAACCTTTGTAGCAATTTTTGCTCCTCTAAGATGAATAAGGCTAAGAAAAATTACTGATGTCAGGTAACATGAACAAATAAAAATCTAATGGGTTCTGGATGGAACTGGGAGTAGTGACATCACCTAAAGCTGCCCTTAGCCTTCAACAAGGTTCTCATCTCTAAGATACAACTCTTCCACTCTCAGCAAAATAATCCATAATGATTTGCCAGTCCATTTAATAATCAAACATGAAAAAGAGTAACAAAATGCACATTCCTCTTAGTACTTTCCACTCCTCTGCGTGCTGTTATCATTCAGCACCTTCCTTTTCTGTGCTCCCTCTGTGCAGCTGGGATTTAGACTCTTCCTACCAATGCTGTGACCTCAGCCAGCATTAAGATGAGCTCCATGGCTGGCAGCTCTGTATTTTCATGCCTGGCTTTACCAAATGTTCTACCTGATCCCACACCCTGTTCTTTATAGTCTCCATCAGTAGACTGCTGTCTTTAGTGACCCAGGAGTTCCAGTGTGACCTGAACGTTGCTCCACCTGCTGTTTTGAGTTTTCCCCTCTGAGTTTCCCTTGAGCAGCTTTGGAAGAGCTCCTACACAAAGTTGGGCAATGAGCTGAGGGCAGGAGCTGTGTTGTTCGTGTCAGCAATGCTGAGATGTGTGCCAGATATGTTCCTCCTGCTTGTTGCAGCTTGGCCTTGCCATAGTACCACTGAATAAACGAGACATGACCCCGAGTCCTCAGTACGTCTCTTAGCAAATAGTCTACCAGCATTCTTTGAATTCTTTTTAAATAAATAATTTAGATGAATCAATCTAAATACCAAAACCTGTTTGCTCATTTGCTGATTTACTCAAGGTGTGGCTTCAACACCGGTGAAGTTCCATTGCAAAAGCACAACATCCCACAGGAGACACCTGGACAGTTGTAGTTTGAAGAGGTTTCTACAAGATGTTTATACCACAGAGTGGCCTGGGTTTGAAGGGACCTTAAAGATCATCTCATTCCACCCCCTGCTATGGGCAGGGACAC
Source organism: Lophotriccus pileatus (assembly GCA_035583135.1). Taxonomy (NCBI): domain Eukaryota; kingdom Metazoa; phylum Chordata; class Aves; order Passeriformes; family Tyrannidae; genus Lophotriccus; species Lophotriccus pileatus. The sequence continues at coordinate 2,445,814 of JAWWES010000081.1, read as the reverse complement.
CTTCCACCAGCCCAGGTTGCTCCAAACCCCGTCCAACCTGGCCTTGGACACTTGTAGGGATGGGGCAGCCACAGCTTCTCTGGGCAACCTGTGCCAGAGCCTCCCCACCCTCACAAGGAAGAACTTCTTCCTAATTTCCAATCTAAACATACTGTCTTTCAGATTAAAACCATTCCCCTTAGTCCTGTCACTACATGCCCTTGTAAACAGGCTCTCTCCATCATATCTGTGTAGATATAAATTGCTACAGTACATCTAAGGAGCGTGAGAATATAAAGTTCAATCTTTTTTTCTACCTTGAGGAAGAAATTTTAAATAAATCAGATGCCTTGTGCCCCAAATTAGCTTTTTTCCCCCTCCACTGTCCATTATAGGATTCTGGGTTGACTTGGTTCTCTATAAATGCCCACAAAGTATCTACCTGAAGTTACTGGAAGAAAATCCTCTTTGACTTGTAAAACACTCTCTTAATCATCTTTTATAAAACAAAAGCCTTCCATGGCAAGGATGGGACACTGCTGGTAATAGACTGAAAGCAAAAAATTAAACCATCAAAATATTTCCTTCACAGATTCATAGGATTTAAAAGCAAACACTTATTCTTCTCCCAAAGGGTTCCTTAAAAGTATCACTGTCATTTTTCCTTTAACTACCATAAATTGGTAGTTAAGGAATTATCCAAGGAAAACTCACGTCAGAGTTCTGGCGTGCTCAGACGAGCTCAGACTCGTCGTCAAACCTTTATCAATTGCTTGGGCTCCTCAACGTGCCTTTTTTATCTTTGCAACACACAGCGACAGAAATTTCTGTTGTCTTTTCGAGATAAAATGAATCTCCCTGGATGGGAGGGAGGAAAGCGTTTTCCCTGAGATCTCCTCAGCGGTGGTGCATTTCCCTGGCTCTGTCAGGAATACCAATGAGGCTGGGAGTGGTGAGGAAAGCAGATAATCGTTCGCGCTGCTCTGAAGGGAGGGGAGCAGCAGCAGCCTGCAGTAACCTGGGGGAGTCTGGCTTCCAAAAGAGTTGCTCTCCATGCAGTGTTTAATAAATGAGGTAAATATTTAATGAATAAGGCAAATGGGACAGTTGCAACCAATTCTTAGGGAAATTCTTGGCCCAGAGGTCGATCTCACAGGCAGTTTGGATGAGGCCCTTCTAACCGGTGGCACACAGTCCAGCAGGGTGAGTAAAAAGTGATCACACGTGACTTGACCTCAAGGCCAAGGAAGGTCCCAGACCTGATGTATTTTATACCATTAAAGCCATTTCTTTTCCTTGCCCCCTCCATGAAACAACCTCTGATGGTTGTTGGCTGCCCAGCTCACTGCCTTGAGCTCCTCACAAATAAGCAGCTGAGAAATCACTTCTGATACAGATGTGGGTGATGAATTTAACATAAAAGCAAAGGCTCCTGGCTGGCTGGACACAGAAATTTTTTACCTTGGGAGAGAATTGCTCCGTGGTTATTGAACTGGTGCCACTGACAGATGGATTCACCGTGGTCCAGCTGTTTACTTGGACAGAACACCTTTGCTTTTAGACCTTTTAAGCATTCTTGGTCTAGAGGCCTCACAAAGGAGAGTTACAGAGGGTCAGGTTACCTTTTACACACGGGGATGGGAAATAGAAGTCTCCTGCATGGAGTTAGGGACATACCAGGAGTAAACTTGTCTACAGGGAGATGTTCTGATGTTCTGGTGCTTGGATAAATGTACATAAGCCCTCCTTGGTACTCCCAAGGAGCCTTAGGAAGTCAAATCTGACATGGACACCTGTCCACGATAACAAGAAAACGTTTTCAAAGCTCAAATGTTCTGAAATGATTTTATATTAATGAAGCACTTCCACGTACTCTTTTTCTTTCAGCCTTGGCTTAGTCTCCAGCAATTAAACAAATACTTTTGTTCCTTAGTTGCTGCCTGTTCTGTGCTATGTCTCCTTGCTATTTATTTAGCCAGGATATCTGCAGGCATGCTCCTGTGTGAATGTTTTTCAGCAGAATGTGTTATTTATCAAGTTCTTTGTGGTGTAAGGGACTCTGCAACTGTGGAATACATTGGCTGTGCTCATGCTGAGGGCTGCACCACTAAAGAACACCCTGGACTTCTGCAATTTGGTCACTGAACTGTTACTAAATTAGAATTAAATGAATGTTAAATTATTTGTGTGGCATTTTTGAATGGGTTTGCAGGCAGGTCAACTAATCTTCTTCGTGACAATGCCTGGGAACAATGCAGGGGTTCCCAAATCTCATGCATCATTCCCAGTGGGCAGTTTGCAGGTAGGTGGCCACTCTATTTGAAGGGCTGAAGAGGTTAAACAACTTATGCACACCCTGTTTGCCTCAATCCAAACCCAGCACACGTCTCAATTATTGTGTGTGTGTGGGGGGGGGTGTTTGAAAAAGCCACCAGAAATGAACAGAGAGAATTCTGCCTCCCACATTCCCAAGCTCCTGTGCTATTCTAGCTCTCCTGGCAGCGCTGGTGGATTCAGAGGAGTATCTTAAGGCAAAATCCCTTGGCTTAGTCATGACTCTGTGCTCTGATATCTCATGTTGTGGCAAGTCTGGATTGTGGCTTTTCTGGAGCACCAGAGTTCAAATCCCACGTGAAGTCAGGGCTCAGCTGAGACAGAGAGGAGATCTCTCCCTTGGTGGACAGACCTGCCTTGCCAGAGAGGTGGGAAGTGTGCTGGAGGAGAGAGTTGGCTGCACATCAAAGTGTCTGGATACTCAACTTGCAGATTCCTGGGAAGTTGTTTCCTTAGTGACAATAACAACAGGCCCAATTTTAGAGCATTTTCTTCACGTCTGTTTTTTTGCTCGAGAGATGTTCAGAAGTGAGAGTACAACTGGCACTTCTCCTCAGAAGGTTTTTTTTTCTCTCCCTCTGAGTTGTTTTCTTTTCTCTTTTGTAGCTCACATTGGCACATCAGAATTGTTGTTTATAATAGGGATCTGTCTGTCTCAGTGCTGTTGGCATTTTTAAATCCACAGGCACCGTGGGAGCTGAAAGAACTGATCTTGGAGGATTCTTAATGTGTCTAGTAAATGGAAGCAAGCTGGGAGGTTCTCCTTGCTGTGGGGCAGGGAGGGTGAGCCCACCATAAATCCAACCCCACTCCCATGGAAGGCACCCACCAACCCCAAAACCAGGCCTGTAACAGGAAAGATTTGAAACCTGATTTATGGGGGGACAGAAATTGTCATAGCATCCTAGAATGGGTTGGAAGGCACCTTAAAGAACTTCTTGTTCCAACCCCCCTACCATGGGCAGGGACATCTCCCAGATTGCTCAGAGCCCCACCCAGCCAGGTCTTGGACACTTCCAGGGGTGGGACATCCCTCCAAGGGGATGACCTGGAATTAGCAGCACAATGGGATTGCTGAAGCAACAAGACTGATTTTTTTAGTCTGTGCTGAAGAAACCCTGTGGGATGAACACCCACTCTGCATCCTGACAATTAAAACCCCTGGGCACAATCAGAGGAATTCAGCTTTGATTTCCAGGAAAACAAGGCTGACTAAAACCACCACAAAAAAAAAAAGTGCAGTTTGGAAGCTGGGAGAACCTTTAGAAGTCACAATGTGCCGATGGAAAAAAAATTACCGACTCTATTATCGTGTCTGAATTAGGAGAGCAGCCACTACAAGCTTCCTCTTTAACCAAATAAGAGACCAAAGAGTGACTGAAGTCAAAATATGATTCATGCAATGGGGGTGTCAGGCTCTTTTTATTAACAGCAGAAAGAGATTAAAATATCTCTGCTTATAATTTAAATGCTAATAATTAGCTGGGAAGAACTCTTTGACCAGGAGCAGTACAGTCAGTTCAGTAACACCACATGATACTTCCCTTGTTCAGGACATCACAGAATTATAAATAAAATTCAGTGTCATGAGGAACTTTGTTTTTCCTTCCTCCTGCAGGGCTGTGGGGCTTAAAGCATTCTGTGTGTGCATTTCCGAATGTGTTTTTAATTCCACTTCAATTCTTAGACAGTAATTCATGATTAAATTATGAATTGCTAAAAAGTAAACCAGAATGAACCATATGGCTTGGACCAATATGGCAAAATGAATTTAAAAAGAGAAATCAAAATATATGTATCCATTTAAAATCTTCCTGAAATACATTCCCCAGTTATAAAAAAGAATTTCCAAACTCTGAGTCCCAAATCAGTTATCATCAACCTTTCCTTTCTGGGGGGAAAAAAAGCTAAAAATGTAAATGACAAACAGAAATAGTCTTTATGATTAAACATAGATTGTCCATTGGCTATTTTAACACTTTAATTTGAATCAGTAATTCAAATGGCGATCCCTGATAACTAAACAGCAAGGTTAATTAAGCTCTAAGTCCTGCTTTGGACAACTTGTGCTGATATCCACGTTTCCCACCAGTGGTTTGGAGCCAAATTTCAGCCTCTCTCATGAACTGTTCCTTGCTGTTATGCAACCACTTTATTTTTTTTTTCAGTATCTCACCATTATTAAGTGGTTCCAGCCTAGACTTGAATCTTTATCCTTTCGTCAAAAACCTGATCAGGTTTGACTCAGTCCTGCAACGCTTGGCTGATAAAATCTGAGATCCCAAACTGTGCACTGCATGTGTATTTTACATTAAACCACTCCAAAGTAGCCGAGAAAATGAAAGTGATTTTTTTTCTCAGCTTCAGCCTTCCGAGCTCTTTCATGGGTGAATCTATTAGAGCAGAATAGCAGATTAGGAATTAAAAGATTTACTAGGTTAGAGCAGAGAAATCCCACATGGGATGCAAAATGATAGGTTGGTTATGTATTGGGGAAGAGGGGAAGGTAAGGAGGGGTGAAAACAAGTGGCACAACAAGAGTTGAACAAATGGAACTGACAATGCGCCATTTAATTTGTGTGACACCAACAGGCCAATTAAATGGCAAATGAAATAGCAGGAGAATTTGCTCCATATTTTTTTTCCCTGAAAATTGTTTCTGGTCAGAAATTAGAACATATGCTTTACTAAGCCCCATTTTCACCTGCTCTGTTAAGAATGGCCAAACCAATCTACCATTTGGTGGTTAAAATTGTGAAGACCAGAAATAAGGAATAGGACTTATAAGAAAAAGGGAAAAAAACCCACACAGTTGTGACATAAACTTTGGGTTTATGAGTTTTGAAGTCTGAAGGATGTGCAGTTGTTTTGCAATCCTGAAGTTGCCTGAAGACAACATCATTCCATCCAACTCCATTGTCTCATCACCACCTCTGGAATCTGCCGCTGAGCAGATTCAAGTTTAGGAAGATACAGGTTTAGGAAGAGTGTTGCCTAAACCGAGTTGTATCCCTCTGACTTTGTTAGCTTATTTTATCACAGAATCAGAGAACTGGAGAATCAAACAGTTCTTTGAGTTGGAAGAGACCTTAAAGGTCATTTAGTTCCAATGCTCTCATCGTGGCAGGGACACCTTCCACTAGCCCAGGTTGCTCCAAGACCCGTCCAACCTTGGACACTTCCTTGGGATGGAACAACCACAACTTCCCTGGGCAAGCTCTGCCAGGGCCTCCCCACCCTCCCAGGGAGGAATTCCTTCCTAATACCTAACCTAAATTTGCCCAGTATTGAAGCTAATCCAATTCATCAGGACTCAGTTGGGTTGGGCAGTGCTCCTATGTCGGGCAGCTGGGAGGCAGAGCAGCAGGGATTAGTGTCTCCAAGCTGGCTGGGATTAATGTTCTTTTCAGCATGGCTACAGCTGGGGAGAGAGATGTCCACAGCCTAATGGAGGTGTGAAGAACTGTCAGTCTTTCAAAGCACTCCGGTGGGTTTATTCACAGTGCTGGACATCTCCTTTCTCCAGAGGGTCAGCACAAGGAAGGAGTTCACGTGTTCTTACACAAAGAAATTTCGGCTACCATTCAGCTAATGCAAACAAGCACTAATAACTTAAAATAGTTAAAAGGAAAACATCCTGAAAAATGAAAAAAAAAAAAAAGAGAATGTTGTTATTCCTTATAACAGTGAGCAGAGGAGGTACAGCTGGTACTCAGAGCTAAATTAATCCTCTGTGTGTCTGTAATACTGAAGCCACCTAGATGGGAAGTACTCAATGTCCTCGTTTCCCACTCAAGTCGCTCAGCAGAAGCTGCTACTTTTGTCTTCAGAGATGCAGATTGTCTTCAGGAGGTCCCTACGTGTGTGAGCAAACTGGGGCATTTGGTTTGCTTTGGAAAACAGATTAAGAAGGCAAGGGAAAAAAGAAAAACAGATGAGTTTCCATTTTAGAGAGTGGTCTCTTTGGATTGGAGCTGGATGACTCTCACTGAATAACTATTAGGATTCATTCACTTACAAATTTATGACCTGTAAGCCCTAATGTTTGGATTGTGTTTGGGATTTTAGTTTTTCTTTGGTTTGGTTTTTTAGCAGAGTTATTTTCATGTTATCCCACATTATTTTGATTTAAAATCATGTTTATTTCCCTTGCTGACTTGTAGATAACACAGAATACCACCACTCCTTTGCAGAATTATTTCTGTACAACCTGTGGTTATGGTCCATCAAAGAAGGTTTGGTAAACACTTAAGAGTCAAGCAATTCTAGATGAAATTAAACAACCCAAAGCACATCTAAATCCACGCCACAAATTTTTGGTTTCATCGAAGTGGGAGACCTGCCCACACCCAAAATGTGCAAAATATTATTGGAAAAACTGTTCTCTGCCTCACACAGCGTTTTCATTTCGTGGCTGTTTTCTGAATAAAACAATCCCCAGTAAAATATCCAGTTCTTTGAGCACGTTAATGGCAGCCACGCTGTGCCCTGGAGAGTGCTCTGTGTACCAGCCTGCCCAGACTCCACCACAGAATTTATTCTGCCTGGGCAAAACAGCCTCACACTGCGCTGAGTTCAGGTGATCAGACATTCAGTTTGATTTACTGAGGGAAGATCATTCCCTCCCTCTCTGCCCTGGTGTCCCCAGTGAGACGCAGGTTTCACAAAAACATACAAACTCATCCCATGCCTCATTGACTCCAGCTGGCAACAAACTCCAGGGACAGACATGAACTCTGGGATATGAGGGAAGAAATGCCATAAAATGTGAATTCACCTTTTCTCTGCCATGTGGAGGGTTTGGGTTTTTATAGGGTTTGGGTTTTGGTGGTGGTTTTGTTTTTTGGCTGGTGCAGAACACATTCCCAGGGGACGGCACAAAAGACTTGGAGATGCCAGGTCACCAGACTGGGCTGAGCCAGAAAATTGTGTGAAGATAACTCAGAGTTATTCTGTGCTCCCAGTTCCTAATTCCTAGGGTTGCTTTTGTGTTTAAAAACAAGGATGTCTCCAAGGTCACCAACACACAGGTGAACCATTAAACTTTGCCCCAGGTTTTGCTGACTCTCACATGGCACTGGTGGTCTCTCCTTTATTTTGTTGTCCTGGTTCACTTTTAATCCTCTCTTTAATCCCTTTTTTGGGATGAGAAAACCCAAGGAGGCTCCTTGCATGTAGCTCTGTGCCATCTGCAGCCATGAGGGTCGTTAATAATGCAGCCCTGCAGACAGGAGGGCTTTGGGACACCTTTAGTTCTTTTCTTAATAAATTGCATCCTCTGGAGGCTGCTGAAGTGGATCTCCCAGTGCTGAAGATCAATAAAACTTTGTCTTTCTTAGGTAGCTTTTCTTCAGGTTTGATATTAGGAAATGTTCCAATCGTTTCCAAAAGTTTTTGTCAAAGGTTGACCAGGGTGGGCAGATCCTGTGTTTGTGTGAGAAACCAACTTGTGAAGCTGTGCCTGCAGCACTGTTCTTTTGGGTATTCTAAAAGCTTAGGATAAATCCTCTCCACGGAGTATCCAAGGAGATAGGGGAATATTGGAGAATTTATAATAATAGAATAGAATAAAGTAATAAAATGCTGTTATACACTCTGGTGGAATTGTGAAATCTTGGGCAAAAAACATTTGTCCTGAAGGGTCTCTAGAGAGGTCAAAGCTTTATCCCCAAAGTGCTTGCAAGGCAGCACATGATGATGATCATGTTTTTTTCAGTGTCATTTCAGCTGAGCTTCAATTGCATATTATAACAGGATGGGTGTGAATGAAGACCTGAACAGAATTTAAACTTGATCTGATGTAAGGAAAGTAAAGGGAGGAGGTTGCAGCAACAATAAAAAGCCTGCTACTAAACACTTCATATGACTTGGCCTTAATTTGCTGCCCACTATGAGATGCTACTAATTAGCTGAGTGTAGCTTTGGCAAAGTTTGATTGGACTGAATCTTCTGATGCTGTGTGCCTGTCTCAAATTCTATCACTTCTTTCCCCTCATTCCCTCTCTCCTTCCTGATGGAAAATATGGAGGAATAGGGCATAATTAATCTGTTGCTTTGAAAAAACCATAATTTAGGGTAATCTGACATATGCTCTGGACTCTATAGGTTGTGCTGATCATGGCTCGGGGACTATCCAAGGAATCTGTAGGAATTAACTCAGCTTTAGAGGTACAATTTTAATGAGAGAACTCTCACCCAGGGCTCTGAAGGACCACCCATGGGGAGAGAGGATTTTCACTGTGCCTTTGAAACATGAGTCAACCTATTTAAAATAGAGTGGTGGGCATTTTGGAGAAGAGGAGGATTTCAGGTTGATTGAATTTACATCTTTAGAATCCTGGGGTTTACTGGGAGTGCGTGGTGACAAAATGACAAAGCCATCCAGTGGAAAGGGATAACATTTTGATTGTTTTCTGGGCACAAGGGATATTCTGGTTCCACATGATTTCTAAAGGAAAATGTGAATCATCCCAAGTTGGGCTGAATCTGATCCAGTGACCATCCCGTCCATTTATAAACTTCATCATCAAACATCTTAATACCATAATCAGGATTTCCAGCTGTCACCTCAACAGCCACATCCAACAGTGGAAAATTACCCCCTTTTTATGGTTCCCATTGATTCCTGTTTATGGAACTTCTGTGGATAAGATTGAAGTAAATTGGAGTTCCACAGAATTAATTATATTGTGTCATAATGGATACAGCTGATATCTTCTAGTTGTGTTTTGATGGGTTTAGTTCTGGGGGTTTTTGACACCTTTTGAATTAATAAAATAAGAGAACATATCATATCTCAAATTTTGCATGTTTATATTAAACTGCTTTGATCCTGCATCGCTCTGACCTTCCCAGGTATTCCCTTAGGAACAAGTTCTGTCACCCTGTAGGGTGCCATTGTGCCAGCTTATCTTCTGGAGCTCTCATCTGGAAGTCCATGAGCAGATCATGAAGATGAATATAGAAATAACCACTTTTAATCACAAGGTGAAAAGATGATTCCGTGGGAACGAATCATTCTGTCCCTTTACTCTTCTAGAAGCAGTGGAGCTACTTCATGTAGAATGATAATGAAGCAGTGGTTTATGAGTTAAGCTGAATATTTACATCATCTAGATTTTAGTTTTAAAAAAAATAATCACCATATGAGGCTTCACTGCTGTAAGTTGTGAGTATTCACACTCTTAAGGTACTAAGAAAGGAAGGAAAGAAAGAAAGAGGAAGAGAAAGAAAGAAAGAAAGAAAGAAAGAAAGAAAGAAAGAAAGAAAGAAAGAAAGAAAGAGAGAAAGAAAGAAAGA
>JAWWES010000081.1:2405014-2436102 GCA_035583135.1 Lophotriccus pileatus | reverse complement strand
AAGAAAGAAAGAAAGAAAGAAAGAAAGAAAGAAAGAAAGAAAGAAAGAAAGAAAGAAAGAAAGAAAGAAAAAAAAAAAGAAGAGTCACACAATATTTTTTTCTAGAATCATTTCTTTCTCTGTTGGACCAAAAGAAGGAGACTTGGGCTGTCTTTTGTGTGAGTAGGAACTTTTAGAATCATGGATTTATTTGGGTTGGAAAAGACCTCCAAGACCATCGAGTCCAACCTTAACTCAGCCTCACCGTGTTCGGCACTAAACCACATCCTCAAGTGCCACATTCACACGCCTTTGGAACCCCTCCAGGGATGGTGATTCCACCTCTTCCCTGGGCAGCCTGTTCCAATGCCTGTCCACCCTTGTACTGAAGACATTTTTCCTAATACCCAGTCTAAACCTCCCCTGTCACAATTCGAGGCCATTTCTCTGATCCTGTCCCTTATCACCTGGGAGATAAAAGCTTTTCTGAGGCCTGAACTCCTCCTGCCTGTCCACGTGTCTCAGCTGCCACCACCGTCCTCTTCCACCACCAGGAAAAGCTCTGGAACCTTCAGATTCTCCAGATTCCTGGGAGCAGGAAGGGCCAAGAACACATTGCACTTCTCCTCAGTGCAGAGACAAGAGTTTGCTCCGTGGTTTAAGGTGACTGGATGGGATCCAGCTCTGAGTCAGAGCCCGTGTGGTTGGGAACCTCTATTAGCACTGCAATAACCCACGTGTCAGAGGAATCAGTTTACAAAATACTCACGTTATGTGGAGTCCTCTCAACATTCTAAGTGGTTTTTTCACCATCCTCCTCTCTCTGAGAGGCATTTTCAGGGCTTTGTTCTGCCGAGAGCCCAAAGTTTTCTTTTAACTCCCGGTTTAACCTCTTGTCCCAACACTGACTTTGATTTCAGCTGCTTTTTTGCCTCCTTTTTTTAATCCTTCTGCTATTCTCAGGGCTGTGCCTACTCAACACAGTCTCTCCTGAGCTGATCAAACTGGTTTTCCGCTGTAATAGCTCTCTGTTTGCCAAGATGAGTAGCAGTTTGTCCCAGAGCAAGGCAAAGCCACGTGCTGCTGAGGTGACTTGCTCATTATTCCTTCACTGTGGATGGAGCTGAGAGAAAACAGCTTGGATATAGATGTTTCACTCCTAGACAGCCAAATTTCTGTGACTTGAATTCCATCCCTGCTGCTGCAAGGACACACGTGCTGTGTCCTAATAGTATCCAAATGTAATGAGTTCATTAAGCACAAGATGGGACTCAGCTGGGAGAGCTCGGGCTGGAAGAGGTGCAACAGAAAAGGAGGGAAATAGGAAAGGAGCACGGAGAAAAAAAAAAGGAATTATGCCATTTCCTAGTGCCCATGCAGTGACCCACCTTTATCTTTCAGTGTAATAGAGGGAAACTGTTCAAAACGGACAAAAGAAAGGGATTTTTCACCTCCCTAAAGATGGAAGAGACGGGGTTGTAGTGCCAGGTCTGTTCTGGGATATGTTTCCTTGAGAACTGGACAACATGCACTTGGGGAATCACAATAAGCAGGGATATCTTTTCCTCTGCCCAGCAAGAAATTGGGAAATATATTATATTGTTGTTTTTTCTTTCTTTTTTAAATCAAGATGAGCTGAAGTTTGGCCCATGAAAGCTTTCTGTGTTGTTGGTTAGGAGTGTGGAGGAGGATGGTGGATATTCATCTGGGACATAGAACAGGTTGCCAAGTCAGAATGCTCAGAGCTGTTGTATTCAGAATGCCTCTGACTGTGCCTTGGAAAATAAGCAATTATACATATGAGGCAAAGAAAGATCATTTGATCATCCTCTCAGATTACCTTGGCAATTTTCCCACCCTCCCAAGCACTCTTTTCTCAACAGCAAGGTTATATCAGGCTGTTTTCTTCACACCATCACATATTTATTCATTTGGCATTAGGTAGCTGCTCGTTCTATTTCCCACCTTCCAAAGGAACAGATAAATCCCTTTCACTGCTTATTTTATTACCTTTGTTCTGCTTTCAGACAGGAGTGATAGATTTGTTTCCCAGGGGTGATAAGAGGTTGTTGTGCTGTTGCTGGAGCTCAGAGACTGTGTCTTGCCCCTGGGTCCCTCACCAGCTCCAGGGGCACTCCTCTGGAGTCTGCCTGTCCTAAATAGTGGAATGTCTCATTAAAGATCCCCTTGATATTTCCCTACAGCTGAGAGCACCTTGCACAGAGACTGCCTTGGCTCTGGGGAGCAATGACAGCTTGATCCCAAGATAATCACTTCAGCGCATCAAGAGAGTTAATTAAGGGTGTTAAGAGTGGCACCACACTCCAATAAACATAATACTTTGAGTTGAGGAGTTGGTTTGAAAGTACTGTATAAGTGCTGCACTTGGGATGATCTTCAGAGACAGTGGGAATAAAAGGCTCTGGTGCAGAGCTGCCTTTCTCTGCTCTTCCTCTTTCCTGTGCCTGTGATAGATATGTGCTCAACACGTGCTGAGCAGGTTCAAAGCAGAGGCTGATGGCCATGCTGATGGACCTCTTAGAGTGCTTCCAAGCTGCTGTGAATCACCAAAAACAATATTTGCACCTACAGCCAGGGCAGGAAACGCAGACCACCAGTCAAGGGAAGCAAATCCATCAAGTAGCTCTTGCAAAAAAGATATGCCAGATAGAGAACACATTTTACTGGTTGTGGAGTAATAATTTGGAAGGACCTTGCCAAGCAGCACTTAAAGCTCTGCTGGAATGGAGCAGCACATCGTTACCTTTATGATCCCATATTAGTTTCATATTAGCTATGAAGTATCACATACACTGTAGATGCTTCCAGAGGATAATTGATCTGCTGTGAAGGTGGAAACTTCTCATTTAATTTTTTTTTTTTTTTTACTTTGCCTAATGCTTCCTAAATGTGTGGTAATTTGCAATTATTTCCCTGCAGCTGAGTGTCCACGGTCTTCAGGCACAAACTCAGGTCGTTTCACCAGGTCTCTGGGGACACCAACCACATCAGGGCACAGTAAATCTGACAGATAAGTGAGCAGGGAAAAGCGTGTCAATCAAGGCAAGGATTTTATCGGTGATGTTATGTGGGAAACCTGCCAAGAACAGCAATCCTGAGCCCAGGGAGTTAGGAGTTGTATCCTGTAGTTTCTGCTCTCACGAGTCTGTGGCTGCTGCAGTTGCAAAAGTAAGGTAGAAAGTCTTTACCTCCAGGTGAATGATCCACTCGTGTCCATCTGAGTTTTCAGAGAGCCTCAAGCAACAGTCCCAACAGACATTCAGTGTCAAAACACTCAGATATCCAAAATCTACATGTCATTAACCTTCAATGTTTCATCATAGCTGTAGGGGTGAAGCAGCAAAATAAGAAGGAGAGGAGTTGTTACATCATGGTGGGTTTTAGTACTTATAAAATCAGGCATTTTAACTGGAGTTTGTTTTTAAAAAATCAAGTTTTTGTTTAGTTTTATACACTAAGTCCCAGAAGAGCACAAAGTTTCAGAACTCAGGAAGGTCTGGGCTTTATGATCACGTCTATGAAGGGGTGGGATACAGCGGATTTGGACTTTTCTGTCTTCACTAAAGAAAGATTCTGTGACTGTAGTGAGCGCAGTGAAGCAGCTTGGACACAAAACTAAACCAAAATTCAGCTATCTAACCATGCATTTGATGGGAAACAAAGAGGCACGTGTATATTTACTGGGTATCACTGGTGACATAAGTAGTTTGTAAGCTGTAAAATTTTGTGTGTGTGTGTCTAACCCCTAAACAAAGACAAAACAAGAAGACCAGGAGGATGTGATTCTTTCTCCAAAATAACAATGAGTGCCAGAAGGAGCTACACCAACCCAATCTTATGGAAGGTCTGAAAATTAACAATATGATAGGAAAAGTTTGCAGACGATCAAGAAATTAATCAGACCTTCAAAAAGTCTAAATTTGGGGAGCTTTCTTGAATTGGCTTAGCAACACTTATAAAAATCTCGTTTAGAACAGTCTTAGACTTTTTTTTTGAGATGCTAGGAAAATTCTATAAAGCTGAAATAGGAAACACAAGAGCTATCAGGTTAAACAGAAGTGATAAGGAGTGTACCTTGTAAGGGGAAATTATAGTGCTCTTACATCTTCAGGGAATTTTAATTTAATTGAAACCACTCAAAAGAAAATAAAAAAAACCCATTCCACCAAAATTGTAATTGGGGACAGCTGAAGTAAAACACACATGGAAGTTACCAGACTGTGCTAAAAGGAATAAAGATGGTACTGAAAGTAGGGAAAGGCTGTGGCAAAGAGGGAAGTCAGAGCTCTGTTTTACACTCACGGTTAAAGAGCCTGGGCAGACCAGGCTGAACTACAAAGCTCTGCCATTTGGATGTGGCAATGCTGTTTAATGTCCTCACTAATGACCCGGATGAGGGGACAGGGGGCACCTTCAGGAAGGTTGAAGGTTACACAGATTAAAGAGCAGTGCTTGATAGACCAAGTGGTTGGGTTTGCTGTTACCCAGAGGGAACAGGACAGGCTTGAGAAACAGGCAGAGAGGAACCTCAGGAAACTCCAGAAGGAGAGACGCGAAGTCGTGCACTGGGAGAGGAAGAATCCCGTGCCCAAGGGCAGACTGGGGATCAGCTGGGTGGGAAGCACTTTTACAGAGAAGGACCCGAGGCTCTGGGTGGACAGGAAGAGGATCCTGAGCCAGCAAAGTGTCCTTGCAGCAGTCAAGTCCAAAAGCATCATCAGCTGCACGAGGAAAAGTGTTGGCAGCATCTCAAGGGATGTCCTCTCCCTCGGCCCTGGGGAGGCACATCTGGAGCTCCACGTCCAGGGCTGGGCTGCTGAGGACACAAACACACTGCAGGGAGCCCTGGGAAGAGCCACAAAGATGAGCAAGGAATTACCAGTCTGATTAGACTAGAGAAAAGAAGATTTGGGGGGATCTCAATGTGTAGGAATATTTGATGGAAGGATGCAAAGCAGGCAGACTCAGGCTCCTCTCAGTGCTGACAAGAGGCAACAAGCACACATAGATTCACAGGAAATTCAGCTATGAAGAACACTTTACTATGGTTAGAATGGTCAAGTGCAGGTTGTGCAGAGTCTCAGCATTTGGAGATATTCATAAACTGGTTGAACAAGGATTTTGGATAACCTGTTGCCCACTGTAGCTGACCCTGCTTTGAGCAGGGGAGTTGGACTGGACAATCTCCAGAGGTTTTTCCAACCCCCAGTTCTGTGAATCCCTTTATCAGTTATTCTTCTTGCAAAACGACACTGCTTTCATTTCTTTCCCACACAAGTCCTCCTGGAAGCAAATGAAATTGATAATCTTACTTTCTGTAAAAATATTTCAGCACTAAGGCTTGATTTGCATATGGGAGTCACAACACCTGCAATTTACCATTTCCTACTTTAATCACACTTTTATCTTCCTTTTTAGAAAGGGAGTTGTAGTGAAAGTCACAGGTGCTTTCTGAATTTTATGCAAGGAAAAAAAAATCAAAAAGCTGTTCCTCCAGACAGAAAAAGGATTTCTGCTGACAGACTTGGTTCTTCATGAACACTGTAATGCCTGAGCCAGGCAGCAGCTGGATGTTTTTCTTTCAACTATTATTTCCATGTTTGCCAGGAAAAGGTGTAGCATTTCTGCCTGAAACCCTTGAAACCTTCATGTGCAGCTGAAAATGGTTCTGTCCCTTGTAGCAGGGGACAAATTCCATCTTTTAGACTCCTAATATAACTACCCTCTGAATCCTGTTTTCCCACTGACAACAGACATGGGCAATAGAAACAAGGACTCGAGGGACTTTTCCAGTTAAATATGTAAAGGCACAACAAATGTCCTCTTGGTTTTTAAAAGCAAGTAGAGTCAGATGCTCAGATGCTGTGATGCATGAAGAAACTTTAATTTCAGTGGATTTACTAATTAAGTGAATGAAAACAACCCAAAATATTTAAGCTCGGAGAAATAGTAAAAAGAAAGATCATGATGTTCTTTTTCTCGGCCTTAATAGGATTGCTCTTTATGGTCTACTTTCCATGGGAAACCTCAGAGCTCTTGCTGTCTGGTATTCAGTTAAACCTTCTTTTAGCTTTTCTGTTGCCTTAAATGTATCAGCACTAATTTATTGATACTCTGAATAATCAAATTCCTCCTCAAGCCCTCGTGGAGTGTCAAACTTTGCTCTTTTGTGTTTCATCTTGCTGATCCATGTGCTTCAGAAGAGACTGGAGGTGGGATCATTCTGCCCAAATTTAGGTCTCCACAACGTGGATGTCAAGAATTCCTTTGCACTCGGGAAGAGAAGTTGAAAGTTTAAAGTAGACAGTTAAAATAGGTCAGACAAAAGGCTTTCTTCATATGTCTGCTGCTCTCTGTTGACTATATAAAGGGACTTGACAATGAGCTCATGTGTCTCCTGGGTTTCTAAAAGTAGGTGACGTGTCCCAGGTCACTGAGGGGTTGATTTCCCAGCTCTGCTTGTTGCTGGCAAATGTCTCAGTTGACATGAGGAAGGTGTCCCATGGCCAGTGCAACACATTGTGTAGCTGGATTGCTACATTTGGGAACTTTCAGGAGGGAAAGAATAAAATGCATTGAGTTGCACACCTTGTACTGAGAGCCTGAAGAACACAGATAAAGAATCAGTTGCAATAATGAAAGCCACCAAGTTGGTCAGAGGGCTGGAACACCTCTCCTGTGAATTCAGGCTAAAGGAGTTGGGAGTGCTCATCCTGGAGGAGAGAAGGCTCTGGAGAGACCTGAGGGCTTACAAAGGAGCTGGAGAGGGACTTTCCACAAGGGCATGGAGTGATGGGACAAGGGGGAATGGCCTTAAGCAGAAGGAGGGCGGCTGGAGATTAGATTTTAGGAAGAAATTCTTTGCTGATCTTGGTGAGGCACTGGAACAGATTTCCCAGAGAAGCTGTGGCTGCCCCTGGATCCCTTGAAGTGTCCAAGGCCAGGTTGGATGGGGCTTGGAGCAACCTGGGCTAGAGGAAGATGTCCCTGCCCAAGGCAAGGGGTTGGAATGGGATGATTTTTAAGGTCCTTTCTAACCCAATCCATTTGATGATTCTGTGATAATTAACTCGCTCATACATCAGCTACAATGACCACTTACCAAATGTGCCATAAACAGTTCTGGAGTTCCATTTCCCAGGGAGAAAATGGGAGTGACAAGGGAGTGTTCTGTGGGCCAGACCAGCTGGTGACACCTGGGGTATTCCCCTCGCCACCTTCTCACTTTTGCACCCAACAGTTTTCTACCCATGTTTATTCTTCCCAGGGAAACATTCTTCATGTGTTTAGGAAGTACTGGAATAACTATGCATGGAGTGATTGACTCAGTTGATGCTGCACGTTGTCAGAACCTTTCTGACTTCCCCACCTGTGTAGCACCTTGGTCATGGTGCAGGAAAAGGATGTGGTGGGAGGCCCTGGAGTAGACACTGTGGGAAGATGAATTAAGTGATAAATTACCATTTGATCATCAGTGGTCTAAGCCATTGTGGGTCAGCTTTGAAATTTATTGGTTTCCTTTCAAACCACTGGCGCACATCCCGGAGGGCCACAAAAAGGAGCCCAGACCAGATGGTTTATTTTAGGTGAGGTTTCAGCAACAGTTCACAACTGCCTTAGATAGTCACTAAAAATCCTCTTTCATTCATCCAACATGATGCTGTGTCAGAGTTTTACTCGTTATTTGATATGGTGACTTTTTATTCTTTTAAGGAGTGATTTATTACACTTTTTATGCCCCCCTGGGAGCAGACAGATCACACTTGGAAAGGACTCACTGTCTGCTTGTGTTGAAGAGTGACATCACATTGTGCACTTGACACTTGTGGGCTTCTCATGGAGCAACTGTCCTCACCAGCCTCCAGAGTCCCTTTTTAGGCAGGGGAAAGGAATGGGCACTTGCAGCAGAGCAGGTTTTGCCAGAGCTTTTCCAACCTGCCCTTGAAGCATCCAGGATACTTCCATAAAGAATCTGCCGTGGTGTTTACAGTGGACAATTTGAATTCACCTTCATAGGTGACGATATATTTTCTTAAGTCATTCATTGACTGAAACAAGGATTTTTTTTTTCTTTAAATTCTTCTTTCTGTATTTCAGCCATGCTTGAAATAACCCCCTGAACCCATCCTGTTTTAGTAACAATCAACTGATTTTCAGATTCTCAGACACTTCAAAAGCCCTGCTGTTTCACCAGAGACAACTGAAGGTTATTTTGGGGAACTGTATATCCACAACTGAAAGGTGTGTTGGCTACTCTGACTTCACTAATTTTAATTACAGTGGCAGAAGCAGCTAAAACAGCAGCATGAAGCATCAGTATCTCTAATTTCCTAATGATATCACAGGAATTTGGCTACCAGTGACATCAGAAGAAAATACAATAATTCAAGCTTCCCTTCCAAACCCTGTCTTAATATATTTAATTATTTTTCTCAATCCTGAATGGCAATGCTTTATCAACATGGCCTGTATTTTTTCAATGAGTTTATTTTTCTAATAAAGCATAGCTGATAGTACCTGTCTGGGAGATAACTAGGCTTTAATTGATAATAGAGAAAACCAGGACCTGACTGGTAATGCAGATAACTAGGCTTTAATTAATAATAGAGATAATTACCCTTTAATTGGTAGTAGGTGGACTGGGCATGTATGTGTATCATGCATGCTGAGAACTGCTAACAAATAGACAGGTTCAGGTCATAAGTTCACAGAACTGGGAGTTGTTATCACCTAATAAACACTTGAGTCTCTGTGGATGACATGAAGGCCTCAGCCCAGCATTTGATGCAGGTTTCCATGACTACCTTGAAGGGGGAAAAAAAAATGAAGTAGATTCTTTTATTTTCCCTGCAATATGTGAAAGGAAAGCAGCGAAATGGTTTGCAGATGTTCCTGTTGTCTCTTTCAGAAGTTCCTTTGAAACTCAGCTGAAATGGGAGGCAGAAAACGTCTTCACTTTTTAAACCTGCTGAATGCCAGGTTAAAGTAAAACCAGGTCTTCCAAAAACGGAAAGAGTGGATTCTAAAGGTTCTCACTTTAGTCAGGCATCTCCCACCCTTCCACTGCATTTAAAGAATTCAAATAATTCAAATTTCTGATGCGTTACAGTGACAGAACACAAGGACATCATTCAACCTCCACATTCCCTCTGGCCTTTCTGGACTGACCTGCACACAGGAGTGCAAGTGATCAAGAAATAATTTCAAATTTGATGCCTCTGTCTGCTTTTCTCTTGCCTGTGTTAATGGAGTGACTTTCGTTTTCCAGTCCCCACGGCTGAATGTCACCATGGATGTTTGCTGTCCTCCTCAGCTGAGATCTTATCAGTCCCTCATTATTTGATAAACCATCAGAAACACGGTTCAGTAATTAAATGCAGTGCCAGAACAGAGTGGGAGGGGCTGACCAAGTGAGGATGGAGGAAAACACATCAGTTCAGAGTGAATTTTATGAACCACTGTTCTCGAGAAATTTTAGAGGGAGATTAATTTTCCTTTTTTATTTTTTAATTGAAGGACTCTCTCCTTCCTAAATGTCTTGGCAGTATGTCACAGTCACTAAAAAAACTGAGTGTCCTTTGATTGTAAACTTTCTTTTACAAATCAGTTCTTTACAAATCAAAGCAGGACAATGAAAAGAATAAATCCAAATCTTAAAACATCGTCCCTTTCGCTTCCCCCTTCTTTTTTTTTGTTGAATTTGACTCCCAAATCCAACACAGGGGGATCCACCTGAGGTGAGGGACAACTGTGGAATGAAAGATAATGAATATGAAAGTTTACCTCCATGCTAAAAACCTGACTGCAGGTGGAATGAGAGCCCTGTGTCACCAAGGTGTGGAGATCTGAGGGAGGATTGTGTTTCAAACGAGGACAGAACTAATGTCAGGTTGGGAATTCTGTTGATGTCCCGACCACCTGCTCAGCTCCTTGGCAGAGACAAAGCAATGAGATCATAGATGTAAGTCAATCCTATCTTATGATATGGATGAATGTTTACCCTAAGACTGCAGCTCATTCCTCTGCACCCCCAGTTCTGAGCTCTCAAAGAGCTGTGGGGTTTTAACCACTCTGGTCACGGAGTTTGTTACCTGGAGAAATAGTCCTGTCATCCAGACTCCTGAAAAGCCCCCAGACAGCTGTGCTTTTTAGAGACTGCTGAAAATCATGAAGGGTGAATCACAGCTTCAGAAATTAAGCAGGCAGGTCCTTTTTCTGGCTCAGAATAATCCATCCTACCTTCTCCTTTGGGTACAATTTAGATCTTTGCATCTACAGAGCCTGTTC
Organism: Lophotriccus pileatus; assembly: GCA_035583135.1. Taxonomy (NCBI): domain Eukaryota; kingdom Metazoa; phylum Chordata; class Aves; order Passeriformes; family Tyrannidae; genus Lophotriccus; species Lophotriccus pileatus. The sequence continues at coordinate 2,425,815 of JAWWES010000081.1, read as the reverse complement.
CAGTAGTTTCTTTGAGACAAGTTACTGATCACACAGACTTTGGGTGTCCTTTGGCTTTAAATTAGGTGTCCAAAACCATCTGTAACAGCTGCAATGCGCACAGGGGTGGTTAATCTCTAATATGTGCAACTCAGAGTTCAAGTGTTGGGTTCTCTCTTTACTGTCCACCTCTTTCTCATTCTCTTCATGGTTTCCATATTTTTAATACTTTTCCTCCTTTCTTGCAGAGATCTGAGCCTTGAGGTGAAGGCCTCGACCAAAATACCTGCAGAGAGCCTGTGCTTCAGCCCTAATCACGGTGTTAACAAGCAAAACTTGACTGAAGTTAATTAAGAGAGAAGATGGCCTTCACCCAGCAGATCTGCCTCTTCGCTCTCATGTTGTTTCCCATGGTAAGGAAAAATGTTTTTATTTGTATTGTTCTGCTATAAATACCTGTTCTGATGGCCAGGAGTGAAAGATCTTCTGCTGACACCATGTCTGGCTTTATTCTAAATGGGTTGTTCATAGGTTGGGTTAAGGCTTTTCCAACCTCCTTTGTTAATGCAACAGGATTGTGGTCCCTGCTTATCCCGAGATTAGGGCAAGTCTGTTCCTTAAAGGCACTCGTTCACTGTTTTTCTCCAAGATTAAAAATAAAATAAAGTTGTAATTTGAAAAAAAAAAAAATGGGGCTTTTCCTTCAAATCCATGGGTTTAAGAATGTTTTTTTTTCCAGACAGAGGGGCTAAAATTAGAGATTCCTATCAGCCCTGTGAAACCTAAACCTTGGGATATTTCAGGCAGTGCTCTTGGATGCCTCCATTTTCAGAGGACTGATTTTAAGAAACAATACAAATGGCCCTCCTCTAAAGACACTAAAGGCATTCAGAGTAATTGATCACATTTCTGAAGGTATTCAACTCTTTTTGAAGATGTCAGGGATTAATTTTCCCCAGAAGTCTTGCTGTTCCATTAATAACTAGGTCTTAACACATCTGGGGATTGGAACTGTTCCTCTCCACTGCCCCCCTGCACATTGTGGCTGTATCTGACCTCACATAACAGCCATAAAAACACTGAATAAAGATGGGGTTTTTCCCTCTGTAACTGTGAGGAACAGCACACAACCCTTATAATAAACCCATCTTGCATTTCAACTCAGCTCTTTGCCAGCCCATTGATCATAAATGTGCTTTTCATCACTTCCCAGGAAACTCTGCTCAGAGGGATCCTGTGACAAATAGCACCAGGATTCAAATCCTCCATCTCATTTTTATTAATAACCTTCCACAATTTCCATGCAAGTGCTTTCCAATTGCTTAATATGCTGAGATTCTGCACTTTATTGGTCAGGTATTTGAAAGCATTCTTGACATTTATTTAGTTTTATTTTTTAAATAACAATTTAATATGGTAGTGATGTGACCAGAGCATCTTTTGGGAGTTTTTACAGAGATTCTTGCTCGTGTGTGCCCATTGTGTGACCTGTCTTTCACAATGTCACCACACGGGGTGAAAGTATCTTTACTTTGGCACACAAAAATACTTTTTTTTTTCCTTTTGGGGTCTTATTTAAGGCAACTCTATTTAACTGAAAATCTGAAATGTGACATAATTCAACTGAATTCTGTAGAACAGGGTTGGGACTGTAGTATACCCGTGTTCATCCAAATAACATAATCCCCATGTGAACATCCTGACTATAAAATGTTACTGAAATTCAGATGCTGGTTTGTTTGTTTGCTTGTTTGTTTTAACATACATTAGATTATTTAAACACACCTTGTTGCTTCTGGTTTGAGACCCAGAAATAACAACTGCCATGTCTCAGTGTCTCAGGAATTCCCATCTTCCAGCTAATCCTGGCACAGCCTCAGTGTTTCCTCACATGCAAGTGCTGCTGAGACGTGTCCTGCACTCTAGAGAAACTGGAAAGCTGGAATTCCTGGGTTTCCCAGCATGTTTTTTCAGACTGGAACAAAATCACTTAAGTGATCACACGAATGGAAAAGCAAAAGATGTTTTTTGTTACAAGGATTTTGAACGTTTCAAGATTTTCGGTGCTCAGCTTGAGGCAGCCAAAAGGTGTCTTCTCATTTAGAGGCGAGCAGTTTTTAATTAAGGGAAATAAATGAACGTATCTCCAGAGCTTTCATGTGCATGACCTTCCTGGCAGACGGAGAAGGACAGCAAGTTTCCAGTTGTTAATGTTTCAGGACATAGCTGTGGTTGCTGAGCTGGATAATTAGTGATCAGCTCCAGCTTTTGGAAAGCACAGTTCTTTAATGAAATACTGTGCAGCAAACCAGAGTTAATGAGAAGAAACGTGCTTTTATATGCAGTGTTTATGATCTTATTTATGTGATTTTATTCCAGTCTTTTGCAGCAATCCAGACACTAAAGTTAAGCTTTTACCACGCGTCAGTTTGTGTGTTTGCGCACACGTTCCTTTGGTCAGTGAAGAGACTTAAGCCAAGGACAGAGATTTTACCATAATTTGTGTGCAAAATTATACTATTTAATTCTCTACATTTCTTTTGGCGGACCCAATTTGAGGAATGATATCACGTTATTTATGTTTCTCCCCTTGCTGTGGCTCTTTTGCAATACTTGTGGCGATTGTGGCACAGATTTTCTCTCCAAACCACCTCTAACATGCTGTGCCAATGACCTCAAATTGGTACTTGCCTGTCGTGCAGATTTGCAGATTTTCTACCAAGGGAGTGGATGGGAATTAAAAAAAAAGTCACCCTCAAGGAGAGCTCCTGTTCTTAAATGTTGGGATTGATCCTCATTTCGTGGCACCTGCCTCCATTCCTCAAAGTGGCTGCAATAGCTCCTGGATCTGTTGGATGTGCAGGTTTTGGATTTACCAACAGTCCCCATTTTACCCACAGAAAATCAACCCCCTCCCCCCCAGACTGATTCCCACACCCATAAACAGGACAAGAAAAAGCAAAAAAAAAAAGGGACAAAGTATTAATGGGAAGTTCTAGGTGGCTTCAAATACAGACTCAGACCAGACAACAAGGAAATAAAATGCCAAGATATATTTAGGAATGTGCACGTTAAGCCAATTCAAACTGTCAGAGGCTAAGGGTGCTTTGATTTTTCCTGTGTTTAACAGGTTGTTCTGTATTGGCCTATTAAAGGTATTCCACTTTATGACTCACTTGGGATTGAAAACAGCTCCTAGGCCTTTTAGAAGAATTCTTGAGCTTTATTTTTTCTCCCCATTTTAAGTGTTTTCTCAGATTTAAATGCCAGTGTTGCCATTTCAGCTGATTTTAACCCATTTCTGTTAGTTGGGCCGCTCCTTCTCAGTCACTCTCATTCTTTTCTTCGCTTTGGATGAAGCTCTGAGCAACCTGGTCTAGTGGAATGGCTTGGGGTTTTTATTATTGGAAAATATAACAAAAGTCATCATAAAATTATTGAGGAGAAAGGATCCTAAACCATCCTTCCTTTTTCTGCTTCCAAATGCACTTGAGAAACAATGAATTTCATGACTCACAAAGTTGGCTTAGTGTATGAACTGAATTTTAAATGTAACTGCAATGCAGGTGTTCTAACTGTCTGGATAATTCAATCACATGTATTTCCTTCACCTAATATATAGAATTTCTTGTGGATGCATTTTTAATGGAGTTAAGCTTAAAGAGCAGACTATTCTTTGTGATGCTTCTTTAACTGGGAAACAGTTCAGTGACTTGCTTTTAGAAAAAAAAAGATATTAAAAAGCAAAGGTGTAGGTGATGCTTCTTGTGTACCAACATGGGATTGTGACCCCTGTGTGACAGTCAGGTGGGCAAACCCAGATTTGGATGCATCTCACAGAGCAGAGAACGAAACCTTGGTCTGATGATGTTTAAGCAGCTCCTGAAGAGGTGAAGAGAGATCTGTTTGCTCAGCCCCTGTTTGCTGAAGGGGGTGATATTTCTCAAGCTTTTAAGGCTGTGTATGGGCTGCAGAGCTGAGAACTCTCTGTTATTCACCTGTAGCTGTCACTTGCAGTGCCAGGCTATGTCCAAATATCTACATTTCAGCCTCTGTCGTTTTTAAAAGGTGAAACAGGGTGTATCTGGACACAATATTCTACTAGTTCCTCTCTAACCCTGCAATGTTTTTAGTGCATTTCCTGCTGCAGCCCAAATGTGAGGCTCCTCAGGCTCCAGCAGAGATTTCTGGCTTGATCCCTGCTCTTTAAGGAAACTGTTTTTGCCATGCAGGACTTAACAGGAGAGCTTTTAATGAGTTTATCTGCCTGGTGATTTGTAGCATCTCATAACCCTATTAGAGAAGTCAAGCTCTCTGTAGGACTGCAGGTGTCCCTAACACAGTGCACAGTTGCATGGAACTTCCCTGTTATTTATGGAATGAAAATATCAATATGTACCAATATAGTCAGGGAACTGCTGGGAATGTTCTCCATAGGAGATAAAAACTCAGCTGACCAAGACATTAATTCTGCCAGAGCTTTTCTTTTTTTAATATGAGGAGCAATCAGCTTTTAAGGTTTTTAAAAAGCCTTGTTTAAAATAGAAAAATGAAGTCTCAGAATGTCTAACAGTGGGTAAAGTAGATTCAAAGAGAAGGCTCAGAGTTTTTGGTGTATTACAAAAAGCACCTGAGACAATCAGTGTCTCAAGAACCACAAGGTCCTGATACCCACCAGTTTCAAGTGCGTTTCAGAGGCACAAAAATTAGGATCTGATGTTGTTATCCTGACAGCTGGGTGGGATGGATATTACAGAGAGGGAGAGAGTGACAGATCCCTCAGGGTGAGATCTCCACCTGAAACATCTACAAGTCAATGTGTTGGGTTTTTTTTTTCCTGAGAAAGCTCAGCGTGTTTACACTCCTGTCCAAGATGCCCAGAGGTGATGAGAGACCCTGATGTTGTGTTGGTGCTCTGTGGAACTTGTAATCTCCCACTGGGCACATCAGGTGTCAGTTGTGGCTATTGCAGGAGACAAAGAAAGACACCTCCTTAAAATGTTTTTCATGGAATCACAGGATCACAGAATGGTTTGGGTTGGAAGGGACCTTGAAGACCATCTCGTTCCAACCCTCTGCCATGGGCAGGGACACCTTCCACTGGACCAGGTTACTCACAGAGCTGCATCCAACATGGTCTGGAAAGTTTCTTAACCTATTAAGCACAAAAATGAACGACAGCCAAAAAACCTCCACCCTAGAAATACAGTGTTCTACCAGCATGTGGTTCTATGCACAAACCTGCAACTTTCCCTCTTCAGGCAGGCAAGATATGTAGGTTTCAGAAAGGCAAGGCAGCAGGTGACAAAGCAGAAAACAGTTGCCCTCCATTCCATAAATGTGTTCACCTTTTTGCCCTCTGGTAGCAACAATAGTTTCTGTGACAGGCCAATAGCATGATGACAGCCCTGATTTAAGGACATTAATATGATTTATTTTTTTTCCCTGCTGGTTTTGTATTCATGAGCTTGGAGGAGGGTTGGACGAGCGGGAAGACAACAAACTGGGAAATAAAAAGAGTTCTCAAAAAAAGAGCCTGTTAAAAAAAAAATAAAAGAGGCAAACCAAGTAAAATTAGAATCAGTGATTTTTTTTTTTCATGTTGCTCAGCTATTAAGATCCAGCTCCTGGAGGGATATTATTCATGTCTTCAGCAAATGTGCTGCTGGGCTGCTCTGCCTGGGGTTTGCTGAGTCAGCAGCCCAAGAGGATTTCCTGTGGAGTCAGCTTGAAGAGATAACTGTGATAACTGCAGAACTAAAGCTGTATACAAAGAAGGGGAAAATGGGAGGAAAAAGGCAGGAAGAGAGGGGGGAAATATCTAAACCCCCCACATCTATAGCACTGTTTCACTATGAGGGATTTGGTCTTTTATACACCATCCTGCCCCTCTCGTCACAGCTGCAATAAAACAGGTTTTTCCCAAACCCAAATAAGCTCCACTGCTTCTCAGAGGGAATGTACATCCTATGGCAAGAACTGGGGCATCCCTGAGGATCCAAATGCTGAAAGCCTGTGTGAGGGAGGATATGGGATCAGTGCTTGCCCCAGGGTTGCACAGCACAAACCCCTCCAGATGAGCCATCCAGCAGTAGCCACAGGTTGGGCAGTTGATCCAAGGCAGAGCATATTGTGCCTAAAGGGGCTTCCAGGGCTTCTTTTCCAAAGCAGTGGACACAAGGCCATTTAATCAAGGTCTCTGAGGCCCATTTAAAAGTGTTTTTCAACCACAAAGCCGAAGTGCTGCTGTCCCTGCAGCACCCAAGGGCACAGAACCCAGCTCGGCAAACCCCTCTCTGCCTCCCTGGGCAAAGGGTGTGAACGCCTCCCTCCAGGGCAGCTTGTGCTCAAGATCCTGCAAAGTTCTCTCAGATTTATTTTCTCCATGTGGAAGCCACTTGGAATTGTGGGTTTTGGAGGTATGGAATCCCTTCTGTGCTAGAATATGATGATGTCTGTGCTACATTTATTCCATGCCATATAAAGCGGGTTTTACCCTAAGCTGAGAACACGACTGAGTGGGACCTGCCTCTGGTCTTTCCTGTACAGGTAGGAGCTGAGCTGTGAACCTAAATAAGTCAGGAAAGGTACTTAGGGCAATATTTAGCCACCTAAATGCTGGATGTCCAACCCAAATCATGGAATGGTTTGGGTTGGAAGGGACCTTAAAGATCCTCCAGTTCCAACAAGTTTAGTTTCCACTATCCCAGGTTGCTCCAAGCCCTGTCCAACTTGGCCTTGGACACTTCCAGGGATGGAGAATCCACAGTTTCTCTGGGCAGCCTGTGCCAGGGCCTCAGATTAAGATATTTATCTATATTATCATGTAATCATGATTCTTCTGTGCTCAGTGTCAAGGGAAGGACACCTCTAGATATTGGGATAACCCATCCTAAATCCCCGTGACTGCAGTGTCCTCAAAAACTAACTTAGAGTAGATTTGGCTTCTTTAGCTTTGGGAAACTCATTTTTATTGAGCTGTGTGGGGCATTCTGTGAATGTTGTGTGGATCATGAAGTGATGACAGACTTTTGCCCAATTGATTATCTTGTGACTCATCTTTGGAGGGTGGTTTGTGAGGTCATCCCAAAAAATGCTGTTCACTTCCTCTCCTGGAACCCATTTTTTTAAAATCCAATATTAAATACGTGTTCCTTTATGGGTGAGAGCAGAAGCCAGTGGATCTTCGTGCCTGTAGTAAAGAAAAATGACAAATGCACCCATTAAATACTTCAGGATTTTAAAATAAAATAAAAAAAAAAAGAGGAAAAAAGATCCACTTTAAAGAAAACAGGAAAAATATGTTCCCCACAGAATAACATGCTAAAAATATTTGGTGGTACTTTTAATAGAATTATACTTTCTAGTCAAGTTCAAAGAGTCCAATCTCAATTTGAACCCCTTTTTTTCGTACAGTCTAAGATTTCTAGATTTTTTTTTTCAAAGAAGACAAAATATGGAAAAGGAGCACTTTAAAACTCCTCACTCTTTCTAAAAAATGAACAAATTACAGCCTCTTGCAGGAGATTTTTGGTATCAATACAGTTTAGACTGTAAATATAATCAACATTTTGAAGGAAAATAGTCTCAATGGACATTTTTCAACCAGATTTCATTTTTGGGGGGGCAGTTTAATGATTTCATTCAGTGCCCAACCTCCTTGTTGCAATATACTTTATATCTGCACAAGTTTTCAATTCTGTTGAGGGTTTCAAAATGGTGAAGTTTTTTTACTGTCCCTGACTTTCCCCATTACACATTTCTGCAGTGTTCTTCTCTTGCTCAGTAGGCATCTCTTGGAGTGCAAAATTCTTATTAATTCCCTGAGAGCTTTAGTAAATAAGAAGAAAACCCTTCAGCTGCTTTGTATTCGCTCCTTTGAACGAGATCCTTTGCTCCATCTCAGCTTCTGTGGCCAAAGTGTTTTATGCAGGGGTTATTTAGGCTAAATATAGGCTGTTGATTTGGTTTGAAGACCCCTGAAACAATTTGTCAGTCATTTGAGCTACTGATATGTGCACATTTGGGAAGGCAAAATATAGAGATTTTAATTTATTGTTAATTATTCTTCCCTGATAACCACATCTGAGCATACCACATATTTATCTTGGAACTCTTTTGGACCTTTACTTTGGCTTTCCTTGGCAAGATAACTTATGCAAAATCTGTCTCGGATAAGATTAGAGATACACTAAAGCTCAAGGGTATAAAGTTGTTTTTCCTTCCTCACAGATATTAAAATGTTCATTTTCTTTTTTCCTGCTGCCCCCTGGCTGAGTTGGTTTTAGTTATTAGATCTCTGTTAGCCACTTATGGTAATTTCCTCCATTACTTAGAAAACATAACAAAACACTTGACATGTTTGCACTGCAACAGGAATTAAACTCTCAGGCAGTTTCACTCCAAGCCACTCCATTTTAGTTCCTCTTCCAGCAACATCAATGGGCAAAATCTAAACCTTTTTTTCATCATCTGTTGTGTTTTATGTCTGAACTAATGAAGGAGCACCAGGTGAACAAACTGCAGGCTGATTTAAAATCACTGCTGACTCTCACTGAATATTTTCGGTCTAAAATTTGACAGAAGGTCCATATGCTCAGACAAGTTACTTTTCTAACAGTTTCACGTGAATGTTTAGGCAAATGCAGGGATTTTGTTCATTCCTTACAGAAAAATAAGAACTTCAACATCATCTCAGGCTGTGCTAGGCAGCAGAGTATCCAAACTGGAGCTCATGTTAGGACAAGGGCTTGTAGGATAGAAAAAGAGGGAATGGCTTTAAACTGAAACAGGGAAGCTTTGGATTAGATATTAGGAATAAATTCTTCCCTGGGAGGGTGGGGAGACCCTGGACAGGGTTAAAATGAGCTATTTTTAAAGTTCCTTTCCAACCCAAAGCATTCTAGGATTCTGTGATCTGGGAGACACTACTCCATGTGGTCAGTGGTTAAAGACCTGTGCTACTGCTCAAAAAACACAGCAGGTTTATTTTAATTTTCTTAATCTAGCAGCTAATCCAGGTGTCTGGCAACTCAGGATCACTGGCAGTTTTAGCAGTAACCTAAGGTAGGAGAGCTGGAAGGTGAAATGTTCTTACTGACCCCATTTAGTGCTTGATTTGAGCAGCTGCAGCTTCTTGTTTCTCAGTTCTGTCTGTGTCAAAGACCAGCTGACCTGCCCCTAAAAGATGTGGAAAAGATGAATCCACTCCATGCTGAGGATGGTCAGGTGTTAGTGATGGTTTCTAACCAGATGTGTGAGATATGAGAGGTTGGGTTTGCCTCATTTTTGGAGGAGCACCTGGTGCTGAGCTGCTTGGAGATCTGCCCAGGGTCAAGGAGCTCTGTTTGACCCTCGGCTTTCAGGCATCCTGATCTTCCTAACTTCTAAAAAAAAAGACAAATTTTGCAGCTCAAAGCATACCAAATTTCATCAGTGAGATCTGAGGCAGACGTGCCTTGGGGCCATCACTTCACGGTGCTGATCTGACGATCAAACATTCTGGTTTTCTGCCCTTGCTCTCGCTCTTCTTTGAGCACAACCCGGTGTCTGAATTATTCACACCCACAAAACCCATGTTCAGGAATGGGACCTGCTCCAGCAACCAGGGATGCCCCTGGGTGTTTTGGAAAAGTACAGGTAGGCACGGCCCAGGAATGAGATGGTGTCTCCTGATTTTCTGACATGGATATTTGTAACGCCCAAACCTCCATCGGATGAACACCTTCACTTTTGCATCGACATAATTATTCCTCCTCTACTTCACAGCAGTTTATTTGTTCTATTTGTCCAGCAGTTTGGCAGCTATATTTTAATATTTTAGGGATTTTTTTTTTCCCCTGTGAATTAAAACCGTAGATGGGTACCAGAAATGAGAAAGTTTGTTTTCCTTCGGTTTTCACACTGTTAAAAACATTAATTCTGCAGCTGTTTAATTAGGCTGCAGAAAGGTGGAAATTCAGTTTTTCTCCCTTTTGAATCTGTGGATTTTTTCCTGCATCTCTGTTAATGAAATCCAAAAAAACACCTTGTGAATGACAGTCGATATTTAAAGGGCAGGTCACCCTGTACTGAGGTCGGCTCCCACTACACGGCGCTGCTTCCAAAGGGAGGCTTGGGGTTGTTGAGCAATGGGAGGTGGAAATCCTCCAGCTGTGTTCATGGATTTGGGAAAAAAAACAAACACCAGGCAGCTGCAGAAGCTGTCAGAAGTCATTGTAAAATAACACCTTTAAAAAAGGGGAAGAATTAAATCCAGTTTAATGTAATGTACAGGGGGAAAAAAGGGATTTGACAGGGTTGTATATGAATGACATTAATGTAAAAATTGTGTCCTCACTACATTCTGAGGGGGCTTTTTATGTGTGAATATGCAAAATATTTATCTGTTGTCCAAGGTATTTGATCCTGAGGATCAAATAAATGTCAGATAACTTATATTAGAATCACCCAGAACAACCCATGAGGGACAATATAAAAGAGATTTCACCAGTTTTGCTTTCAAATCTTTATTGAGCCTAAGCCTGACAGCAATTTGCTCTCCTGGCAGAGGAATCCCTTCTCTGTTTCTCTCTCCAGTGTGTATTATACATACGGTATTTACATGTGTTAATGTTTTCTTCTGATAGCAGGGAAATCAAAGCAGCCAGAATAGCTGCTCCCATTTCTGATCCTATCATTCTCCAAGGAAAATGAAACCACCTTCTTTCTATTAACCTCAGTCTGAACCAAATTAGAACATCACTGCAATTTAATGTTACCATTTCAAAGGCTTCAAAATTATATTCTTCTTTTTTTTTTTCTTTTTTTCTTTTTAATGTTACAATTCAGAAATAAGTGGAGAGGTTTTTGCATTATTTTATTCCACTGCACGTGGATGACTCTGGGATGGACAATAATCACACAGTCATAGAATCATGGAATGGTTTGGAAGGGAACTTAAAAAACAGGTCATTCCAACACCCTACCATGGGCAGGGACACCTTCCACTAGCCCAGGTTGCTCCAAGCCCTGCCCAACCTGGCCTTGGACAATTCCAGGGATCCAGGGATCCAGGGACAGCCACAGCTTCTCTGGGCAACCTGTGCCAGGGCCTCCCCACCCTCACAAGGAACTATTTCTTCCCAATATTTAACCCTGCCCTCTTTCGCTTTGAACCCATTCCCTCTTTTCCTGTCTCTCCATGCCCTTGTCCCCAGTCCCTCTCCAGCTCTCTTGGAGCCCCTTAAGGCACTGGAAGACCTTCTAAGATCACTAAGATCTCCTTGAAGCCTTCACTTCTCTGGGCTAAACAACCCCAGCTCTCTCAGCTTGGGCCTAAAACTCCCTGAGAAGTCAAAACAGTGTCCATGGTGAGACTGGCTTTTGTTTCTGTAACTGGAAGCAAAACAGCAGAAGAAAAATTAATGTCTGGATCTGAGAGCAGGGAGGTGAAAATAGAGCTGTTAAGGTTAATAACTGAGAACTCCTGGCCACTTCAGGTCCTGGGCAGGAACTGAGCAACAACCTTTCCTGAGGCCTTTGGTTCACTGGGAATAGCATCAAGGGAGAGACAGGGCATGAACTCATGGTTATCATGCCAGGCAAGGCAGGTTCCTGAGGTGGGCTTGCACTCATTGGGTGGCTCTCACCAGCCACCACTGATAAAGAGGCAAAATTTGGCTTCTCATGCTGGGGTGAACGCTGTGTAAAGAGGCATCAAGACACGGGAATCTGGGATGGCTGAAGATTTCAGAACCAGGGATCAGTGAGGTTATGATGTGGTTGGATATTAGAAAAAGGTTCTTCACCCAGAGGGTGTTTGGGCACTGGAATAGGTGTCCCAGGGAAGTGGTGGTGGCACCAAGTCTGGCAGTGTTCAAGAAGTGTTTGGACAACACTCTCAGGCACATGGTGGGATTTTTGGGCTTGTCCTATGCTAAGCCAGGAGTTGGACTGGGTGATCCTTTTGAGTCCCTCCCAACTCAGAATACTCTGTGATCTGTGATCCAGTGTCACAGATGAAACAGGATCCAGCATTTTCAAGCTCAAATAATTTCAAGCTTAAATTAACCTCCCTTAGTCAACAGACAAGGACCTCTTTAATATGGAATGCACAAATACCCCAGCAGAACCCTCACTTATTTCTCCAGGTTACTTTTATTGACACTTCTACACATTTACCACATTAAATTTGATAAGAGAGGTTTGAATGTATTGTTATCTGTAGTACAGAGTTCTAACCACGTATGCTTGGGCTCTAAGGCCTTTTTTTTCTTCTTTTTCATAAAAAAAAAAAGAAGAATTATCCCCTGTTTAAATATGCAAAAGATTCTGAATCCAGAAGTCTGTGCCCTGCTGAGGTGACTGGCTTAACTCTTCAGGTGCCTGCTGTGTCTTGGTGGAGCTGAGAACAACAGCAGTTGTACCATCAGGATGATAAAATGCACCCTGAATTTGTCCTTGTTTGGTAATATATCTCTTATCCGAGCAAATTCCTCCAGAGCAGTGGAGTAGAAAATGCTGGAGCAGAATCTGGGTCATGACAAGACTCTGATAGTGCAGACCTGTGGCTTATCTGTCGGGGTCTGCACTGCATCCAAGTCCTGCTGGTTTGCTTGGAATGGAGTCACCCTTTAAGGGGGAGATCTGTTGGAAGCAGAAGACCATCTCTATCCCTGAGTGTTGTCCCTCCTTAAATCCAACCCTCCCCTGCAGAGATATAAGAGTAAAATAGGGTTTTGAGCTCCCTTCTGCAATCTGGCACTGTGTTTGGTCGTTTCAGTTTGTTTTCTAGTAATTTTGCAGTTATTTTGTAACACCTTGTATTTATGATCTTCTTGAAAACCTACTTGAGGTTCATGATGTGTCCCACCTGCCTCCTACACTGTGGTTGTGTCATAGACAGTCTCCGTATCTTCTCTATCCTTACACCACATGAAGCAAAACATTTGGATAAGGAGTCACACACAGGGATAGGAAACCCACTTTTGGCAGGATTAAGTAATTATCTTAATAATCTACATTCTTGCGTCATGGTTCATCAGAACTTTGAATTATGGTTTATAATGGCAGAGCCTTCTTGATACAGAAACTAGTAAGTAATAATAATAATAATAACACATAAAATGCTAGAAAAGGGGGGAAAAAAACCCAGGAGGAACTTCAGAAAGGAGAAAGAGAGAACTGTATATGTAACACATCTGCAGCCACAACTGCTCACAAGTATGTTGCTCCATGCCAGTCCAACTTCTTTATACAGTGTGTTGCCCTTCCAAAACCTCTGCTTTTGGGGATCCCCTCCCACAGCACTGTGAAAACAAAATAAAATTGAAAATCAGGAGTGTTCAGGGCTGGTTTCTCATGGGGAAGATTCTCTAGGGTGTCAGAAGGCTCCAGTTGGCCCACTGTTGGTGGGTATTTATGGCTGAACGCCCTGCCCAGTGCTGTGGCCCTGAGGCTTCATCCAGCACTGCTGATTCCTTTCTTTGCTGTCCTTCCACGGAGTTCTTGCTCTTGACTCCTCACAAAATAGATTGAGGTGGGTGGGTCTGGACTTTTTCCAGCGTGTAAAAAGAAAACCCCTCCACATGTCACAGCTCAGCTGAGCTGTTGTGGAGCTTGATTCTCGTGACTGAAGGATGGAATTGGGTGTGATCGTGTTTCCCTTCCTCTCAAGCTCCCGTGAAAATGCCAATTATTGCTGTTTCATTTTTATTGTGTCTAATACGTGGCTCCCTGCTGACTGTGAGCCTGGGCATGTGCTTCTCTTTTATGGCATCTTCGAAGGAATGACGTGCTTTTATTGTTCCTTTGAAATATCAGGGGTGGGGAATTGAGGTCCAGGATTGCTCTCCATCACCTGTTCACTGCATGTCCCTGAGTGGGGCACATTTATGCTGCATTCAAATCCCAATCCCTCGCTCAGAGCTGCATGTTCTCAGGTTCTGAAGATGTAATATATATTGTTTATGTATAAATACAGATAATATGAGTAGAAGTTAGAGGGTTAAAGACAAATCTGCCGCTGTAAGTCATTGTTGTCAATATGCACTAGCAAAGGAATGGAATAATTTCATGGGACAAATATCACGCAACAAGTGATGAGTCTTCTGACGTTCACTGGTGTCCTGAGCCCTGTTAAACAGGGACCATTTTTAAGCTTACAGATGCCCAAGACAGAAACATTACACGTGGTTAGATTGCTATAAATTACAAACACACCAAACACCCTCTGCTACACCAGTGCAGGGATTTGGTGGTGGAACTGATCACCCCTCTGGCAGTGATTTATCCCAGGGCTTAGTTATTCGCTCATGGTATAACTGTGCCTCACCAGGGATTTTGTGTTCTGAGAACTACATTTAAGTGGTCCTGTTAAAGAGTTATTGGCAGATATTTAAATACTCTGATCAGCCACTATTAAACCACCTGCCTGGTGACAGCTCAATACTCCTGCTGGCCTATCTGGGGTGCTAAAGGTGGAAAAACAAGGCACAGATAAGAATTTCCAAGAAGTAGGATAAGGATGGGATTCATCAGTGCTGTATCTACAGCCACGCAAGTCACCTTGGGCTCTCAGTTTTGTTTCTAGTAAGAAACAAACACTGACACTGCAAGTCTCTCTCCACACTTTTTTTTTCACCCTGATAATTTTAAATTATTAGTATTGATCAACACCCAGTGTCCAAAACATTAACTGGCTGTGAGAGGAGTTGTCTGCTGGTGCTTTTAAGCAGAACCACATGGATACAATCCTAAACACACAGATAAGGTGCCCATCAATAGGCAGACAATCATAAAAATAGGAACTTCTGTTTCATCAGATCACCTAATAAAAGCCGCATTAGTATCACTCTCTGTGGTATAAACCCAGACTGAAGGATCAGAGTGGCTAAGAACTTTACACTGGAAAAAATGGAATTTTCTGTTGTATGCAAAACTCAGTTATTTCAATACCTTTTGACCTCCTGCAGGAGTATGTTCATGTATCTTTTTTCTTTTTCTTTTTCTTTTTCTTTTTCTTTTTCTTTTTCTTTTTCTTTTTCTTTTTCTTTTTCTTTTTCTTTTTCTTCTTTTCCTTTTTCTTTTTTTCTTTTCCTTTTTTCTTTTTCCTTCCCTTTCCCTCCCCTTTTCTTTTCCCTTTCCTTTCCTTTTCCCTTTCCTTTTCTCTTTCCTATGATTCTTCAATTGATCAGTGCAACATTTGATAGCATATTTTGCATTTGTATCACTGTTCAGTGGTTGGGAATGTGGCCAACACATGGAAAGACAGATCCATATGGAAAAACAAATCCATATCATACTCTTTGCAGTCACAATTTGGGATGTCAGGTTTATTGAGAAGGCAACTCTAGGCTCAGCCTTTTGAGCAAAGATTTGATTCCTTTGGGATTTGAGAGGAGCGATTTTAGTTGTGAGTTGGCTTTTTTTTCCCTTCCACTTTGGCACAGTCTCTAAACCAATGTCTCCGACCACTGAAAGGACAGGGAGGGAAATCGAGAATAAGTTCAAGCACTCCCAATTAGCACTGTTGTAATGAGCTTTTTGCCTCTGTTCTTCAGTGTTCTCCCCACTCCCAGAGCCCCTTTGGGGAATATTAGAGTAAGAGCTGGAGCACGAAGCACTTGCTGGAGCCGCCAGCGGGGAGGAGAGAAAGCGAAGGACGTGTGTGATGGTTGAGGGCAAATAGCTTTAATTTAATTAGTAGATTAATTAAAGCTTTCTCCCTTGGGTAGGGTATATGTGTGTGCATGTGGCAAGTGTCTCTGCAGGCTCCTGTAGCTGTTCATCACGAGGTTCTGTTCCAAGTGTGACTCAGATGGGGTTTCTATTGAACTTGCCGGGAGCCGGCACAAAACAAATTTCCTGCCTGAGACCCCTTCTCTTCAGGGTTTTGTTTAAATGTAATGAAGTATAAATGGGCAAATAATAACAAGTAATAACAGGGAGCCCTGCTTTGCAAATGAATGTGGCACCCAGCAGCACGAGGACTGCAGAACTCCAAAGGGCTGCTCTGTTTCCCGACGTCCCCGCAGTGAGAGAGGTCCTACGTCAGCACAGACTCCCTCAGCCTTCGCTCAGTGAGACTCATCAAAATGTCTTTTCATTGTGAGAAATCATTCAGGAATTCCTAGCAGCCTTCCCTCTGCACACTTTACACAGGTCCTGAGGAAAGTAGACAAGGCCAGCAGTGTCTGGACTCTATTAATCAGGATCTCATCAATAGATACAGGGAAATGTTTATCCCTCCCCACTTAACGCTTCCTGGACCATTTCTAGAATCCTGGAATGGTTTGGGTTGAAAGAGACCTTTTACCTGGAGAAACTTTTGGGGCAATGTAGTAGCAGCCTGACAGTATCTATGAGGAGATCACTGGGAGGAAAGAGCCAGGCTTTTCTCCATGGTGTGTGCCAGGAGAACAACAGACTATGGCCATATGCTGAAACAAGTAAGGTTCATATTAAAAAGAAACCTTTTTTTTACCCTGAGGGCAGGTGAGCAGTGGTGTAAGTTGCACAGAGGCTGTGCAGCCTTCCTTCTGATCCTCTTTCCAGTAGAAGGTTGATTTCCAGGACTACTTTAAACAGGGCAGGGAAGTGGAACTGGATGATCTTTAAATTCCCTTCCAACCCATTTAACGATTCTACGACTCTACAAAAAGCCATTTAAGGCAAACTCTAAACCGAGTTTACCCCATGTTGTGTAACACATCTTTTGCCCAGCATTCACTTCAGAAGCATCCACTGAGGGAAGGGAACTGTTGATTATTCTGCAGCTGTTTTTATTCTGCAGTGAGCATTGCACCTCTCCAGGAACCATCAGTGTTGGTAAGGTCAGCGTATCTTAAATTCGTGTCAGCCACTTAGAAAGGGATCAGTGCCTTTCCTTGACAATGTGTTCTGCTAGTGGGTTTTTTTTCCTGCACAGTTTGCTTAAGGCTTGGTGTCCAAACTATACAGCGGAATTGTACAACTGTGCCTGAGTCTGAATAAGTTCCTAATCACTTTACCCTTTCACTTAGTCTGAAGTGTTTGGAAATTACAGCGGGTTGGGTGCCATTTACACGGGAAGACAAAAACGCCATCAAGTGACAACCCAAGACCTTTCTGGGGACAACAATTGGTTTGACTGCCAAGCCAGTGCTGGGGGGCCCAGCGGTGATGCAAATCAGTTCTGAAAAAATCCAGATAATCAGAGCTCCTTCCCGAACACCTCTATTTTTAACACAGCCTTTTGCAAGTCTTGGCCCTGGTTTTTTGACCAGTTGAATCATTGCTTGGTAAGAACAGGGATTAAATCTGGCAATGCTGTTGCCATGGCAAAGGGAGCTTCTCTTGGCAGTGCTCACAGCATAATGTGCCATTTTTTTAAGCTAACTTTTCAGAAGTGAAAGTCATAATAGAATTAGTAAAATGTGTAATTCAGCTTGCAGTGAGTGATCTAACATACCCAGTGGGTTAAACTCCTCTCTCTCATTACTTTAAGAGACAACACTAAGGCAACAGGTGAATCAGACTCTATGTTGATGTAAATCAGTGTACATGAAGGATTTAATGAAGTTTTATTGTTGTTTCTTATCTTTCCTTCTTTATCTCTCATTTTCATGGTGCCTGACATGACATATCCTGAATGGAGTGGAAATGCTCCCATTCACTTGACTAAAAAAAAAACCAAAACAAAACAAAAAACCCTCAGCATTTTACAGACTTAACACACAGATGCAGAAGAGGAAAGAACAGCCTGAATTGCTGTGTCTGGTCTGGTCTTTGTAGAAATGAAAATGCCAAGTGAATGCCCTGTTCACTATCACATCATTACTATGACTTCAAAGCATGTTTTCTGATCCTGGAGTTTCTCAAGAATCCTGGTGACTTTTCTCACTTCTCTAGATCCACTGAATTAACCTGTGGAGAGAAATCATGTTTTATAGTAGTCATGAGTATTCTTATTGAGGATAAAATAAGCAAATCAGTATTTCTTGAATAACTGAATGTTGTCAAAGACGGTTCAGGTTTCTTGGCTGGACTGTTCTGTGCTGTCAGCTCACAGGATTATTAATTTTGATGACACTTTTGATGACACTGAAGGCTCATGCAAGAAGCAGCAACTGGAGGTCCAGTGAGATACCCTGAGGCACTTCAAACAGTCTGGACAAACGTCTTCGACTTCTGACCTGCTCACTTTGGATTTAGCTCTTTGCTATGTTTGAAATACTGGAAACAAAACAAGAAGGTCTGGAAGCAGCACAGATGTGTTCACCTGCTTCTCTTCTCGGGTTTATGTCTTAACAATGGCTTTCTTAATGGAACAGATCACAATAAAGCAGAACCCTGAGAGTATATTAAAGTCAATGCAATATATAGACTGTAATTTAATGTGCTTGTTATTAACGTTACCATGATGTCAAGGGAACAGTGAAGAGTTAAGTACTACAAATTACACACAGCATATGCCAGTTTATGTTTTTAGTGGCCATCTTAATAAAAACAAAGGAATTAAAAATGAAAGCTCTGAATTTGTTGTAGTGTCCCAGCCAGCTGTTTTTGTCTTTTTGTGTTCTCTCAGAACTAAACAGACATTGATTATCTTTGCTGTCTTTGTATCTAAACAAATAAACGCCTTTTCTGAACTGATGTGAGTCAAAATCTTTCACTCCATGGAGAGCAATAAGTTGTTCAAAAAACGTGAATTTCATGCGCCGTCAACTTGGTTTCTTGATTTTTTTCTAGTACGTGTCAAAATACTCTTTAACTGCTCCTATCACTGATATCTTCTGGGAAACCGAAACCAGACTGTCTCTTCTGAACACAGGAAATTGCAAATGTCCTTGAGGCAGAAGAAATGGAATCAGGAGGTCCTGGAGTTCAAGCTTCCACTTCCATTTGGATTGGGCTCCACTGTTCAGATGTTGAAGACCGACTTGACAGATTAAAGGCTCTACCAGTGCATAGTCAATGGAGAAACATCAAACCCGGGGATCCTTTCAGGAAAACGAGCATTAAAGCACCTCTGTGTTCAACAGAGACACCTTTTGTTGTTAACAATCCAAAGCCTTTTGTGTCTTCTGGGATATGAGATTGCTCATTAGCAGAGTTGACAGGCAGCTCCTATTCTCTCCCCTGACACTCAAGTTAATGTTTCCTCCCTTTTTTTGCTTTCTCTCTCGGTTTACATGTTCCCCAATATTATTCTCTTTTTAAATGAGTTGATGAAGTGCTACAAAAATGACATACAGATCGTTAGGGAAAGTCACATCAGAATATTCTGGCAGCAGCAAGAGCTTAAGGAAGGCTCCAGGGACAGGTGGATCACCTGGCTCTGCTGCTCTCTCTGTGCCCACCAGTCTGAGCCTCCCAAGCCAGAACTTACTCTGATTGACTAAATCTAGTCAGTTCAGACAGAGCCATCTGACTAGACGTGCCTGTCTGCAAGGAGAACAGTAACAGCTGAGCTTTTAACCTTAGGCTTTCTTCAGAATCAATCAAGTCCTGGCTTTGATACGCCTCTGCTAAAGGAGATGCCAAAAAAAGAGAAAGGATAAATCACAGTCTTTTGTCTTTTCACTATAGATTGAATTTAAACCTTTTCAAATGTCTCTGATTACCCTATAGGAGGTGGGCATGGTGGGTTTCTTGGTATTCTTTCGTAGATTCAGAGAATCCCAGAATGGTTTGGGTTGGAAGGGACCTTAAAGACCTTCCAGTCCCACTCCCTGCCGTGGGCAGGGACACATTCCTCTGGTCCATGCCCTGTCCAACCTGACCTTGGACACTTCCAGGGATGGGGCAGCCCCAGCTTTTCTGGGCAACCTGTCCTAGTGTCTCTCTAATCTCTGTCCTTTGATGGATTTTTCATTAATATATGCATATATATAGATAGATACATATATATATATTTATATATATAACTCCTGTGGCATGTAACATATACAATTTCAAGCTGAAAAGAATTCTGCAAATTAACGATAAGTGCATGAAGAAATATTTCCTTTTGTTTAGTCACATCCTGCTTGCATAGACAACGTGTTATTATTACTATTAATAACAATAAAAATAGTATTACTGAATGACAGTTTTCTAATCTGTACATGGCGAATTGCATAGAAACTGCCACATTTATGTACTGAGACAACACCTGGACACCCCTTTCAGACCTGGGCAGCTGTGGAGAGTGAACCAGCACTAACAGCAGAACCCTGTTTTTTTTGCTGTTTCTCTTTTATCTTTTTAAAAGATATTCTTAAATCCTGAATGCCAGACAATGCAATTTTCTCTGTTGTTGGTGAGGCCGAGGAGATGATGTAGCAAAAGCCCTTAAGTTCCTGGGAGATCCTAGAGATGTGTGACAATCTATCTTTTGCAGGCACTTGGGAGCCCTTAGACCAGAACTATGTTTGTTTTGAAGACAAACAAATCTAATGTGGTTATGCCTGGAGTATTCCATGGGGGAAACCAGCTGGAATTTATTACTGGAATCTTGGAGATGAAACAGTGTAATCCACAAATGGTGGGAAAAGCTTTTTAGGAGAGATATATCAGGAAACCCTCTCTGTCCTTGGCATAGGGGTGGTGGCTTGGAACATTTGCAGGGTCAAAAGGGTTCAAATGGCTCTGTGCAGCATCACCCAGACATCACCAAACTGGGGTTATCATGGACTCATTGAATGGTTTGGTTGGAAGGGACCTTAAAGATCATGTTGTTCCAAACCCTGCCATGGACAGGGACACTTTCCACTATCCCAGGTTGCTCCAAGGCCTGTCCATCCTGGTCTTGGACACTTCCAGGGATGGGGCAGCCACAGCTTCTCTGGGCAACCTGTGCCAGGGCCTCCCCACCCTCA